>VWPW01019413.1:0-537547 GCA_013389825.1 Crypturellus undulatus | reverse complement strand
GGGCGGCCGGGCGCTGCGGCGGGGATCATGGGCGCCGGGCTCGGGGGCGCGCCCGCCGCGCTCCCTGCGCGCTCCGCCTGAGCCCGGGCATGCCCCGGCCTCTGTGGGAAATATTCTGGACACCGCTCGGAGAGGTCCGAGGAGGACGAGCGGCTCCGCGCCTTGCCAGCCCAGAGGAGGTCGCCCGGCGGGAGCACGCAGGCAAGTGAGTGCCGCTTTTTGTCGTCCTCGCGCTGCATTCCCGTCATCTCGAGTCACTTTTTTTTTTTTTTTCCCCTCTTTGGGTTCCCTGGTCGCGGTTTTAGGAGGCAGCGGCCCCAGCCGCAGCTTTGGCTGACGGGCAGTTCGGTGCGGCACGTTTGTGACCAGGGTCGCCCGGTGCGAGTCCGCCGAAGTGCGGCGTGGGCAGCCCCCTGGTGCGGGGCACAGCGGCAAAGTCATCCGCTTGTGGTATAATGCGTTATAGGTGCTAGTATAAGATGTCTTCGGCTTTGTGCTCTGCTGTAACTACATCGTGGGAGTCCCTTTATTGCCTTCCAGAAATGGCTCTAGGAGCAGAGAGGTAGGGTACGCGTGTGAACATTTTGGACTGGTTTATGGGTTAGGATAGTGGACCCAAAGAGTTTCGACTTTTATGCCTTGAACTTTCCTATGTCCTGCCTGCTGATTTTCTTTTCCTCTGAGAAGCTGTTGCTGTGAGGATGTGGTTTCCCCAGCCTTGCTTGTTTGCTTTAGCCCATGGATGTTTACTGCTCTACTTGACATTGCCAAGAAACAAAAAGTTAATGGCAGTATATCTCAGTATACAGAGCAGCCAAGGGACTAATTCTGCTCTTGGAAAAACTCCCCTTCAGAGGAGCAGACCCACAGAGCTGTAGTGTAATCTCTTGCTAAAAATGCAAAGATCTCAGAACAGACTAGTCACGCTGCAAGGAACATAATCTCCTGGTCACCTTTCAGCGCAGAGACTGTATGAACTAAGTAGCCTGCCTTCCCCTAGCTACGAAACATCTGTCTCTGAAAGGCAGAGGATAAAGAGGTGGATCTTGGGCAGATTTGGAAGAAGACAGAACTTCAAACCATGTTTAATTAAATTTACCTGTATTGATTTCCTCGGCATGTTCTCTATGAGCCCGAAAACAACCATCTTTTACAGTGACCTTGATGTACATCCTGGTCTAGCACAAATGCATCAAAGAATAAAAGGAGTTACAAAGATTTATAGCTGAGCTCTGGTGTTTCTGTAGGAGCTCAGTCAGTTCCAGGGAATATGGTAGTTTGAGCAGTTGCACTGGACATGGTGAGTGTGTGGACTTAGGGAAACCACTCAGTAACAGTGATAAAAATATAAATGCAACGTTGGAAGCAAATACTTCTCTGGAAATATCAAGCTGTGTGAAATGTTTGTTGACTTTTGGATATATATTTCTCTAATCAAAGAGGACTCCAGCAAAAAGTTTGTATGTGGCAAGGGAGAGAGGGGCGCCAGAACTTCGCAGATTAATGCACTTTGATTTGCTGGCACTTGTCATCTCGGAGGCTATAAGGAAGGGATCTTCATGTGCACTGAAATATACATTTTACGTGGATGTAAAATGAACACAGGAAACTTAAAAGGCATCGGCAGTATTGTGAAAATGTAACTAACTCAAGTTCATAGCAAAAACTAAGCTTTTCCTGTGATGTTGGATGAAATTTGCTGTGGATAGGCAGTGGGAGAGGACTGTCACTTTGTTTCAGTACAGTTTCAGGAGAGTTTTGCTGCGGTTCAAATTTCAGGCTTTGAAGATAGTGTGAAGCACAAAATAACTGTTGCTAGGCACTGCAGTACAAAGCTGTCCATTATTTAAAATGCTAAGCTGATTTTTGTGGCTTATCAAAAAATGCATATTTTTTTATCAAAGCATACCTCTGGGTTTACTGTAGTAATTCCTTTCTCTGTTGCAGAGTGGCAGGCTTTCACTAAGTGTGTGCAAGGGAGATCACACAACACTGAAGCACGCACTGACCTCGAATTCATTTGGCCTATACATTACATTGATGGCTTATAAAATTAACATAAGTATCTGCTTATACCTGATTATATAGATAAGTGGTTTTTGAAAATTGTATCAGCTTTGCCACTTCTGATGTAAGTTACAGAGCCCTTCTCTTCCTTTTCTTTTTATTCTTTCAGACTAATCTAATGGTATGCTCAGTATTTGCCTGGAGAAGGAGAAAACATAATTTAATGATGTGCCATTTGGCTTTGCAGTATCTTGTCCCATAGCTATGATATAATCTAATGAAGATCTACATTACTGGATTAAATAACATGCTGCTCTAGACTTTCATTTATAGCCAGATTTTCATTCTGCTTTATGGACAATGAACCAAGTTTTCACAGAGTCTGGCAGAAGAAAGAAGCATTTCTTTTTCTGTTAAGAGTTTGAAGAGAAAGAGGAAAGACCTGAGGTCTTTAAGGAAATAATTACAAAATAACAATTTTGAAGATACCCAAGCTCTTTATTTTTGTGTATTTTTTTCTCTTTAAATTAGTACTTATTAGAAAGCATTTCTAAACATTTATGCTTCATATTATTATTTTTTTTGAATGAGAGTTTTCCAAAGTATTCAGCTTTATGGAATGCACTTTTATTTTCATACTATGCAAATTAATAGAGAAGACATTGATTTGATTTAGAAAGCCCAGAGCAAGCTCAGAGATTGCAGTCCTTTGCTATTTTATTATTATTATTTAATGCATATTGAGACATTCTGTTTGACTTGTCCTTCATGAATTGACAAAATACCTGTAAGTAAAACTGAACATAGCAGGAGATATAAAAGGCTTGTCTAGTTAGTCTCAGATGAGTGGTTTTTTTTTTCTATTTACTTATCTTCAAGCAAATACTAAAAAGGGTAGCCTGTAGCCGGTTCTTAGTTTTTCCTCTATCTAAAGTGCTTGAATAAGTACCACTTCCTCATGCTTGTAATTCAACAGTGATTCTTGTATCTGAGCTGCTGGAAAAAACTGTGATAACTGTCAAACATTGGTCATCTCTGGGTTTGCTTGCATGCATTGCTTAAAAAGGTGAGGAGGTTTTTTGGTCTCTTCTCATGCCTGTGCTTTCAGTTCAGATTGCCAGAGAAAGCATTAAGGAAGTTGAATCACAGTTTAAGTCTGGGCTTTGAACATGTACCTCTGACAGTCTGCTGAGACCCTGTCACAGCATGGTTACACACCTGACTTTCTCAGTTTGCCCCAAGTTTTACCCACTGTAACTGGAAGAGTCAGGAAGCTTTCCTGTCATTGTGGTCAGACTAAATTTTCTGCCTTCGTATTCCAGGTCAGAGGAAGGAGAGAAAATCTATGTATTTAAAACCAATAAAATAAAATAAAATATATATAGAAAATATAATACAGATGATATTTCAAATATACACTGGAATCAACAGCAGTGATTGCAGTGGAGGCACTGTCAGTGAAATTCACATGAATATTTAATTATTAAAGGGAGGAATTATCTATCTAGAGGGATAGATTTAGTGAGAGATGTATCTATGCCTTATGAAGAAGAGGTGCTATGTGATATGGAAACAAAGCTTTCTGTGTTTTGGTAAGCTGCACTTCAGATGTGGCTGCCACTCATTTGGCATGCTGAGTTTTCATCTTCAATAATTAGCTTGTGTTGGCCAAAAGGGGTGGAGTGCTCAGTTGCATGATGAGAGTCTCAGAGTGCAGGAGCCAGAGGCTGGTTTGTTTTTGGAGAACTTGGCCTCATTGATTTATTAAATTAATTGGTAGAGGAACAAAAACAACAATAATAATTCTAAAAATAAAGTGCTTATGATAAGATAAATTTCATGACATGTAGGAGATTTCCCTCACCAAGAGCTGAACACCACATGTCTGTTTTGTTGTGAGAGGGGAACTGACCCTACCCTGAATGGCACCAGCCCTAATATGCTAAATACTGGAGCTAACTACTGAAACTGATGTTCAACTCAATTTATTTCAATGGTTACTGAAATTCCTATGCGAGGTGCAATAGAGAAAAAGGAGATGGATGATAGCTTACCGTTTTAATATTTACATTGGTACCACATCTGTAAAAGAGCTCATGGTTTCCGAATTGCCATGAGTGCAACTGATCACTTTGAAAATAGTTATGATTTTTATTTAATATCAAGATTGTTGGATTTTTTTTTTCCTTGCTATGGAATACTTGTTACTTCTTGTCCCTTGCCTCACTGGGTGAGACCTTGATTCAAAGGTTTGATTCAAACCTTTAAAGTTGATGACGTTTGAACACTTCCAAAGGGTTCATTGCTTGGAGCTGCTGTTGGCATAGGTGCAACAGTTTGAACTGTTGGGTTTATTACAAGCTTTTGTTCAATCATCTCAACACATTGTTTCAAATAGTGGGCAATTTATGTTTTTTATTTGTTTGTTTTTGTGGATGTTAGAAATCAGCAGTAAGTAAATATTACATTGCTGTTTGTCAAATAATTTAAATAATAATTTATATAGACTTTGAAAATCTGTGTAAATAAAAGTCATGCCTTCTTTTTTTCCCCTTCTGTCTGTTATATTAAATTAATTAAATAGCATATATATATACATCCAGAAAGAAGTAAGAATAGGAACAGTTTTGAGACATTACTTTTCTTCTTCAGTTTTCTCTCCAAAGCTGAAAGGAATTTGCCGTCATCCTATGTAGATGACAGACTCTAGCCAAGGATATTAGTCCCATCTTCTGATTCTTTTCTTGGCACCTGAGGTTGTTCTGTTATTTTTATTGAGGTCATTGCTGTGATTTCAAGAGCTATAATACTAAGATTTCGGAAGTCTTCTCAGAGCTTAATATTCATTCATGATAAAATTATTTAACATTATAAGACATTGAGTCTTAATCACAGAATTGTTGCTAAAATTCTCCTTTTGAAATGCTTTGATGCTCATTCTAAATATATCTTTATTTAAAATTATGTGAAATAGCTTTTTTCTAATTGCTCTACACAGCAAAATGTTTTGATTGACTATTTTAATAGTCACGAATAATGAACTGTATGTTTCAGCTTCTGAAACACAAATGGACATTGATTTTCTTTGGCTTGCTTTTGACCCCTAAAGAAGTAAAGCAATTAGAATTTTGCTTGCAAGAGAACTCACTTCTCTCTTGCCTATGATTATATACCTATTCTAAACCACATTTGAGAACTGATCTAAGTTAATCAGATTTTGTTCAAGTGAAGAAGAAGGGGAAAATCATCAACTCCGCAGTTGTCTTGAAGCTGTAGATTTTATCACATGCAGCTGTCTGCTTGTACGCGTTACCAGTCTGCATCACAGTTGTATGTCCCCGGCTGCAGAAGAATTCACAGACAGTTCTTCACACAGATGTTCTGATCAGTTATAAATTGCATACATTTTGGTGGCAATATATTGTTTGTCCATCCACTGTAGTTGCTTTGTAATAAAACATACGTCAATAGAACTCTTCACTCAAGATAGATTTTGAATAAAAATCAGCATCAAGGCTATGCCCCTATGAGTTTTCAAATTTGGAGAGTCTTTATTCTAATTCTAAGGATTATGTGTTTTGCTCTTTTATGGAACAACTTTATGAACACAGAGTGCACTATATAATAAAAAGTACTCTTTTCAAAATCAGCTTTAGGCTTTATAAAATGGAGAAATGGATTTAAAAGCTATCTGGGGTTATAGTTCCAAGAAATTGGGGCTGTTAACACATTATGAATGTGACATGATTGGCTACCATCAGGGGTGCAGTTAGTAGCAGGACTCCCTGTTGGCAAGCTAAGCAACTCTATTAATGTAAGTGCAAAAATAACTACTTTATTGCTTCTTCAGCTAAAGTAACTTCTCAGTCAAATACAGTGACATTCATGAAAGAATTTAACTGGAAAAGCTTGTTGAAACTTTTAGCAGTTTGTAAGCAAAGTATACAGAAATCATACATCATCTGAAGATTATCACCTCGCGTTTTCCTTTAAACTGCATTTCCTTTTAACTGGATTTGGAAAAGACTTTCTAGAATAATTGAATGCACAAGAACTGAATTTCTGCACCATGTCATTGATCTTCCAGCTAGTTAATTCTTAAGCATCTGTACTAATGGTTCATCAGATGTTTCCTTTCACACATTATTATATTATGGAGTTGTGAGATTGTCTCAGTTTTCTCTTCTGGTATATTATTTAAAATCACCTTAATCTTCAGATTATTAATCTCATTGATGTGGCACGTTTTCATTACATTAAATATCTTCCAAGCAAGAGGAAACTGATCTTACTGATCAGTGTTTCTACATTCTTTTCTTGTTATATTAGTATATAGCTTCTGAAAATTGCTTATATATGTATTTTTTGCCAGTTGCCTTCTTATTTTCAAAACAGCAACTTTCTGTTTTTGGAAGATGAGTTCTGTAATTATTTATTGCATGCTTTGACTTATGGAGAAATCCACTTTTCAGTATCTGTGATTTGGTACTCCTGTTTATCTCAATATCTCTACTCAACTGTCCCATTCATGTACATCTTATTACTTTTTTTTTCACCTCTACATGATGGTATTATAATGCCTTGCATATTGATGTTGCTGTGTTACTTTTGGTTACTCAAGGTTAATATGCAACCTTATTTCTTTTCCTCATGTAATATAGTATCCATCTGGTTGATTTTCTCAAATTTGTGATTTGGTAGTTTCTGTGCTCTACTTCTGTATATCTGTGTATGACACTGTTAAGATTAATACATTATCCATAAATGAGTCTGTGACTTTGAAATGAGGCTCTGGTTTTGGCTTTTAAAATTATTCTTTGTAATTACTCTTTGGAAAATTGAAAAAGAAGATATTTGGGGAATTGGTTCAGTATTGACAAACTGCGAGAATATCATACGGATTTTGTGATGAAGGCATGTGGAAGAAAGTGTGCGATGCATGTAATGGAAGAATGAAGAAACCTTTCTGAGTTAAAATACGAGCTCAGGTGGGTTTTTTTGGTTAGTTTTTTGTTTCTGCCTTGTGTCTTTTTATCTTACCAAAATGAACCTCTGCTGGATTTTGCAATCTGTTTTCAGGAGGAAGTCTAGTGAAGCTGGTAGATTCAAGGCAGTCTGTTTCTTTGTAGGTAGTGAATCCAACCAAAGTCATCTGGAAAGCTACTTTGAACTCCCCCTACACTTCCTGTCCTCCCCCCCTACTCCACCCTCCCCCAAATGGTCCAAATGATTTATTTTCTTGTTTATTTATTTATTTATTTCAGACTGGCATAGCCTGCTGCTTATGCTTAAAGGGGTGTCATATTTAATGATGGCAAGTTTTAGGCAAAGAGTTTGTCTCCCATAGATACTGACCACTACTTATGCAAGAGGCAGTCCTTAGAGTTTTGCAGCGTCTATACCCAATTATGTTATCTCTTAACATGCTTGTACTGTAAGAGTGTTTGCTCTGAGAGACTCAAACAATCAGGAATGCCTGTATTCAGTGTCAAGAGATGTTTATATTCTTGCTACATTATGGGCTGATGCCTTCCTATCTTGCCAAAGTATACTAGAGAAAAATCAAATAGATTTTCTGCTAGGAAATAATAGGGAGGAGTCTTGTTCTGAAGTGCCTGCCTGAGAAACATACCCAGTGTGTGCCCTCTAGTATGAGCAGGGACAAGTTATTATAACTTGACACAAGAAATCACAATAAGTTATTTGGTGCACATGCACATATCTAAATGTGATTTCTTCTAAATGTGTAATTGCTGACCTCCGATATTGTAACTGAAGAGAGAGACCTTTGATGGAAATTCCTCACCCTAATGCATCCTATGGGTAACATCACTGATAAATTCAGGAGATATTCTTTGAACCTTAATACTGAAACCTTAAAGTAAGTTAACAGCACCTTTTCCCTCCTTCTCTCTTAAAGGAAGTTATTTAAATAAACCTCTCCTTATGTTGACAAAATGTTTACCAGATACAGTTGCAGCTTTTAGTGGCTTATTATTATATTATGTCATGAAGTGAATCGTTAATGACCATTAAACAGACAGAGTGTCAATCTCCTTGTGTTATAAGATGCAGATAAGATGCCACTTTCTAATGAACATGTTCATTAGGAAGAATGGCAATAAGTGTTTAAGGATTAAGGGAATGCTGCTGTTTTTCAGTTGGATTTTTTCCCCTGCCTTTAGCACATAGCAACATAAAATGAAATATGTTTTTCTCTGATAGCTACTGCTGGGCTATTACGTGGCACCATGTATACAGCAGTATGCATTCTTTACAGTTATTTGACGGCCACAGGACTGATGCCTGATACCATGCATAATTGAGGTAATAAACATAAATGGACTGTGTGAAAGAAAACAGAAAATATAGTGGTTTTGCTTCTGCATTCTTTATGCTATGATAAAAGATATACATGACCTATAAAGAGGAAAGGGTGAGTAGCTGCCTTTCTAGAGGAGGTAGCGTCTGTCTTAGCACACATCTTGCTTCTGTCCTTCTGCTCTTTGTCACAGAATCACAGAATGGCTAAGGTTGGAAGAGACCTCTAGAGATCATCTAGTCCAACACTGCTGCACAAGCAGGGACACCTAGGGCATGTGACACAGGGTGGCATCCAGATGGATTTTGAAGATCTCCAGAGGAGATTCCACAACCTCTCTGGGCAGCCTGTTCCAGGACTCTGTCACCCTCACAGGAAAGGAGTTCTTCCTCACATGGAGATGGAACTGCCTGTGTTTCAGCTTACGCCTGTAACCCCTTGTCCTGTCACCAGGTGCCACGGAGAAGAGCTTGACCCCAACCTTCCTACAATCACCTCTCAGGTACTTGAACATGTTGATCAGATCTCCTCTCAGTCTTCTCTTCTCTAAACTAAACAGGTCCAACTCACTCTGTCCTCATGTGATAGATGCTCCAGTCTCTTAATCATCTTCGTGGCCCTATGCTGGACCCTCCCTGGAAGCTCAACCCTCCCTGGAAGCTCAATGTCCTTCTTGTACGGGGGAGCCCAGAACTGCGCCCAATACTCCAGGTGCGGCCTCACCAGAGCTGAGCAGAGGGGCAGGATCCCCTCCCTCGACCTGCTGGCAACGCTCCTCCTCATGCAGCCAGGATCCCATTGGCTTTCTTGGCCACGAGGGCACATTGCTGCCTCATGGTTCTTGTCAACCGGGTCTTCCAAGTCCCTCTCCACAGAGCTGCTTTCCAGCAGGTCAGCCCCTAATCTGTACTGGTGTCTGGCGTTATTCCTACTCAGGTGCAGGACCCTGCACTTGTCCTTGTTGAACCTCATGAGGCTCCTCTCTGCCCAACTTTCCATCCCATCTAGGTCTCTCTGAATGGCAGCACAGCCCTCGGGAGTGTCAGCCACTCCTCCCAGTTTGGTGTCATCTGTAAACTTACCAAGGGTGCACTCTGTGCCCTTGTCTAAGTCATTGATGAACAAGTTGAAGAGTACTAGGCCCAGTACTGATCCCTGTGGGACACCCCTGGCCACAGGCCTCCAACTGGACTCGGTCGCATTTATCACCACTCTCTGGACCCTGCCATTCAGTTAGTCTGCAATCCACTTCACTGTCCACTCGTCCAGTCTATACTTCCGGAGCTTTCCTATGCTGTCTGTAGTTTCCTGACTCCTCTCTCTCGCCTTTTTTGAAGACTGGAGTGATGGTGGCTTTCTTCCAGTCCTCAGGCAACTCCTCCACCTCTCGAAGATGATGGAGAGGGGCTGAGCAATAACCCCTGCCAGTTCTCTCAGCACTCTTGGGTGCATCCCATCCAGGGCCATAGATTTATGGGTGTCCAATTTGCCTAAATAATCCCTAACCCAACCATCCTTGACCAGCAGAAATTCCTCCTCTCTCCCAGTTGTCTCTCTCATATCTGGCCCCTGTAGCTCATGGGGACTAGCCTTAGCAGCAAAGACTGAGGCAAAGAAGGCATTTAGTAACTCTGCCTTCTCTGCATCCTCCATCACCAAGGCGCCCTCCCCATTCAGCAGCGGACTAACATTTTCTCTAGTCTTCCTCTTGCTGCTGATGTACTTGTAGAAGCCCTTCCTGTTGTCCATGATGTCTCTCACTAACTCTATTTCCAAATGGGCCTTCGCCTTCCTCGTTGCATCCATGCACTCCCTGACAGTGTTCCTATATTCTTCCACTGTGGCCTAGCCCTTCTTCCACATTATGTACATGTTCTTTATTATGTACATGCTCTTTTTTTGTCCTTGAGGGGAAAGAGCGGTGCTTCCTAAGATTGCTCTTTTTCAGGAATTGAAATATATACTTGAAATAGACTTACTGTTAATGCACAGGAGCTCAGCCTGAAGCATGTTGCCTATCTAATCCAGAACTCACATCCTAGAGATATTTAAAGCAGGAACTCATGAGCAGGAATTTAGGGACATCACTAAATTTTAGTGACATCAGCAAATTGTAAAATTTGCTACAAAGCTGCTCTATTGTAAAAAAGCAGATTGTAGCAATTGTATCACTCATATCTGCAGACCCATTTGAGCATGAAGTTGGGATGCTCTTAAGGCTGTCTTAGACTTGGCCTCATAATGCATGGGAAGCAGAGTAGAAATTGGTGAAGCCTTCAGGTGGTCTCAGGTCTCACAGCATGCAAAGGTGAAATAAAAAGCACCAGTATTTCTCTTTCTTTTTGGTCTTTTATGCAAGTTTATGCATGTGTCTCTGGACAAAGATAAATGCTACAATAAATTGGTCATTATGTATACACATATTTTTACTTTAGGCTCCAAAATCTGTGGAGACTGAGAAGAGTTATGAATCTTATTTCATAACTAATTTCCTTAGATAAATTGTCTGGGCAGCTACCTTTCCAGATAGTAGAGCTGGAAGAAATAGCTAGAACCACCTCAAAAAGCAACTGTAAAAGTATGAAGGTTTATGGAAGATTATGAGGTTTCTAAATACTAATTCCACTTCTGAGAAAGTAGATGAGAAGGAGACTTTTTTTCATGGATCAAGTGTCAATACTACTTCAGTTATAAAGTGATGCACCAGATAATTCGCTGCCATAAAATGAGGAATATAAGTTTATCTTTTCTCGGTAAAAGTATTCTAGATCTTTTAACAGATAGAATATCTGCAGGCAGTTAAAATGTTAGGGAAAAAATTCTACACAAAAATTCAAGAAAAGTTTTACAATTACAGCAGCAAAATGCTACTTTCTGCAGGTTTATGGTATGTAAATAGCTGGAAATGCTACTGGAGGGAAAACTAGTCCTTTGTCTATTTTTTTTTAATAAGCATCTGTATTGGTAACATATATTTATGCATGTATAAATTGCCCTGCTTTGTGTTCAAAATCTATAGTTTTGCCCCAAAAGCCCATCATCTGTTTGCATGTCAAAGCTTTTTGTTAGCTAAGTTTAAAAATAAGACATAATTATATAAATACCATCTTTTATTCAGAACATTTTTAACACCATCCATATGAAATGCACTCTTGTATTTAGAAATTATGAGAAAAAGAAAATCTGAAAACATGCTTTTTAAATACCACAGAGTAGCATTAGACATCAAAATTACAGTCTTTTGTACAAACTGATTGTTTTCACAGCACTGGGGCATATTTGGGATGCAGATTAAGGGCAATATTTGACCTTTGCTGGATTTGTTTACATAGTCAAAAAATCAAAGTGAGTACACATGCAAGATGTTCTGAACTAGGAGTAACACTAATAGCACCTGTCTATGTCGCCTGTGAGATAGTCCCTCTAGAGACTGCAAGTTAAATATCTGGACTGATACATTGTTTAAAAATGTAAAATAAAGAGAAAGCAAAAATCAGCAAGAAAGTAATATATACAAATAATTACTGCAGGCAAAATCGTAGCTCAGGGCTATATGCAGCCATAGGATGGCTTGGGAACCTACATAGCCAGGTAGATTCTTAGCAAACATGCCGAAAGGATTGTGCAGATATACCGAATAATGCTTATTGAGTAGAAGCATTTGACTTCTCAGTTGTCCCATTGCTTTTCCTGTCCCTTCTAGATCCACACACATCAGGTTGAATTTAAGCTTTAAACCTATGGAGAATGCCTGGATTTAGCGTATGAGCATTCATAGCAATGCTACATGACACTGGTTCCATTAGTATCCTGATTGTGTTTACTTAGAGGAATTGGAGATTGGTCAAAGAGTTGTCTCCCTATCAACTCCAGTATCTCATCTTTTTTTTTTTTCATCAGATCAGAATGTGTTTGTTTATTTGATAAACAGGTTTCTTTATATATATATTTTAATGTATTCTCATGCATATACCTACCAAGTTGTGAATGTTCATATTTTAAGTCAGCAATGGTTTTGACTTTTCATTTGCTCATGTATATGGCATTATTTTTGCAATGTTGTGTGCTAGAGTCAAATAGAGAACTGAGTTGTCTTTTGTGCCTAAGCGTAGAGTTGAGAAAACAGCCTGAGTATATAACCGATCACAAAGAGATCTTATTGTTAAGGCTTATAAAATACAAAGAAGTCTTTTTAATGTTTCTTTTTATTATTTTAAAGATGGAAACCGCAATGCTTTGCCTGCAGTGGGTATTCAAAGTGAAGGATATTACTCCCTGTAATCGGGAAGCTTCTCACTGCTGTAGTTGCTAGAATTGGGACATTGCATGTTGTTCCATCTGTATACATAAATGGTTCATGGGTTAATCCTCATTCTTACAGCTGATTTCACTAGCAGCCTGCATATGATTGCTTAGAAAAAGAATGCAAATGTTTCTCAGGGCATGACAGGGATGGCATGTGACTGAATCAGCTCTGCCTTGGCCACAGAGAGGATGTTCCTCTGCAGCAAACTCAGTTTTCATTAGTCTGGCAAGTCTTTGATTTACTGAGGTACACAAGGCAGTTTCTAAAGAATGAAATGATTTGCATGACTGCTTCTTCTGTTTAAGTAGCTACCTGTTACCTGGGGCCCTGCTGTAGTGTTCTCTTTAAAAGAAAATAGGTGATGCATATCATCCAGATTAGGTGATTTCAGTGATGACATCGCTTTTATTTACAAAGACTGAACATAATATTTCCCGTTACACAGCAGTGAATGCACTGCTGTGCAGTTTGCAGTTGCAGTTTGCAGCCCTCTTGCTGGTTTTGTAGCAGCACTGTGCCCCACAAAAGCTGGGCTCCGTTTCCTGTCATGTTGGTGTAATGTCACTTCTTATCTCCCTCTCTGTGCAAATGCACAAATATGTTAACATGGTATACTACGTAAATACTCTTGACAGCCTTGATGGGGAATTTCAAAACCTATAGTCATCTCTCATCATAACCAAGCCATATTACATGCGCTAGTGCCTTCGTTTGGACTTCTATAATGCACATGGTTGCCTGTGCCTAATTGACATTAACTCAGGTATTCTTTGTAATGCTGTGTACTTCTTCAAATACTGTCCATTCAGGACTCACATGTAATCATCAGCCTTCTGACCTGTTATTCTGAATATCTCTAATATTCTCTTTACACGTTGTCTAGTTCCTGTCTTTCCGCACATCAAGCTCTCGTTTTCAAAGGTTTTTTTAGCTAAACAATGCCTTACATTCTGTTTTTAAGAGTTAACTTAAGTTTTTCTTCTTGCCACTTGCTGTCTAGCATCTGAATAGACTTTCCAGTGCCTTGAAACTCCCATGATATAATTTTTTCTGTCTCAAATGAAAGAAATTTCTTATAACCTTCAGTTGTTGTCTTCTACTAGGAGGCCTGCATATCATTTTCATCTGGAACTGATTTCAAGCCTAAATGAGAAATTTTGTTAGCAGTTCATTTTTACTAGTTTTATATATTTTAGTAGATCTTAACATATATTTTTTGCCTTTTCTTCCATCTTTTTTTTTTCTTCTGCTAATTTACTAATAGAATTCACTAATGAATGGTGTTGTGGGTTAAAACATCCTGTCAGAGAGCACGAAAAAAATATTTCATGTTTCAATAGTTACACGTGAATATTTAATTCACAGCTATTTAACTTACATTTATTCAGAGAAATTGTGGAGTCTGCTTGATGTGAATGTTTTTAGACACTTGCCTCGAGGCAATACATCTCAGACAAGGATAGATTACCTGGAAATTTACTTTCAGCTTGATAAAATATCCTTGTTTTTGTTTATGGATGAGTCTTCATTATTTGTAGAAGTGTCATGACAGTAGTGAGTTTAGGTTCCCTGGGCCTAAGCCTGTTCCCATTGGCTCAGCAATAGAAAATCCAAAGTGTTAGGAGTTTACTTTAAAAATACAGCAAATAACTTAAAAAGATCTCAAACAAATGAAATTATAAATATCAGTTTTTAGGTATAGTACCTTAATGAAGTGCGTAGCTGGAGAGAAATTTTACCCTTGAGTCCGTGTTATGATGACACAGTGCATTAGGAGACTCAAAAGGAAAATCTGGCATCTGTTGTGCTCTGTCTTTGGGTTATACTACATATTCAATTTCTCAAATTTTGTAGTCCAAATACAGTGTTATCAGTAAGCAGATTGTTTGAAGAATGAAGAGGCAAAAGCTAATAAGCACTTGGTCTGGAAAGTTGCTCAAGATTTTGTAGGCTGATCTGAAGGTATGTGAACAACTAATAGAAAAAAAAAAAAGGGCTAAAACTCCACTGAACATTAATAATACAGTTGGAAAGAATCAAAGCAGGCCAATTTAACTATGTGTAGTGCTTTTTGTTAGTGACATTTAAGTAAATTTAAACTCTGTAAGTTGTTAAAATCTACTTGTTTCATTTTGGCAATGTCAGCTCTACTGAGCAAGATCTTAATTGTGAACTAGAGTTTCTGAATTAGATTTGCTCTGTGATCACTGCATACCCTTGCGCAAGCCACATGAATTTTTTTTGGCTCATTTATCCCATTTGACTTAAATTCATACTTCATAGGCACATTGGTTAGTACTTGGAAAATTCACTAATGAATGGTTATATAGAGGCTTATTTTCATTAGTTCAGTACACTGAAGATATGTAGCATCCTGGATATTTATTTACCTTTTCATATTTGGTTTCTCAGAAATATTTTAAATGATCTAGATCATGTGTCTAATTTGTGCAAACTGGAAGTCATTGCTTTCTCTGGTATACTGTTCACTTTTGAAAGAACTTTGGACAAACCTCAAAAATAATTTGATTTCTTGCAGGAATTTATAAAATGAATTTGTCTAAATCTATTCCTGACATAAATTATATTTGAGATGAAGTCATGTTTGCTTATTTTCCAGTCTCTGTCTTAATTGATACTCCTCAAGGAAGAACACTTGGAGGTCTTAGGAGTCACATACAGTAATAAACACTTGAATGATTTTCTTAGCAAGAGTTTTGCCTATGAACAGAGTCACAACTGATAAGTTGCTTTTAAAATGTAACACTGTAAAAGAAAAAGGGGAACTTTAAATATAGCTGAACATACGGCTATGTAACTCATAGTTTTTAGTACAATACCACAGTTCTGGCTTCCTTTTCCCACTTTAGTATTTACTTGCTATAATTATATATATTTTTGGTTTTGATGCAGTGCCACATTTTTGCACATATTTGCACTGGTTGAGCCATCATATTGGTCCATTTTGCTTGTTTACTTGCTATTTTCATTACAGAAAATTTAGAAATGCCTTAGTGGTAGGGAAGACTATAATTACAATCAGCTATATGTTTATATGTGTTTTTATACGTATATCATATTTACATATACATCATTATTGTATGAGTTTAATCTTCAAAGCTTAGATAAATGGTTTCTTTAACCTCATCAACATAATTAACACTCCTTTGTAGGATCAAACTGGTATGATCTTTGTTGATTAAGAAAAAAATAATATGCACGGCTGCTTTTATTTTTACAAAACTTAAAAAATACATAAATTGGATGATCTGTCAATATTAGACATAAGGTTTTCTTTCTATGTTGTACTCCATGCCCTCAAGTTGATGTGACTAGATGATTAGGTGTGCTGGGGAGATGCTATGTGTCCTTTATATTTTAACAACACACCCAAATGTAATGTCATCAAACCACTATAACAGCCTCTTAAACCTTGCCACAATTCTGCTGACACTAACGCAGGTCTCTGGCTTCAGCACAGGCCAGTGCAAACTTGCATATCAGTGACCTTCAGACAGCAGAAATACTAAAACCTCCTGCTTTGAGCATAATTGGGGTAGTTTTTTGCTGTTTCATAATATTTTATAAGGATATTGTTGATCTTCAGAAATAAAGCTGCTATAGAATCATAGAATCATAGAATGCCTAAGGTTGGAAGGGACCTCTAGAGGTCATCTAGTCCAACCCCCCTGCACACGCAGGGCCACCTAGAGCACGTGGCACAGGACTGCATCCAAGCGGGTCTTGAAGATCTCCAGAGAAGGAGACTCCACAACCTCTCTGGGCAGCCTGTTCCAGTGCTCTGTCACCCTCACCGTCAAGAAGTTCTTCCTTAAGTTCCCATGGAACTTTTTATGCTTCAATTTGTGGCCATTTCCTCTGGTTCTGTCAGTGACCACCACTGAAAAGAGGCCAGCCCCATCCTCCTCACTGCCTCCCTTGAGGCACTTATAGACACAGATCAGACCCCTCTCAGCCTTCTCTTCTCCAGGCTGAACAAGCCCAGCTCCCTGAGCCTCTCCTCATAGGGCAGATGTTCCAGGCCCCTGATCATCCCCTGCGCTGGACTCTCTCCAGCAGCTCCACATCCCTCTTGTACTGTGGGGCCCAGAACTGGACACAGTGCTCCAGATGTGGCCTCACCAGGGCTGAGGGGTAAGATCACCTCCCTCGACCTGCTGGAGATGCTCTTAATGCATCCCAGGATGCCATTGGCCTTCTTGGCCACGAGGGCACACTGCTGCCTCATGGGCAACCTGTCGTCCACCATGACGCCCAGGTCCTTCTCAGCAGAGCTGCTCTCCAGCAGGTCGGTCCCCAGCCTGTACTGGTGTCTGGGGGATCAATAAGAATCATCTGCTTTGATAGAAACCAGAAGGTTTTACATCCCTGTCCCAAAAGGGGAGCAGGAGGAGCTGAAGTGACTTCACTGCCTTATCAAATGCACACATAACGGAAAGGCCTCTAATGTATGGGGAATGTGAATGTAAAAAATTATTCTGCTTACACAGCAATTTTCATTGTATTGGCAGTGCAAGAGCTTTGTCCTCCTTAAAAAAAAAAAAACAGTTCATAGCTATGAAGAACCATCTGTTAAGATCCTGTCTCTCCCACAGCACATTCTTAGTGACTCATTGTGTTGAGTGAATCCACGAGCAGGTGTATTAATCACTGATGTGAGATATTAAGCCACTTACAACTTGTTATGTTTAGCTATGCTTGCAGACATTACATGCTCATTTACAAAGATTTTGATTACCACTGCCTATGTCTTCTACAGTTGTCTTATTGTTAAGGCAACAACTATGGCTGACGCTCAGACTGGCTCTCCTTTAGGGCTATACTTTGCTCATTAAGAAGTTGCCATTTCAATGCACTATTTAACATAGTGTTATAGACTATCTAATGTTTTCTCTTGTCAAGGAATAAAACATGTGAAACCACAGTGGATTACATTTATTAAATAGTCCTATGGTTCTACTATGATGGTATCTTAGTGCAGTTAATCACTAATTCTGTCAACAGGGGTTTTATTTGTCTTCACTTTATGTTGAGGTGGTCTGTCGTAGATGCATTAATTGTCAGTTGGATTAAAAATTGTGTCTCTTTTATCCAGCTAGGTATTTGCACAGAACTTTTAGGAAATTTATTGATGATACCAGTCCCTCAATGGCCCATTTTTCTGAAATTAACTGAGAGAGAGGTTACAAACATGTTAATTCTTCTGAAGGTATTCAGGCATCCAGGTGTGGTGGCATATATTCCCTCATGTGGAGGTGTATGTGCAGTATGATAACGCAAATGTCCTTTTTCAGGCAACCAAATGAATAATGATGATTGTGCCATCGTGCTCCATGTTTTTGTTGCACTCTGCAAGTTTTATGTACTATGTTGTATTTTATAAAGTAAAGCAGTTGTGAATATTGGAAGACATATTTTGGGTTCTAGTTAAAGCTTTTGTGACCAAGTTGGTACCTAGGGAATGCTATTCATTAAAATAGTTGGGAATCTGAGCCATAGAGTTTCATTAATTTTGATGAGTACTTTTTGAGTTATGACTCAGACTGAAAGAATTACTTCAGCAAAAGGTCCAAGAGAAACCATGATCAGTTACAATAAACATTTTGCAAAGAAACCAGTTTGATGAAAGGAGAAAATCTTATGGAACATAGTTCTGGGCTCTATAGTTCATCATTATCCCAATGAAAAGATTAAGCAATTTAGAGTTTAGAAGCTTTAAACTAGAACTGTCCAATAAAATGTCTAAAGGCACAGAGGAGTGAAACCTGATTCAAATGTGCACTGATGAAACTGCAGAATTGCTATTTGTGATTAAACATCTATAATATTTTTGCTGTCCTCTGATTGGCATATGTCTGTCTTCCATGCCAGATTTCCAGTTTATGGAAGATTACCTAATATTTTTCATTCTTTTAGAGAGAAGTAGAACCGCTTCGTACTCTTTCAGTCTTGTGGCGGTGTCATAGAGGATTATGCGGTAGGGGTTTTTGTTGTTGATTAGAAATTTGTCCTCTTAAAGCTCTACAATTGTTTTGGTGATATCTTCCATGCAACCAAGAGCTTAAGAAAAATTACAGTTTATTGGCCTTGCATTTTGGAGGAGGAGGTCAACCCTAGAATTATTCTAACCCTCCAGTATTCATGTAGTGCTCCTTGAAAATTAGAAGTTGCACTCATATTTTTAAATTTTGTTAGAAATTTATGACTAAATCTGAGGGAAAAACTTCTCACTGTTAGCAAAATTGGCATATTATGTAAATTGACATCCTGTATTGCTTAGTGCTATTGTTGTAAAAAGACTAAAATTTCTCTGAGATAAGGGAATGCTGAATAACATTTGTGCACATGAATTCTTGAAAGTGTAAAAAGTGAGTATAATAATATGATCTGTGCTCTAGAGATTTGCCATAAACACTGTAAAGAGGGAAACTACCCAAATATATCTCACTTATCTATGTAAAGAGCAAAAAGAAATCTGAAAAATACGTAATTTACCTTGGGCATTTGAGTGTAGTGTGAGAACTGAAAGCAAGTGTGTAGCCATACATGTAGCAAATATAAAACGTGAAAAATGGCATCACTGGCATTTTTTTCCCTTTTTTTTTTTTCATTGAAAGACTAAAGGTTAATTATAAACAAGACAAGTACTCAGAGATCTTGTAAGCACATCCATGACATTAACAAATAGGACAGTATTTGTTTTTAGCAAGAAGACTATATAATTTTTTAATGTGCAGTAGATAAAAATACTGGTGATTTACATTTCTTATATGTCTTTATATACTTATGTAGTCTGTATTGCTGAATACATAATTCCTCCTTTTTATATTTTTCATCTTCTATTTCGCCACTGAGTGTACTTACTTAAGCAGCAACTGAGAAAGTAACTTGGAACTGCTTTTGTAATGTAAAAAGGCTCTATCAAAGCCTTTACCAAAGGCTGACATATCACTAGCTTAAAAGTTGGGAAACAGGTCAAATGAATTTAGATTGTAGATGAAAATAGTAAGTAGTGACTAATAAATTTGTAGCTCATTGAAAAAAATAAGCTAAGTTCATAGGAACTGAAGCCAAGAGCAGGGCTACAGGGAATATATAATGCACTGTGATATCATTTCCAGTGGAAGCTTTATGAATAAGAGGGTAGAACATATTAACAATTATGCCGATGGCTAGGACTAAATTGAATTATAACTGCATTAACTGTATTAACAGTTTTCCCCTATTCTTTTCCCTTCCAACTATTATGAAATTATTTTCTTGCAAAAAAAAAAGAAAAAAAAAAGAAATATTATTAAGTGAGCATATCATTCACTCTTGACTGTAATGGTCATTCATTGGTTAATGGGGGTAATTATCTTTTGGGAAAATAGAGATTTATTTGGTGACATCTAGCCTAGGGCCTAAAACAAATGAAACACAAGTATCCAGCTGAGTAATGATGACATTAGTAATTTTTAAACATCCATGCTAAAAAAGGATTAAGGTTGATCGAAATGTGTTTTTTTTTTTTCTTTCCTCCACCGGAGAAATTTTTTAGGATTCCACTTATAAACTTCTGAGCATTAACTGACTTAAATATAAAATGATTTCTCTGTAAAGTGACATTAAATTATCACATGAGAATAGCAGAATTTACAATGCGTCTGCACTCACTGTTTTATGCGTCTGGTGTTCGGATGTAGTCCTCTGTACTATTGGCCCTTATGAGCTGCAGTTCAAAGCAATCTGAATTACATCCAAACCCAGAGAAGTCATAATCCGTTTTATTACCACTAACAGTTTTATTGACAAAAAATATTCCTGATAGGTCTCTTGACTGATAAAATTGACTAAGCCTCTGTAATTGAGGAATAAAGCATAAACTATGAAAATATCACCTCAAGCTGGAACAAAATGTATGGATGAGATGAATTTGCTTTTCAGAGTCAAAAAGAGACTGATTACATCAGTGGTAAACCTGAAAAAGGTTTTTACTCCTGACTGCTACTTTATGAATTGGAATCTGAAAAGACAATGCAGTTATTCCTGAGTAGTTTTAGGTGACCTGGAATACTTCTGTTATAACTGATTACATCTGTTTGTTAAATAAAACAAGGCTACCTTTTACTTTTAGCAATTCTTAAAATGTCTGCATTTTTGACTACTGAACTTCTTATCTGCTTGTGGTTTATTTTATTAACAATGTCAATCTTATCTACACATATCTTCTGCATCTTGTGTATATATAGGCATTTTTACAAACTATCAACTTATTTTTCTTTATTTTGCATGCAGTTAACACAGTTTCAATACTTTTAACTTTAATTTTTCCTGTAAATGTCTTTTTATTTCCCTCTCCTTATGATTATTCTTTATTTATGCCCTTTTTTTTGCTAGTTTTCTTTGTTTCTTTGCATTTTAACATATTCTGTTCCTTTTATCACTTTTTATTTTGTTTTGTTTTGCTTTCTTTTCTTCTTAGATGTTGGCAATCATAGAAGTGGACACAATTGAAAAAGATTCTTTAGGTATGTCATGGAATGGCAGTATTTCAAATAGTATTTTCAGAAGTATAACTGTGAAACAATGAGCAGAAAAGCCAATTAAAGAGCTTCATCTCATCAAAGAACATTACACAGCTATTTTCAGATTGATCATGATGGAAAATAGAACCAGTCAACCAGTAAAAATTTAGGTTTAATAGGTACTATGAATAAGGAAAAGAGAAAAAGAGAAAAAAAGAAGTGTCAACATCAAGAGTTCATGCTAAAATGCAGATCAATGATGGGATTCCAACTTTGACAGTGTCTCTCCATCCTTATTCCCGTTTCTAGCTAAGATTCTTTGGGCTTGCTGAGAAAACAGGAAATTTTTTTATCTTTGGAGTTTTGCTATGCTCACTCATGCTTTTTTTATCACAGAGACAGATTTCATTTCATGATCAGTGAGTCTGGAAGGCATAGGACTTGATAAAACTTGGACCACTTTATAGAAAAAAAGTTTTTTTTGCCATGTCTAGGTCAAGTGGTCCTCTCTCATAAATCTCTTCTTCTGACAAGTGTTAAATGTCTGATAGGTTGCTTATGAATTAAAAAAAAATGCTTTTTCGTTTTTTATTTTTCACTCTCTTGCGGTGTCTTCCCTAAGAAGGACTTCATCCGTATTTGTTATAACTTACATTAATTGTATAGCATTTGGTGACTGATTTGACATGAGTAACATAATCTGAAGGCGTTAAGCAAGTATTATCCGTCCTAAGGGAAACAGCACTGAGAAGCTTATATCAAAAAGCAGTTTTGGTGTGTGTGGTGTTTTTTAAGAGATAACTGGGGTGTATAAGAAGAAGAGGCCATGTTCCTCTATGGTTAGGGCTGTCCAGGAGATATGAAACCATGAGAGCGGTACCAACCTTGCCCTACGGCCACACCACGTGAGCTTGAGCAATGTACCTAGTGCAGAGCGCTGCTGCAGTAACGGGGTCAGAGGCTGCTTGTACCTGCAGTGATCCTGCCAGATGCATCGCCTTCCAAATCCAGCAAGCTCAAGTGAATTCTGGAGAACAGTGGGGCATGTATCTGATTTTTACTTCACACCTGTCCGCCTATCTTTCTTGCTTGCAGAAGAGGAGGCAGTACATAAGGACTGATTCCAGCATGCATTCAGATACTCTATTATTTACTGAAATGTTTGCACTAGAATATAAAGCAGTGGATGTCATTTGGCCTCTATACAGTAAGTTAATGTGATCAATAACTCAACTGTCAGCTCCTTTTCCTTACTTGTGCTTTTATCTTATTCTCTGGATTTCCTGGTTATATTGTAAGTGGTCTTTTTAAAACCTCTTGCCAGCTCTGCAGAAAAAGATGATAAATTGTCTAGCATCTTTCTGTGTACTCTATGACATTCTGTTCCTCTACATAATTTACTAGTAAAGAAATTGCAATGAAAGTGTGGCTCTTGTTTCTTTGAAATGTTCATCTTGACAATTTATGATCCTTGACAAAATATTTGTCTTGCCTCCAGGAACAAAAATGAATCAAGGGGCAGATTTTGAAACTGCATGAGTGGGTTCACACAACTTTTACATACTTCTAAGTAAAAAGAAGACATTTGGATCGCAACTAACTGAAATTGAATCATCTCAGTTGAAATGGTAGATTTCTTAAATTCTGAAGGCAGTATAAAAGAGTTGGAGTGAAGAGTATGCGTGGGAAATTGTCGCTGAAGCTGTCTGAAAACATGTTTTGAAGAATACACAACAGAACCTGTTTCTTGTTTGCTCTGTTAATTTACTGTCTTGATCAGACCTCTTTAGAGAGCGCAGTTTCAATGTTTTTTTGTGGGTTTTTATCAATTAATTAAAGCACTTCATCAGTCATTTTGATTTTTGCAAAATGATGTGAATATAATAAGTCATTATTTCTTTGAAAGCTATTTTGGGACAATAACTTTCTTTGAAGGACCCAAACATTCTGTTGCTTGAACATGAACTGGGAAATTATCCAGCTAACCACCTTTGCATTACTCTCAATACACATCAGTTACAGTTGTCACACACATGTACACACACATACATACACACACACACACAGTATTTTTTAAACCACACTCATACTCAATTTTCAGTCAAGAGCTGGCTTGAAGAAAGTCAGGAATTTGCTCTTGGAATCACTGCCTTTCCTAATTTTGGAGTTAAAGGTGAAAAACAGAAGCATAATTTACACTTGCTGAAGTATGTGGTTTAACATTTATCAAGATGATGCAGAGCACTGTGCTGTGTTAGCAGTAAAAGCTGAGGTGTGTTTTAGTGCTTTTGGATTGTCAGTTTATGCCTTTGTAAAACAGAAGGTTATTTGCTGCCATTCAGACAAAATCATGATATACTTACTGGTGGCAGGGAAAGTTCACTTCAGCTAATCAACACATGCTAAAATAGTGCATTTGTTAAAACAAATTAGCTAGGAAAACCTTTAATCTTTATTAATTGTGTGGTTTTATAACCTTGTCTGTATGTATGATAAGATCACGAATGTTGTAGATATGCCCAACATCTTATATTAAAAACTTTAATCTGTAGCCTCCTATCTATTCTCATGTACACTTACTGCCATGAATGTCCCTATTTCTGCGTGAAGAAGTTGTGAATTCTTGCTTTGTGTTATATCGGTCCTTCCCTGTTTAGCGCCTCATCAGTGGCTCAGTGAGGCTCATCTCCATACCTGTCTGCCTGCAGGATTTTCCTCAAACATCCAGTGGTAACATAAGAAATAAGGAAATGCTAACAACACTGAGGAAGGTACAATTGCTATCGGCAAAGTGGCTTTTAAGAAGTCCTACCTCAACATTAATAAAAATAAGAGTATTAAATCTCCACTCCTCTGAGTAGTTAGCATCAGCAAGCAGAAGATATATTCTAAGTAAAAAAAAAAAAAAACAAAAAGACACCAAACCCTTGTAGTTCCATAACTGTCATCTGTTTCTAATACAAACGGTTTAATTTATCTGACTTCCGTTTTCAAGATTTTCTTTCTGGAAGAAATAGTTTATTAGTCCAGTTTACATGTAAGATTATTGAATTTACTAATTTGATTTCTGTTTTTTGTTCAGACAGCCACATTTGGATACATATGGGTATCTGCAGGTTAAGGGGGAGCTTGTGAAGCTGATCTAAGCAATTCTGGTATTGGGGGTATTTGTGAGATTGGATTTCAAAATCACAAGAGACAGATTCTTTAAGCACATAAATTGTGTGTACTCAAAATTACTATTACATTTTAATTTAAAAATAAACCTCTTAGTAATGTTATAGTATGCCTATAATTCCCGCAGTATGACATTTCATATATTTATTTATCTTTAGCTATTCATTGACAGCTTTGAAATTATATACTTTCCTTTCTGCTTGTAATAAAGTTTCCATGGGAAAAGTATAGAATGTGATTTACTTAAACATTCAGGGCTTTCACTTTTGTTTCTTTGCTCATAAATATAGTCAGTATTCAACTAGTTGTAGCACTAGAGATAGAAATAATAATAGATATTTTAACTTTTCTTCTATACAGGACTTCTTTCAAAACCATTTAAAAAGAAATAAAAATAAAAATTATTCACACTCAGTTCATTAAAAGATCAAATGGAAATATGTTTTAAATGGAAAACCCCAAGATAATTCTTTTACATTTGCCAAAATTATTTCTGAACTTACTTTCCGTTAGTTTTGCAAAGATTAGTTTTTATAAACTTTGCATCTATCTTGTAGGCCTGACTGATGGCAATGGTATTTTTCAGATCTTTTACAATAGGCATTTTCATATTTCTACAGGAATTAAATGTATATTAGCATTGTTCCTGCCACCTGAGAAGCCACAATCTGTTTTTGGCTGTTCGGAAAAGCAGGTAAAAGTCTTCCAAATCATTCCCAAATCATTCCCAGGAAGTGGATTACTCCTTCCAATTCCTTTTCTCTATGCAGTGCAAAAGTGTGGTGAAAAAAATGGTTAAGCTATCATCTTCCTTGTTCTGCTATTTACTATAAGTAAAAAAGATCACATAAGTAGATTATATTTTAAAATACACATATAATGCCATCCTTTAGTTATCTGTATTCACTAGTTGTTATAGGATTTGGGCAGGTAGAGAATTTTTGTGTTAGCTTCAGGTTTTTTCTTTTGTTTTATTTTCTTATTCAATTTCCTAATAAATAAATAAACAAAAAGTTATTAAGACCATTAACACTGAGTTTTAAAACCAATAGGTATATTCTTTCTTTCACTTCAGTCATAAAAATATCATGAGAGCATAATATGATGGCATACCATCATGTACATTCACAAGGGTGTTGCACCATTCTCTGAATGGGATGAAGGATTCTAATGAATGAANGTGTGGTGAAAAAAATGGTTAAGCTATCATCTTCCTTGTTCTGCTATTTACTATAAGTAAAAAAGATCACATAAGTAGATTATATTTTAAAATACACATATAATGCCATCCTTTAGTTATCTGTATTCACTAGTTGTTATAGGATTTGGGCAGGTAGAGAATTTTTGTGTTAGCTTCAGGTTTTTTCTTTTGTTTTATTTTCTTATTCAATTTCCTAATAAATAAATAAACAAAAAGTTATTAAGACCATTAACACTGAGTTTTAAAACCAATAGGTATATTCTTTCTTTCACTTCAGTCATAAAAATATCATGAGAGCATAATATGATGGCATACCATCATGTACATTCACAAGGGTGTTGCACCATTCTCTGAATGGGATGAAGGATTCTAATGAATGAATTTGGATTCTCATGTACCTTTTTTTTTTCTTTCTCTCTCTCTCTCATTTTTTTTAATTGTTTACCTAATCTTGAGGCACAGCAAGAGTAATGTATGAATGGTCCTCAGTCATAAGGTCTGTCACAGTTTTCCAGTTCTGAAAGTATAATAATAAATTTCCCATATTGTATGGATGACATTAAAATGTATTAATCTGTATTGTGACAAGTGAGACATCTTGATCATATGTATAGAAAGGTCAAGGAAGAAACTTTTTCAATCACTCTGTCATCTAAATGTTGGTTTAGGTAAAATAAGGCATGGGGGCACAATATGAATGAAGACAGCGAAATTAAGTTTTGAACATCCATAACCTATGCTGAAGAAATACTGATCTCAGTGTCCCATGGTGAAAAAACAAATGTTAATTTCTAATATATTTTTGAGCTAGCTTTTCTCGTGTGATATATGCATACAAAATATGGGTATTTTTGAAGACCTCTGTTACATATGTGAGGAAAGCTCAGGTGCNCTGATCTCAGTGTCCCATGGTGAAAAAACAAATGTGAATTTCTAATATATTTTTGAGCTAGCTTTTCTCTTGTGATATATGCATACAAAATATGGGTATTTTTGAAGACCTCTGTTACATACATCCATTTTATTTGGTTGGATATAAGGAATCTATGCATTTTTAAGGGATTGAAAGCAGCATTTGTGTGCTTCTTGCACACTCTTTTAAAGGAAATAGAATAATTTAAATACATACTTTGTATTAAAGAAAACAAATTTAACCTGATGTTTGTCAAAAACCTATTTTGATAGTTCTGCCAAGTAGAAACTAAAGATACTTACCATTATCATCTATGAGCTGACCTAACTGTTCTAGAACTGCCATTGTATACCTTGATTGAACAGATGGTGAATTTTTCAAATCTGTTTTCATTTCTAATGTATTATATATATACAGTTTTTCAGTGGGAAAGAAGAATGTTTTTCCTGCTTTTTCAGATTTTTTTAGAAAATACCTGATCGTATCTAAGAGTGGGAAGCAGAGAATTTAGGGTTAAAGAGACAAAAATGAATCATGCACTCTAGATATGAGCTATGGCCTTATTACCATGCAATAAAAAAATACTTGTAGGATTTCCAGTTTGTATTGATTTAACAGTTAATTTGTCTCAGTTCCTTTCACTCTGTGAAATATTGACAGTTTTCTTCAATTAATCTCACACAAGCAGTCATTAGTTTATTTGTCTTAGTGAAGGTTCTTGAGGTATTTACTCTGTGTGGCTATATTGTAAAACTTGCAGTCACATTTTTGTAACTATTTTTAGTTCCGTTTTTATTTTATTTCCAGCAGTTGTATATTAAAAAATCTGAAAATTAAAGCTGGAAGAAAATAAGATTTTGCAACTTAATGGAGCTGCACATGTTTCTCTGTATTCTTCTGAAATGAAAACAATGTACTATAGCTCAATTTGGAATAATTTTAGTTACAGGAACTGCAACGTAATATCTACTTAGAAGAGCTTTGTTTTACAGCAAGTGACTAAAGCTAAGACATGATTCATTTCAGGTCAGCATTTGGACACTATCGAGCACATTCACAGTTCAGAGATCTGGAAAGTAATGTACCAGTTCAGGAAATAATAGAAATCTAATAGATCTATCTACCAATGGGGTTCTCCACAGTCACAAATTGATTTTAATGTCAACTCCAATCTGTTGTTAGATATTTGAGGCATTTCTCAACAGACAGGGCCTCTGTGATTTATTTTTTGTTGTGAACTGAAGTGCTGAGTTCTTCTTGGATAACACATGTTCGCTGTTCTTGAGATATGTTACCTGCTGTTTTAAAGCATGTCCTGTTTATTGCTATGGCTGGAAGTATTGTTGCTCCGTTGGAGTGGTAATTTTCTTTGGGAGAAGATGAACAGAGGGATAGGGTAGCCATTCTGAAGTTTTGTAAAGCTCTTGGACGGAGGTCTGCATGGGGCAGATCTCTGACTACAGGAAACGTCCTTCAAAATATTAGTGTACGTTTGTAGGTTTTATAGATGATTTATTGTTTAGCCTACTTTTTTTTTCAGGATGATATTTGTTCTTTTTTTCCCATGGTAGGTACACCTCTCAGGGGTATAGCTTGGTATACCGTCTTTCTAATATTTGATGAAATACATCCTCAAAAACTAAAATAAATACATTTCTTTGCCTTGTTAGGTTAATTATTTAAACATATAATTTATTAAATATAACTATCTTCCCTGAATTAAACTTGATATATAGCCTTTTGCTTTTGAATCTGAAAATTATTTTCTCCCCTTTATCAAATAATCTCTGGGAGACCTCAGTTTATAGCAGTTCAGTTCAGTAGTTGATTTCTCATAATTAAACAGTGAACCACGGGAAGTGACCAAGGAAATATTCTCAGAAATGATGTCTAAAAAATTTTACCATGAGCATTGTGAGGAAAGCTCAGGTGCGAGATTTTACAAATAAGGAGCTTCCCCCACAGCCTGGCTGAAGAGCAGGACAAAGGAGCAGGAGACTGAGTGGAGCCATGAGTTGAGGGGGACAAAAGAACATCTGCCAAGAGTTGAGGGCCTTTACAAATAGGGGAAATAGGGCAGTTCCGCCTCATTCTTCAGCAAGAGGGACAAAGGAGTCAGGTGACCTTAGGTGTGAACAGGTGGAGGGAGGCAGGAGTTTGGTGTAGGCGGGTCGGGAAGGCTGTAACTCCTGAGTCCCTTGGCCAATGGGGAAAAGGAGAGGGCGTCCCTCGTCGGGAAATAGGATAAAAGGGGGGCTGCGTCCCCCAGCAATTTGAGAGACCCCACAGGGATATGCCCGGTGGACTCTCCCTTTATGCGAGTAAAGTCTTAGTTCTCCTCTGTCTCCTTTTTGGACATTTCACTTCTGCACAGCGAGAATTTTCCGCACAGCATCACACCAGTACAGTGAATGTAGCTCAGATAAACACACAAGCAAGTATGTTATATCCTATAATCTGATCATAAATTTAAAGCCCAGTCAAATATCTCACTTCTATGATGATACAGCAGTTTATTCTCATTGTCATTAAGGCCTTATTGGTCAGCAATAGTTATTAAAGTCATCATTTTTCTTGACACAGATAGTTTTTTTTTTTTTTCAATGATATTTCACAGAATGACAGTACAGTAAACTGGTTTGTTCTTGCTTCTTTGAGACATAATGGAAAATAAGTCCTTATTTCAAGAGGAAGAAGAAAGAACAGGCTTGGTTCTCATCTAAATGACTGTGTTGCCTGCTGCCTATGCTTAGTTAATTCTAAATACATTTCCAGCAGTTTTTCATGAAAGAGCAAACAGTTAGTTTCAGCATTGTATGTGTAAATGTTTGTGCTTTTAAGTTAGAAGAACTAGATGACAACAGCAGGATCCATATGCCAAAATATGTATGACAACTTACGTGGGACATATCTGTTCCTATGTATATTACTATATTTCTGCTGGGCCCTGTGATTTCTCTTATCCTAGTCAATGGCTTGATATAAGATGGGAGGACTGCAGTTCCCTAATTCTATTACTTTCCCTCTGACCATTTTAGATTCAACACTTTTAACTGAACATTGAGAAGGGAAATATGCCAACCAGATAATGCAGTCCTTGCATATATTTGCTGGGTAGACATCAGAGTAAAACATCAAAAGGTTCATATAGGACTCAGAGTGTGTTGTAAAAGGTATACCACATGTATGATACTTTTAACTGTCTTAAGAGTTAAGACTTTATCAGTTACTCTGCTAAGATTCCTTATCAGGTATAAGATTTTTGGCATACATATACAAGTTTTGACAAAACTTCACGAAATTCAAATCTGTAATTCCAAACCAGAGTTCTGCATTGGAAAGATGTAATTCAGTATCTCAACCTGGGTTTGAGCTCTTAGTTCTGAATAGAATTCACTCTCAAAGTGGGGTGGGTTTAAGATCACCCACTAAGTTAAGTGGACACCCACAGCGCTCTGTTTTAAGGTATTGGCCTCATAAGCCAGGGGGCAGGGAGTTCACTTCCCATCAGAGGTGATGCCCATTTTGACTCTGGGCTTCTGTTTGAAGACTCCCCCAATTGATGTGAGAGTTGAGGGCCACCTTGGTAAGCAGGACACGCATGTCTTTGCCAAGAGTTTGGCTTTAAATTAGGCCTCAGGGAAGGGGACAGTTGCAGAGGCAGGACAGATGGTGTAACTTGGCTTAACTCAGGACACCTCCATGCCACTGGGGAGGAATACAGCATGGAGGATCCTCTTGCCCCGTGTTGGAAAACCTGCAGACTTGATTATCACCCGGTAATGCCTGTACACTAGTGCACGCAGCACAGGGAATAAACAGGAGGACCTGGACAACTGTGTGTGGTCGCAGGGCCATGATCTCATTGCAATTACAGAGATGTAGTGGAATAGTTCACACAACTGGAATGGTGTCATGGATGGTCATGTGCCTTTTCAGAAAGATATGCCATGAAGATGAGATGGCGGAGTTCTTCTTTATATGAGAGAGCAACTGGAATGTATGAAACTCTGGCTAGGGGTGGATGAAGCATGTTGACAGCTTATGGGTAGTCAGTGAGGTCTTCTACAGACATCTGGAAGTATCCTCATGATCACCGGCCATGGTTTTCATGGGGAACTTCAAACACCGTGATAGCAGAGCGGGGTGGAGGGTGGTATGGAGTGTCAAAGAGACCTGGTTCAAGGATCCAAGATCAAGATCATCAGTGCATCCCAGAAGAAGTTAGACAGAGGGGGCAGGAGATCTGTATGGATGAGCAAGGAGCTCCTGGCAAATCTCAGACAGAAGAAGGAAGTGTACAGAATGTGGAAAGAGGACAGGCTGCTTGGGAAGAATATAGGAATGCGATCAGGGTATGTGCTGAGGAAGAATAGGGTGCATTTGAAATTAAATCTGATAAGGCATGTCAAAAACAGCAAGAAGGGCTTCCTCAGATGCATCACTATCAAAAAGGAAAAGAAAATAGGGAAAATATGGGCCTGATGCAGACTAGGGTAGATTACAAAAGATACAGAGAATACAAAGTTAGTGAATATGTTCTTTGCTTCACTAAGGCCAGCCCTCTGGAATCCAAGGTGCTGGAGATAAGAGAGGAAATCTGGAGAAAGGAATACTTCTCCGTGGTTGAGGAAGATTAGGTTAGGGAAGAATTTAGGCAAACTTGACACCACAAATCCATATGCCCCTATGGGATGCACCCAAGAGTGTTGCAGATCTGGTGGATGTCCTTGCTAACCCACTTCTGATGATCTTTGAAAAGGTCATGGAGATCAAGAGATGTGCTTGAGGACTGGAAGAAGGCCAATGCCACACCAGTCTACAAAAAGGGCAAGAACTAGGACCTAGGCAGCTACAGACTAGTCAGCTTCAACTCCATCTCTGTAAAGGGGATGGAAGAGCTCATCTTGGATGCCATCTCTAAGCCTGGAGAGGACAAGAAGGTATCAGGAGTAGTTAGCATGGTTTCACCAAGAGGAAATCATGTTTCACCAATCCGATAACCTTCTGTGATGGAATAACTGAGTGGGTAGATAAAGGGAGAGCAGTGATTGCTGTCTACCTTGACTTTGAACACTGTCTCCCATAACATCCTCATAGGCAAGTTCAGAAAGCATGGGTTAGATGAGTGGATAGTGAGGTGGATTGAGAACTGGCTGAATGGCAGAGCTTAGAGGATTGTGGTCCATCGTAGAGAGTCTATTTGGAGATCTCTGGCTAGTGGTGTCCCTTGGGGTCAGTACTGGTTCCAATCCTGTTCAATTTATTCATCAAAGACCTGGATGAAGGGACAGAATGCACCATCAGCAAGTTTGCTGATGATCCAAAACTGGGAGGAGTGGCTGATACTCAAAAGGGCTCTTCAGCCATTGAGAGAGACTGGACAATACCTGAAGAGATGGTGGAGAGAAACCTCAAATGCAAGTGCAGGGTCCCGCACCTAGGGAGAAATAAGCCCATGTATCAGTACAGGCTGGGCTTGACCTGCTGAACAGCAACTCTGCAGTGAAAGATCTTGGAGTCCTGGTAGACTGCAAGTTGACAATGAGCCATCAATGTGCCCTTGTGGCCAAGGAGGCAAGTGGGGTCCTGGGGTGTATTAGGCAAAGCATTGCCAGCAGGTTGAGGGAGGTGATCTTCTGCCTGTACACAGTCCTGGTGAGGTCACATCTGAAGTACTGTGTCCAGTTCTGGGCTTCCCAGAAAAAAAAGAGACATGAAGCTCTTGGAGAGAATCCAGTGTAGAGCTACAAAGATGATTAGGGCACTTAATCATCTCTCCTATGAGTTGAGGCTGAGAGAACTAGTCTCCTTTAGCCTGCAGAAGAGAAGACTTCATATTTGATCTCCAAATATGTATATAAATACCTGAAGGGATATCATAAAGAGGATAGGGCTAGCGATAGCACAAGAGGCAGTGGCCACAAACTGAAGCACAGGAAGTTCCACCTGCATTGGAGGGAAAAGCTTCTTGACTATGGCGGTGACAGAGCACTGGAAAAGATTACCCAGAGAGGTTGTGGAGCCTCCTTCTCTGGAGATCTTCAAAACCCGCCTGGATGTGATCATGTACAATGCGCTCTATATGACCTGCATCTGCAGGGGACTTGTACTACATGATCTCCAAATGTCCCTTCCAATCTTAATCATTCTATGATACTGTGATCCTGTGAATCTGTGATTCTGTAAATCTCTGCTCCTATGTGAGAATGAACGGAGGAAAGGCAATTTCTCTCAGAGTGAAGTCTTTTATTCAGTGTTTGGCATGCTTTGAACACCCCTGTAGTTGAAAACATTGCTGTAGTCTCCTCTCTCAGATCTCGTTTGGGCATCATTATGGTGTGGTGGCACTTTGGAATTGTATAATGTCCACTGAGCCTTCTTTTCTGTTAGAAACATGTCCTCTTGCTTAACTGATGAATGATATTTCATTTGTATATTTTATTTCCAGAAAAATCATTGAAAGGGGAGCGATATGATCTTCATTCTACGGAGTTTCTGTGGTAGAGAAAGGAAACAGGACTTGTATTACAATAAAATAAGTCCTGAAGCTCTGCCTTTCAGGCTGCTTTGTCAATATTCCTTTGCCTGTTTCTTTCCCTGAGATGAGGAGTAGACCCAGTCTGTCTTTTCAGTAGCTTCATTTTCTTACATGTTCTTTAAGTATTATTACGCCCATTTAAAAGACTTAGATCCTCAAACAGTTTGATTTTGTTTTTTAGCTTGGCAAATAAACTCAATATATAGAGATTGACTGCAGCTTACATACAGTAACTGCTTCCTATCTCATTCTCCTCGCCTCAATAGCAGAATTACTAAAAGATAAGATGAGCACTACTTTCAAGCTTAGCTTTAGCAGTTTGTCACACAGCTGTTGTGAAAGTGTTTTATACTTCAAAGGACTGTAATAATTGAAATGGGCATTGGAAAATAGACATGAAACAAAAATTAATTTTCCCTACCTATTTAAGGAGCTTTGGAATGTAGTACTTTTAACTGCCAAAAGTGTAAAGAACTTATTGTAATGCAGGCAGCATGACAAGTCTTTAGGGAGATGTTTTGACTATTACAGAATGCAAGTAGTATCTGTCAGAGGGCAAGATTACAGAGGAGCATTTACATTATTCAGCCTGTAGCTGAAATGAAACTACATTTAGATTCAAGGGTGATGAAACACTTATGAGACCATTGATGAGATTATGCTATGAAGAGATTTTGTAATGCAGGATAATAAATAACTGGATTATCTTGTGAGATTCAATGGTACATAACTGAGATCTTGGAGAAAGGCTGTAAAGTTCTTACCTTCTCCAAAAGAACAGAGATAATGATGATAAAATGCTATTAGTGCAGGATGAATCTATTTTTTGTTTTACTTACTGTTGGTTATGCAATGATGTAACAGTCAATAAGATTTGTAAGGCACATGTGATTTTTTTCCCCAGTGCTTGTGAGAATATTAGTGGGGAAGAAAAAAATTATTCAACAAGATTTATTCAGATGCATGCTTAAGTGGAGTTGTCTGGCTATCGGTGATTGTTTGACATTTATGCTTTTGTGACACATTAGAATTTGTCTCTGCTGATCAGAATTTACTTTCGATTATTTGTGATCAGGTAGGGAAACCTTTCTAAAATCAATTGCTGGCTTACATCAACTGTATACAAAAATCTGTTATTGTTTGATTGATATTTGCAGTAAAATAATTTCTTATAAAGCAAATGATGATGATAACATGATATTTGTTAAGAGGAAAAGAGGATCAATTTGTGATTTTCTTCAATATATTTTTATGATGCTTAGAGCCAGAATCATGTTCACTGATTCTCACTACAATTAAAGCAGTAAAGAATATAAATTTGTTGTTTTGACATTCTAATGATAGAAATCTATGAGAAAGAAATAGTCAACAAGGAGGCAAGTAGTAAAGAATTCTAGTATAGAGATGCAGGTTTTTTTGGTACCGTTGCAATTGAATGGAAAAGTAGTTCTCCCTTGTCCTGCTCCATGAAGTTTAAAATTGTTGTAGGGATTTTCAACAGAGGCAGAGGTCTATGATTTTGGGGAACACCTACATTTTACTCTTTTTTTGTCCTTTAAATTGTGTTAGCTTATGAGCACTATTGTGCAAATGAGGATGTGACAAACTCTCCGCAAATATCATTCAGCTTGTGAATGGTTTGGTTCTGATGCAAACAGAGTTTACTCTGTAATTTTTTTTTTGTTTTTTTTTTTCCTATTGCCAGTATTACTGAGCCCATTTTAATATTTTGGTATTTCAGTTTTCTGATTTCTTGCATGTGTTCATGCACAGCTTGAGTCTGCTGAGTCTTTAATTATCAATGGATTTTTACAGTTGCAGTATTGATGATTAGGTAATTTACTAGTTCACTGCAGGAAGTATTCTCCTGAATTATTTACATTATTACTGTGTTTTTAAGAAAGTGTACAATTTTGTCCTACACAGGGAGCTCTCATATGTCTACAGTGCATCCAATTTTTCCAAGTTATCTTATCTTCTGTGGGTATTTGGAAACAGTGAAGTGCAGTTTCATGACAGATTATCTTAGTTCTAGAATGGATTAAAATGGAAACAACTAAATAAATCTGGGAAACATCAAAGCCTAGAAAATAGGAAATGGAAAATTTGAAGATGTTCTTAGGTAGCAGCTTATGATTCTAAAATCTAAATTCTAAAATTAGAAACAGTTGTTTCTAATAGGAATGTACCTTTGAAGACTAAATTGAAAAAGTCCAGTAGATTTACAGATCATAGTAATCTATGTAATATTGGTATTACCAGTCCTGGTAAGTTCTGCATCCTCCTGCTATTACTGGAGACCAGCTGAGAGTATGGTTGCATGCACTGCTCACTTGGCTGAAATGCAGGTCAATGAACTTTATTATTAATACTTTTTATTCAAAAACTTGTCAATAAATATGCAGAATATACACAGTTTTTGCATCAAATGCAAGAGCAGTAGCAACAAAACTGTGTCTGTAGACATTTTTTGTGTACACACCATCTGGCTTGTATATAACTTTAGGATTCTATTAATAAATATATAGTTTTACAAGTGGCACGTTATGAAAATCTAATTCACAATTTCATGTAAGGCAGAAGAGAAACCTTTAATCTTTCAGAAGCTGATCTAATGTAACTTATTAATTATTGCTCAACCAAACTTTTTCCAGCTTAGAAAATCTTACATATTCATTGTCAATTATTTTAATCACATTGTAAGTAGTTTCATATCCAAAGACACAAACTTGATAATTTTTTTTTTACATTGCTTATTGTGACTTCAAAGGATATTAATTTAGGTATTTAAATTAAGACCTTTTTGATGTTTTAGTACACTATCAGGGAGTGGAGATACGCTTCTCTAATATGGCAATTCAGAGCACCTAAATTAAACTCATCTTTGATAAGCTCAAAAAAAGTATCTCTGCATCTGTTGCTATTATAAAAAAGCCTGCAGATTGTTGTGATCTTGCTTAATCTTGTCGTATACTTAATCTTTGATGATATTAATACTACTGTATATGTATGTTTTCTTGCATATATGCTACTAAACTAATTCAACACGTTAGCTTATGGCTTAATAAGGTAAATTTGGGATTTGAATAGTCGAGAAAACTGTCTATTAGATTCATCAGAGAGGCTTCCATAATAAATACCTTTTCTTAATAAAACATACCAATTCCCAGCAACATTATGATTTGCAGATTTTATGTTAGGATAAAGTAAATGTGAGTGCAGCTGTTATTTGACAAGAAATATGGGGTAAAAATCAATAGTATTGTGTTATAAAGGATATAACAGTGACATGGGTAAAACAAGCAAAAGTGGAGAGAGAAAAGCACAAAGGAGTATAGTGGAAAAATAGCCTTTGCTTCAACAACAATACACTGGTACTTGCAACAAGTTGGGTGGTAGGAGTAAGTCTGTATTTAGTGCAACCCAAGGAAATGGCACTAGGAACAATAAGATATTTAAGGCAGAACAAAAGGAAAAATTGAAATCCATGAGAGCAAAAGACACATAAATGTGACTTGTTGAGTAACCAAAAGCTGAGTAACATCTTGTCAATCAAAACACATCAAGCAGTGTTCTGGTCTATCAGTTTATAAACAGGATGTCAGCAGGAAGCATACAGAGCAATTAAAATTTGCCAAAGATGATCAAGTCCTGCAATAGCAATTTGGGATGGTGCCCAAGCCTTCAAGTTTGAACACATGCATTTGCTTAAGACATCAATGCTAAACAGGAATCCCAACTGCAATTAAAATAATATAAAATAAACAGATTTTTTTTTTTACATTTACATGAACAATTATGTATATTTATGACTACTTCAATTTGATTGTGTTGAAGAAGTTAATGGTTATATCACTACTATGACTGCTGGTACAGAGGAAAAAGTTGAACCCTGGTCTGCCTGCCTGTCTTGCAAATTAGTCCCTCCTGAATAATGCCAGTGATGTTTCTGGCACTATTCTAGGAGGAAATTTAATTTCCTGAAATATTTAAATGACAGAAGTTCTAGCTTCTTGGAACTCCATTAACTCAGAAAATATGCTGTCCGTGTTTTGCACACAGTAGCTCAAGGGCAGCTTGAAGCCCTTGCTGTGCATGCTCATGTTGATTGCTGAAAGGATGTTGTCATAAACAAAACGCTGAAGGACATGCCATACTTCCTCCTCAGTGTTTTACCTCTAGAGTGTGTCACAGAATATCTTTAGAAACATCTGTCAATTCACAGTAATATAAGGCTTAATTCCTGATAATGCATAGCAGAAACTATTCATACAAGCTTATTTCTTTGCTCTTTGAACATATGAATGGCTTGGCAGAGTCAGACGAGGCTAAGTAAATTCAATCTTCTTCCCAGTGGAAATATTGTTACTCTAGCGAAGTCCATGAGTGCCAAGTCCTTTTATTCATTTGCCTCTGAAAACTAATCAGTAGTAAGTGCTCCCAGTCTAAGAGGATATTATGTACCCTCAAAATACCTGCCAACTCCCATTCAACTTTGTGAGCACAAGGATTCTCATATGGTCATATGTTTGATCACATTTCTGTCCGGGCTGTTCTGTAGACCATTGTCCTGTTTTTGCAAATATATTCTTGGAGAAGTAGAGCAACTGACTCCTGAGGGAGGTCTTTATTTTACGGTGCTTGTCATGAAGGTTAGCAGTTGTAAATACAGAAGAAGCAGCAAAGCAACATAAAATTATTTGCATTTCTATGAAAGACAAAGAGATTTACAGATCCCATAGACCAGATCCACTGTACAAGAAAACTTCTGACCAATCCTCAGAAGTGTAGTTACTTAGAATGATCTATTCTGTATATATACATGACAAGAAGAAAGCAGAGATGATAAATTGGTGCCCATGCCCAACATAGGTAGTGTTGCAGAATGGTGCAAGGATCGGGGACATGGATTCTGTGTGAACAACCAAGGCCTTGGATTTTAGGCCCTTAGCATAAGTAACTTAGGCTCTTAGCACAACTTAGGCCCTCGGGGCTTCTGTCCTGTGAGAAACTGCAGCACAATCCAAGATTAGGTAGGGAAGCAGTCCCATGAGAAACTGCAGCACAATCCAAAATTAGGTGGGAAAACAATGCTGAGATTGTGCAAACACCAGGTGTGATACAGGGAATAAGTAGTGGGACATAAATAGTTAACCAATGGTATAGTAGGGTATAAATAGTTTACGAATAGTTAACCAATAGTGTAAGGACGTGTGGTTTTAGCAGCAATTGTAAAAGTATATAATGCTTATACGCAGCAGCAATAAAGGAAGTCTTGCCTTATTACTCAAATTGAGTCAGCCGCATTTCTTCCCCGCATCCTCCCCCTGGCCGACGGGTTGACCCTGAGACTCGAAGATAACAGCGCGGCTCGGAAAAACAGCAGCTTGGCGGGTTTCCAGACTTGGACAACTTGGAGGAGAACAGCAGCCGGCAACCTTGAGACTCAGAGAAAACAGCGGCCGGGCGGATTCACCGCTGCAGCGAGCAAGTGAGTGAATTCCGAGCGCAGTGCGACAAGCAGTCTTGAGTCTCAGTTTTAGCTCGCGTGAAACAGACAAGATACGAGCACGCAGCAGGGTAGGAAGAGAAAGCTCATGCCTTCAGAACAATGACTGTATTTAGAACATTTCCTGAGTACTTGTGTTCCTCAACTCCAAAATATCAGTTAATACCAAAAATAAGAGAACGAAGGGACAAAGGTTTTGTTAGAGCTTTTCTCTTTTCGACAGTAATGATCAACCCTCATGAGGTGTTCAGGGCGAAGACCGGACAGCTAAGTTTTTGTGGTACTGCCAGTGCCTGCCAACGCTGTGAGATGTACAGAATGTCTCTGTGCCTTCCTCACCTCTCACACACTATGCACCAGCAATACCTTCGGTTTGATTGTCTTGATCACTGGTCAGCATTCTTGCTGACTAGCTGACATTGCTTCATGAGCTGGACCTGGTTTTCAATGCCCTGTTGATCAGGAAGATGCACTATTCACAGCAGGAAGCTATGAGAAGTGTTAAAAACAAAGATTTTAGAATAGATAATGTGCCTACAGGGCAGTTTTCCTGTTTGAAGAAAATAATAAAAAGAATATGTTAAATGAGGATGTTCATAACATATTCATATTCATAACATATTTCAAAAGAAAAAAATAGTTGAAAGTCCCTCCTGGTTCACCTGAACAATGAATCTTGTACTGTTCTTTTAATGTGAAAATGCTTCTATGCTTTACTATTGAATTGAGAACTATTGGAATTGAAATCTTAACTCAGATTTGTGAAAATGCTGTGCTCAGAGCTTGTGCTTTCAAAATAGAATTGTAATGTCTCTTACACTGGTTTCTTTTCTTGTTGTTAATTTCTGTTTTCATTTAATACAGTGTTAGGCTCTTCTAGGAAATCATGGCTTAAATTAGACTACTTTCATGTTCATGGATGTGATAGGAGGGCATGAAAACAAAATTGTTTAGCAAGACTTATGTAATCACTTCTGAGAGACAGAACTGATTTGAGGTGGAACAGTCCAAGGAAATACTGTTGGGAGAGGAACATTTTTTTTTCTTAATTAAACAAACAGGGGCAATTTGCCCCAGGTAAAGCTCATTCAATCTCCCAACCATCCATAGTATAAACCATGCATTAGGAACTCATACAAATTTATTTACACTGATGCACTGATAATGCCAGGTTAAACGGGCAGATGCTTTTGAAATTCCCCTCAATCGGTTGTGGTATAAATGTCCTGGTCTTTCTAGTTTCTTTTTCTTGATTTAATCTAGATTTATTTCTATTGTTTTGATATATTTCCTAAATAACTTTGAAAAAAAAAATTCCTCAGTTTCTCAGCTGATCTCAGCTTAGAATAATGCTGTTTCCTGATTGTACAAGCTATTTGAGGTTAAATACTTTAAAAGCTGTTAGATATGCAAATTACATGGTTACGATGGTCATGAAAATACCTTGTAAAGATCTATTACAAATGAATATATGAGAATATTTTGATATTTCTTCATTTTTATGTATTCAAATAATCTTTTTATAGTTGTAGAAGTAGAAATTGATGATGTAATAAATAACTTTACATGTTAGGCATCTTTACTTGTGTTTGACTGACTGTTTCAGAAAAACAGAATTTGCAGTAAGAACCATAGAGATATTTTTGCAGTGTTGGCAGTATACCAGCTATTTTTGTTCTACCCTCTATTTACATTACATATATATGCATATATATTATTCCATGTATTATCTAGGTATGTGTAGGCACATTTATAAATATCCAATATATAGTCCATTAATTATTTACAAATAAACTTTTGTGATGAATTTGATGCATTTGAACATATTTGCAATCCAGTCAGTGAGTATACACTAAGTTGTGCAGCAAATGGCAAGTGGTATTCATTTACTATGCTCTCCTAGGGAATGTTTTTCAAAAACCTTTTTAGATAATTTCATGCTTTAGGATTGCAAATGAGTGCTTACATCTATATTATATTTGACATTCCTTTTTCTTGGTGCTCACTTTCCTATAAGAAAGCAACTATGAGAGCTTAGGTTCGCTAAGCCTTACTCTTTATAAAATATCACCACTACTGAAGAACAGCTTGATTTCTCATTAAATTTTGAAATATTATTTTAAATTTTCTTTTTTTTTTGCAGCTGTGTTACACAGAAGATTTTTTACACTTTTTACTCTCTGAAGGACTGAAGATATTTTAGGTACACACTATATTGTATTGTATTTTATTGTAATCCAGGATTGGATTCAAGAGAATAGGATGTGCCTTCCATGTATCTAAATTAATTGGCTCTTCCCTGAGCTACTTTTGTCCATTGGGGCCCAGTTTCAGTCTACAGCTCATGAACTTTGAGACTCTTCTTTGCAACTCTTCAATGTTGTCTTGTGGTAGCCTCATCATTCAGGTTTGAAGCACCCTTGCCCTAGAGGAAGCCTGAAGTCTGGGAAAACTTTATTCTATCAAAGAGATTTCTTACTCTCTGGAGTTCTGTTCCACATTATGAACAGAGAAAACACTGTGTGAGAGGTGTTATCCTTGGTGGTGAAGCAAGTGTCATTGTTCAAGCAGAAGACTTTACTCTATGTTCCATGTCAAGCATATGATTTTCCTCTAGTGTAGCAACAGTTGATTGCTGTAGGTCAAATGAAAATGGTATGTCAGGGGTCTTATTTGTGTGTCTTTTAGCCGAACTTGTTAGCAGATTTTTTGCTTCTGACCAGTTTCATCACCCTTGCATGTTGTACAATCCTTCAGGCAAATGGATGTTAGGATAAAGAGATACCTTTTAAAAGAGAGGATGTCATTTAGCATTGGTCTAATCTATTACTAACAATGTCACACAACAAGTGGTAATATGTCTTGCTCAAAATAGTATTGTTAGGGTCTGTTGAAGAATAGCTTAACTGATGTTAAAATTGTTAGTGTGCTTGGTGTATTTAATGGCATATGCACTTTATTTTGTAATAATATTTCCCTGGTTATTTGCAAACCCTAAACGAAGTGTTATGAGAGTCTGTCAGAGTACTCACAAACTTCTCAGTTGTTACCATGGTGTGGGTCACAGGAACTTGATAAATGCTATGATAGGGTTTCTAGAGTTAAATTGGTAAAGCTAATTTAAGATTATTTTGTTACCTTCTGTTACAACTTTGGGTCTGCTCAGTTTATTTTCTCTGTTCAGCATTGTAACAGCGACGTGGGTATACGTTCTCTCCCATATTAATATTAAATAAATATTTGCAGTCACTCCTACATTAGTAAGTTTCTTGAGCAAGGTCCCTTCTGGTCCTTGGCAGTTTTACAACAGCTATTCATCACCCTCTTCAGGATTTCCATTTTTATTTTACTGGAATCTATTAATGATGTGGCATGATATCCAGTAATTTTAGCTGTTGACAGTGTTTCTAAATTTATGTGTTCCTGTTTTCTTCAAGATATCTGAACTTGAGGAGCACATCATTTCCAGTGATTAGCATGAAGTGACACCATTTGCATAGTCGACAGTGACTGAAAAATAATTACTTAGTTCATATAGTTATCTATTATATTTATATTAAAATAATATGTGTATCTTGGTATATTAGTGTTTTTAATGATTGAGTAGCTTCAAATATTTATGGTGTAGCTGGTCTCTGGATTGCCTTTGCATTGCAGAAATTGTGCTTTCAGGACAAGATTTTGTTAAACATTTACAGGTGAAAATATTTTCACTCAAGATAGGTCATTTTTAAAATTGGAGAAACTGAAATATTTAAATTTTAATCTAAATATTTTGGCAGTCATAAAAATATGTAAAAATGTTCAGTAAGAAAGAAAATTAAGTAACCTTTTTGAATAGAATTTAGATTGTCCAATGTAATGCATATAAAGGAATAATGTATAAGGTATGTAATATATAAAAATTAAAAATACTGTTTTGCAAGAATGAAATAGTCTATACATAAATACTACTTCAAAATTATTTCCCTTTTCTTCTTTTTTGTTTCTTTTAATATTACCTCTAGTTTACAAATTTGCTGTCTCTCTGGTATGAATATTCATAATGCATGCAACATTCAGTGATATGCACAATTTGAAGTTGCTTGGAGGTAGAAGTGTTTTGCATGTGTTTGCAAAGTTTCTGTAAAATGATTCTAGTGCATGAAAGATGTTCATATACACTAATGCAAAAAAAAGGTGGAAATTACGAATTTGTTTTTACTCTGATTCTTTTTTTTTTTCTTTTTAACTACCGTTCAACTGGTATATACCCACATATTCCTTTGAAAGTTCAGACAACTGCTTTTGTTTTTATTCTCTATAGGAGTGGAGTGGAAAAAAACAATATATTTAGTGCCTGGAATAAATTAGTATGGGTTAGAAAAATGAGTAGTGTTTCTCTTGTATTTTTTTCGTATGTTGTGATACAACGCGACATCCTAAATATTCTGAAAATTTTGAATATGATTAAAAACATGGACTATTTGCTAAAGGATATATTTATCTGAAATCCATAAAGTCTGCTACAAAAAAATCAGAATTTGCAAAAAAAATAATTAAAAGATATTCTTTTTTGAAAGATAAATGAAACAAATCATGGGCTCAGTGTTAAAATGTGAGAAAGTGCTTCTGAATCCCAATTCAAAATTGTGTTTATGAGGAATTAAGAGGTGGAAGCTTTAGACTGTTGTGGAAGAACTGATCTAGTGTAACAGAGCTTGGATATTTGGGTTTATATTGAACCTACACAAAAATTTGCAGCACAAAATCTAGCATAGATCAAGTTACTTAAGTAATATCAATACATCATCAATTAATTATAGCCATCCCTTGTGGACAGAAATGCAAGACTACTTTATAGTTGGTAGGTTGTATTGTCTCGGGATGAGTGGGTTTCATGAATAATGATTCAGCTAATGGTATGAAAGAGCATTATGGCATTACTTCTAGTTAATAATCTATTAATCAGTAGCCTCTTACACATATTGTGCTAAAGCATTCTATAGTAAAAATAGTCTTCATTAATGATGCCATAGTGCATTGGAATATCACCATAGTCTTTTGGACTTCGGTTCAGATGAATATTTAAATACATGATTATTAACTTCAACCTTATGAGTAAGCCTACTCTTTTTTTTTTTGGCAAAATCCATAAACAAGTTATTACTTTTTCTGAGATTAAGTCCTATTGAATTCTATAGTATTTCAAAGGAAATTGTAGTCCTTCCAACTGAGCAGCTGATTGCTTCCTCAGAAAGACTGATTTTTTCTTCTGTAGCTGATTTCAAGAGTAGAAAAGAATATAGCTATAAAGGCAATATAATTTAAAGTCAGAAAACAGATCCTGATATTTCTCATGCAGATCAGGAAAAAAGGGGCAAAGTTATGCAAAAATATCTAAGACCCTTACAGGCAGAGACTTCATTGAGGGAGATTGCAACTCTGGCAACCTATTCCAGTGCTTATTTGCACTCACATTTAAGCCCTTCACCCCAATATCTCTGTATTCTCTATAAACTACCTTGTAACTAGGCAGTCTTCTAGAAAACTCTTGAGTTTTCTGTTCTCTAGGCTGAACAAACTTCATATTTTCTTTATTACGTTCCTCAACCGAGTACTCATCTAGGCCTTCTTGAGGACGCTTCCCAATTTTTTAGTCTCTAACTGAGGAGACCCAAGTAAAGTCAGTTGAAAATACTGAAAATTTTGAATACCTAGAAATGACTAAGGAAAGCTAGAGTTCAAATCAAAAGCAAACATTTCTTCCTAGAATTTTCTGAACTTATTTGTGCAGTTAAGTCTGCCTGCTAGCAGAGGTAACACACTGTGAAAGACATGCCTTATGTCATCTGAATATGACTGAAAATTCCCCAAACACTAAGATTCATGCTTAACAAAAGTTTACTCTTGGTAGGGATCAAACTTGAAAGTAGGGATAACCTTGGGTCCTTTGTGTTGGTTGAAGAGCAGTTAGTTATCTTCTCCTTATGCTGAGCTTCATAGTCCAATGAGAATGTCTTGGAAAAATTGTAAAGTTAAACATATATATAAACTGCCTAAACTGTTGTACTCAGAAGTCGTATCCTTCTCTTATATCCTGAAATACACTCTTGTGTATCATTTTCTGCCTGTGTGTTGAGATAAATTCCAGTTATGCAGTTTGTTTTTCTCCTGAGTTATGATTTCCTTTGAAGATTACCATGCAAGGAGGGACCTAAAAGATGTAATGCAGGTACCAAGAATATGTAGTAATTTAGGTGTACGTAGTATTTTTTATCCACTTGTAATGATATGAAAAGGTTGTCATGGAACCCACAACAATTATGTGGTACTCCAAAGAGCTAGAGATTTTGAAAATATATATATATATATAAAAAAAAACAGTTTGCAATGGGCAGAGGAGCCATAATTTGGTAGCATTTAGGACTAGCCAAAATCCGCCTGTGGGAAACAGTGAGGATCCCCCTGTGAGAGACAGAGGCTAAAAATCGGAAGAACTTCTAGGGCATTTTCTCTACCTGCTGTTGTCAGATAAGTGACTGGAGCTACGATGAAAGCGTATTCATGTTGGGAGTGCCATACTCTTGTAGAGAGTTCCCTAGGCACGATGCTTAGCAGTCTGTTGCAGGTCCCACTGCTCTGAATATATGTGCACATAAATTTTCTGCTAACTTTTACTAGTGATCTCTGATTGATATTCAGGGCTGTGGTTTCCCTTTGTTTCTGCTTTTGCTTAAAGCTACGTCCCACAGCGCAACTGTCCTGTGTCTCTGAGACACGTCCTGACACTTCAGTTCCCCAGAGGTAGAGACATACCCATACCAAAAGTTCCATCTTTGAAAGATGTACAGATCATCCTTTAAAAATATCTCTGGAACCAGGATATGTGTGGGCTTTGATATACAATTCCTCTTTTCTTCCATTTCCAAAGAAATGATGTGGTTTAAGAGAAAGCCAATGTGCGTTTACACATCTCTTCACTTTCCCTGCCATCAGGGAACTTAGTGAAGCAGTTTACTTCCATTATTCTCTTTCCTTCTGCTTTTCTTCTCCTGTGCAATATTTAGCATTTCAAAAAGAAATGTTGCTGAAGGTTGAATTTACAATTACAATAATCAGAAGTGTAATCATGAAAAGCTGATTTATATTAAACCTGGGTTTAATAGCATCTGGTTATGTGAAAAGAATTGTGGAATGCTCTCTAATTACTTCTGAGCTCTATAATTATTGAAGTCCGTAAGATCCATATAGATTTCTGTAATGGATATCTTTACCAAGTACTCACATATATTTCTGGTTTGCACATGGAGTAGGCTGTTATTACATAGCTTTCATATTTTTCAGTGATGATAGCTTTATGTTGATTTTCCAATTATGTTTCTTTGAAATTTTGGTTGTACGGTGGGCCTATTTATTTTATGGAGTTTAAGTCAACCAACAGCATTTCCAGAATTCATCTATTTCATTTTTTGACCTTCATCAATTTTGACATTCACCAATAATCTTGTAGATAGTTATATTGTCATGATTCTTGTCCACGGTGTGTGGCAGGGTCTTGCTGAGTATAATGCCCAGGGACATTTTGTTCTACCTAAGGCTTAAAAGCATATTAAAGAAATGAAGAAATGTCTGAGATAAATTATAAGGAGAAAAAAAACCCCACAAAACCACACAGATTACTTTATAATGGCATTGTATTTTAAATGGAGCCACAGGCAATATCTTGAATAAAAGATGTAATTATTCAGATATGTGTTATCTCACTGTGCTTGTGTACAGCTATATTCACCTTTGCCTGTATATTTAGAGAAAAAAAAATTAAAGTGCTGCTTTTCCAGAAATAATGTTTCTTGAATTCAAATATATATAGAAGAATAAAAGATTTTAAAGTCACAGCCTCTGTCTAAGAATGTCCAAGTAAATTAATGAGGCTTTGGCTTATTTGGCTAATGACCCAACTGATTTTTTAGATCAGCCTCTCTAAACTAAAACAAGGCAAGAGTGAACAGGGAAGATAACCTGCAGGGCTAGTGAAGGAGCTGGCACCAGATTCATACCATATAAAGACCATGTAAATATCCATGTAATTCAGAATTATCAATCTCTATGGTGCTTTGAGAATCAAATTCCTTATGTCTAACTGCAGGAAACATGCTGCTCCCAAGTGAAGGTGTCAGTGACAAACAGTTGAATGTATGTGATTCCATATGGCGGCATCAGGAATTATTACTATATTAAAACTATTTTTTTGTCTGCTCCTTGTCAATATCTTGAAGTGAAGCAGTAATTTTTGTAGTAAAGATATTCATTCTGCTGAACTGACACTTTCTCAATTATAGATTTTTTTTGGAAAAAAAAAACAGGTAAAAAGCTTACTCATGGTTTCAGGAATTATTAAATCAGATATTTTTTTAAAAGTAATTTACTCATATGCAAAAGGATTAATTACAGTTCTTAGTAGCTGCATTAGGACCATGCAGTACAACACTGAATGTAATTGTTTACTTGATTTTTTTGTTGTTGTTGATGCAAGAATGTTGCTGCCAAGGTTCCATATGAAATCATGTGTTCTCTCTGAAGCTAGTCAGCGCTGCAATGGAAAATACAGGAAAACCTCTAATGTGCTGTTATTGCATAAGCTGTTAAAAGGAAAAAAAAAACAGCAGACAGAAATATCAGTTTTGATAGTTTTGGACTTTGCCAATCAGGCTTTTATTTAATAATTTTATCTTGTGTAGCTGTACTTTATGACATTTTGGAAGTTAACAAGAGCAGCTACTAAATTCCACTGTTACTTTTATCTACATTCTTTGCTCCTAGAATGCTCATTATTTACTGATATAATAGATTTTTATCAGCCTTAGGTCTCTGGCATAGTAATTGCTTCTGTATATCCCCAGTTGATCCTGCATTGCACTTAAGAGGGCTGACTGGAGGGCTGTGGTTAGTGGTGTCCCGCAAGGGTTAGTACTGGGCCCAGTGCTCTTCAACTAGTTCATGAATGACTTGGATGAGGACGCTGAGTGCACCCTGAGCAAATTTGCAGATGACACCAAACTGGGAGGAGTGGCTGACACTCCTGAGGGCTGTGCTGCCATTCAGAGAGACCTAGATGGGATGGAGAGTTGGGCAGAGAGGAGCCTCATGAGGTTCAACAAGGACAAGTGCAGGGTCCTGCACCTGGGCAGGAATAACCTCAGACACCAGTACAGATTAGGGGCTGACCTGCTGGAAAGCAGCTCTGTGGAGAGGGATTTGGGAGTCCTGGTTGACAAGAACCATGAGGCAGCAATGTGCCCTCGTGGCCAAGAAAGCCAATGGGATCCTGGCTGCATCAGGAGGAACGTTGTCAGCAGATCGAGGGAGGGGATCCTGCCCCTCTCCTCAGCTCTGGTGAGGCCGAACCTGGAGTATTGGATGCAGGTCTGGGCTCCCCCGTACAAGAAGGACACTAAGCTTCTGAAAAGGGTCCAGTGTAGGGCCACGAACACGATTAAGAGACTGGAGCATCTATCTTATAAGGAAAGACTAAGCGAACTGGGCCTGTTTAGTCTAGAGAAAGGAAGGGTGAGAGATGATCTGATAAACAAGTGCAAGTAAGTACCTGAGGGGTGAGTGTAGGGAGGATGGGGCCAGGCTTTTCTCTGTGGTGGCTGGTTACAGGACAAGGGGTAATGAGTGTAAGTTGAAACACAGGAAGTTTGGCCTTCATGTGAGGAATAACTTCTTTCCTGTGAGGGTGACAGAGCCCTGGAAGAAGCTGCCCAGAGAGGTTGCGGAGTCTCCTTCTCTGGAGATCTTCAAAACCCGCCTGGATGCCACCCTGTGCCCCGTGCTCTGGGTGCCCCTGCTGGAGCAGGGGGGTTGGACAAGATGATCTCTAGAGGTCCCTTCCAACCTCAACCATTTTGGGATTCTGTAACTAATCTAATACACCATTTTCCTTTACAGTAGTGCTCCACATGAAAAGCCAGATTACATATGGCTTTGTTTACATTTTTCTAGCATGAAGCTTTTTTTTTCCTTTAGTTTTAGTTTACAAGTGGTCAACATTAAAGATATATCAGATTTCTCCTAGGCAATGTATTGAAGTGTGAAATAATTAGTATATGTGTATAACCCATTCCAAAGGATGGGCATGAAAGAATGTAAGTTAAAACTGGTCCTCTGAGAAAGAACAGATAAAAACACCCTGTCTCTCATTGTCTGTGCTTAAGGTCATGATTTTTTTTGTTGCATTAATATTTCATTGGTTGCTTTTTTTTGGTTGTGAATTGTTTTTAAGTGTGATTTTTCAACCTGCTGAACACCTCATGGGAGTGTGTGGGACAAACTCATTTATTATTGTGGTGATATTCCCAGGGAAAAGAAGTTAAGCACACGGTATAAAAATTACATGACAGAAACAAATACTTAAGGAGTAGAAGGCATTTAGACCAAGCTGTACAGATCCTTTGTCCAACTTGTTATTCCTGGGGGCATCTTGTTAAGAAATACGGTCTTATCGATTATAAATTTTGTATGCAATTACTTTGGTAACTTCAGGTGGGAAAAATGAAAGTTTTGCAATTCATTGAGTATGGATGTTTGGAGTGGCCTTTGCATATCTTCTTCTTTAGCAAATCAGATTTTCCTAAAGGAATTAGAGACAGGTACCTGCTTTTCTGGAGTTTCACCTGATGTGCGTTCTCCACAAGTCTTCTACCACTTAAGGAAAACATGACTTGGTCCTTCTCCTTTGCTGCTTTTTTAAAATTTCTTAATAGTCACGTTCAGTTTTCTATTGTGCCAAGGATCTTTATATCACTAATTATTTAACTGTTCTTTTGCATGCCATTGAGTTTCTGTTCTATCCTAGGAAAATGTAGGATAAAATATCTATTGCTTAGTTTTGTACAGGATTCATTTCAGAGACATACCAGGGAAAAAAAAAATCTTTATCTAGATATGACCAGAGTTCTTAAAGTGACATTGCTCATGCAATAACATTTCTGCCTTTGGAAAAGTGGTGGCAGCAACTCCCTTTGTCTGCTGTCTGTCCTCTTCTGCCATCACCTGTTTGTAATGCACTCAAGCATCATTTCTTCTTGAAAAGAAGGACTTGCAAATAGAGAGTCCTTGCTGGAACCAGAGTTAGACGGCTCTAGATAATCAAGGTCAGCCTTTAGTACACAGGTCTGTGGATGAGTACTGTGGAGAGATTACCAAAGGGAAATATCCATTTATCAGTAAAGAACATCTACTTTTCTAGGAGAAAAAAAAAAAAAAAAACTGTTAACTTGTGTTTTCCTAACAAAAAAAGCTTTGTTAGTAGCTGGAAGCAGTTCCAGAAGTTGGAATAAGGTTTGGAGAATGGCTTAAGAAAAGTCATGCCATTTAGTGTTTTGCAACTGCCATCTACCTCATAGTCTCTGGTAGCTTTACCAGGCTCTTCATCCAGCAGATATTTAATCCTGAAAAGGGATGCATGTTATTTATAGCAAGACCTCAGATCTGTTTCAGCGAGGGGGTCAGTAATATCTAAAGCATCCCTTAAGGTGGTATTTAGGTACAACAGGTAAAACAGACTACTCTAAAGCAACTTTATCTCCTAGGAAAATCTGGCTTTTTCTTGAGGTTTATGAAAGAATTATCATTACTTAAGGAAAAGTATTATTTCATACTAAAATACGAAAATGACTAATTTCACAGTCATATGGACTTTCAGATCTCTTAAACTCTTAGATCCAAGAGTTTAATGAGTAAACATATGAAACTTTTGACCTCTCATATTTTATCTCAGATATATTACAGTAAGCATTGGCCTTCAGAACCATCCCATGAGCAGTGCAGATTTCAGAAGAGAAAAACAATATTTTTCTTTTCTCAGATGCTGTCAACTTGCTGATATCCTTGGTGAGAATCTAGAGCTGATTCTGCTTTTCTTTTTTCTTTTCCCCTGAGATACATGACTTGGAATTATGATAGGTAGGATAATGTGTATAGATGATATGATACATATGTATGATACCTACGTATGCTTGTGGGGAGGTCTCCCTATAAAGGAGAGCTATTCCTTTGCATTCTGGCATTCATAGGCCCCTTCAGAGAACACTCATCTGAATAAACATGACCAGGGAAAAAACATTTAGCTGCTCTGTTTTAAGGACTCGTGTTAGAAGATTGGCTCCTGTTGAGCATAAAGACATTTATATTTTTTTGGATTATGTTACTTGCTAGGCAGACAGGTTTTCTGTAAAAAAAAATGTCTTGTAGTTTTTGGCATCCAATTCTTCTTAGTTTTCCAGTATTTCTAAAGTAAAGGACATTCTCCAGTCTCACTTATCTTAATATTTTTTGTGATATAGCTAAGATTTATTTATTAAATATAGCGCACATGGTCGAGCTTGTGGTGCTTCTGACTGCTTCTCTTTTAGCCTGCTCTCCTGACAGATCCTCACAACCATGGTAGGTCACAACCTCCTGTGTCTGCTTTCATGTTGTACCATTATGTGCTACATCTCCCTAATCCAGCTCTTTCAGTCTCCTGATGAGGCCCCTTTCCTAGTTAGAAGGGCAGGGCTTAGTAGTGCGTGGGATGTAGGGCAAAGCAGAGTAGAGCAAGAAGAACCTGCTGCCTCAAGTGAGCATGAGGACTGTGACAGCAAATGTACAATAACCAGTAGCTCACATACCTGCTCACTTATTTTTATTTTCTTCCTAAGTTTTCTGGGTTAGAATTCTGAGCAGTTTTCTTCTAAGTTTGCAAGAGGGTTGTCAAAATATGTGCTACACTTTTGATATATAAGCCGTAACTTGAACTGATTGCTAGCCAAATATAGCCCCTGAACCAGTTTGTCCATTCCTGATTCATTGCACTTGAGCCAGTTTGTCCATTCCTGACACACTGCACGCTTAGAATAGACAGGCATTAAATTATGATTCAATTCTCTATAGAGATAGGAAGATATGTCACAGGAGGTGCTTTCTGAATGGCAGAAATGATGCATAATTGCCTTATTTCAGTAAACACAGGATCAGTGTAATGTGCTAAATATATGAAAAATTACTTATTTGTAGAAAACTAGTTTTTAGTCTTCTATTGACTCCTAATACCACTGAAGAGACAGCATGAAGTTATCAGGCCTTTATAAGGTTTCTTTCAAAAATCTTGTAGAGTTCATTTAGGGAAATCTTGGCAGCCTAAGTACATGCAAAGTCTTTGCTTCATCTACCTCACTTTTGTTTCATCTTTCACACATTCCCACATTTTTGTTATAGTTACTATCTACGTATTTTCTCTTTTTAAAATGTACAATTTTAAGAATGCTTCTCCTTTTTCTCTGCTACATTATCATACGATGTCAAGAGTACATTATTAATATGCACTGAACAAACACTGAATATAAAGGTGATATCAAACGCCTAATGTCAAAGAATTGTGGTAAATCTGGTTTTTAGAAGTTGAGTTTGCGATCAAAGCCATCAATTAGAACAAAAATTGTCAACTTTAGGGCTGGTTTTACTCTAGGGGGATTAATCCTATTTCTGGGATTTTGCCTCCGTCTCTGGATTTGAATAAAGGTGTCACAGAGCTAATGGCAAACTGGCTATAACTGAAAAGCGTATGACCTGCTTACCCGTAGGGTTATTCTTACCTCTAAATACTGGTGTGTCCCCCAAAGCAGGACAATCCATTCATATCTTGTGCGCTTTGAAGGCTCCGAGTATCATATCAAAACGTGTACTTTTCAGCATCTAAGGTCATTTTTCTCTTGGCACCATTTTCAGCTTTTACAGACCTTCTCTTATGCACCTGTGCTGCAAGTTCAATAACTATTTAATAATGCACTTTATATCAGTATGTCAAAGTGTAATTTATCCATTCATTATTTAGCACTTGCCTGTGTGGGTGACCTGCTTTATTTTCATAAGAAGGAAAAACAGTTTGACTGCTGAAGCTTTCCTTTTGGCAGTGACAAAAATGTATGGCTCTTTCTGCATCAGTGAAAAATGATTCTTTGTATGCTTTCAAATATGCAAGACATTGAAATTTGTTTTATGTTCAAAATTGTTTCTTTTCGCAGTTCACTTTGTTTTCAAGTAAATTACTTCTCCTTTTTCTTATTCTACCAGTTATTCCCCTCCAGTGTTGGATTCCAAGCTCAAGGGTTCGTCAACTGTAAATACTAAACAGTATTAGTATTGTGCTAGGACAGGCAGTCCCAGTATTTTACTCATGATGAGAAATTTTTTCAACATTAAACTTTTTCTTCCTCATCTTCTGTTGTCTGATGGGAGAGCAGTATTACTCAAAGTTATGTTTCAAATTCCAGCTACAGGAATACTCTTCTGTCCGAGGATTCTGATACACAGTATTTGTGTATATGCAGTTTCCTTAGAGCAGTGATGGACTTTGCAAGGCCAGATCCTTTGTATGAAGGTAGTGCTGATGAATACTAACAATTACATTTCCACTGTTAATAGCTTTTTTTCTACACCTACCCAAATGGCATTAGGGCGATCTGGGGAAGAGATACAGTTAGAGCTCATCTTTGCCTTAAGCCAAATTTTATTTACTAGCTCATTACAGAAAGATAAACAAAACTTATGTGAAAACTTATATGAAATATATCTGTATGCTTACCTTCCTTTTATTACATTTCATTTTTTTTTCAGGGGATAATTAGAACAGCAAAATTTTATCTATACTACAGTTAATCAAGAAAACTCATTATATCCTTAAATATATGATTATAGAAAGGAATAATTCTTTTAAATGTTTTCACAGTAGATTTTTTTTAAATAAAGACAAATCCCAATGCAGTCATTAAAAGGAAGTTTTTTCCCCATGTAAAGAGTGAAACTCCCTCCTAAATATTTTCACATTTTTTATAGAAATTAAATATTTTCTGAGTTATGAAGTTACTAGTAAGAGCATACATTATAGATAAAGAGATAATTCTTTTTTATCCTCTTGGATAAATTAGAATTCTACTTAGCTGGTGTGCTTAAGGCCTCTGGCAAGGTAATAGACTTACTTACATGACACTGAAAGTATATGTGAGGTCTGTCTTATAAAGTGTGTGTTACAGGGAGAAAATTGAAGAAAGGACAGAAATCTAGTTTCTAAGTACATAATTGGCATAATCCAGGTCAAAGAATCTGTAATTCGCCTCAAAACTTTCCACAATAAAATGTGAACAAAACACTTAAGCCTTTCTTTTTTTTTTTTTACTTTTCCTAAAGAACGTGTAATCTAATCTTTGAGCCTACTTTCTCAGACATATTACTAAGCGCCTTTGCATGACAGTTGTCATGACTGACTTTGATTGATTATGTTATTCGTTTTAATGCTCCACCTTTCAGTCTCCTTGAGATTTTCTTTCTGTAAATATGCATTGTACACAATGGAAGACACTACTCAGAAGTCATAAAAATTGAGCTATTTTGAAGAAATATGAGATCTTCTCTCAGAAATAAAGAAAATATGCCTGCAAAGACATATAAAGCATAATCACTTAAGTTACTCTGACTCTGAGGTAAACTAAATCCTAAATTTATTTTCTGAACAAAAGATTTAATAAACTGCAGCTTTTTGCTTCCTGGTAATATATCATAGCATTTTTTTCCATTTTTACCATTATTTCTGAGAGAAGATCAGTTTTTTGCCTATTTCATACACTCATAAGTACTAATACTGCACTGTATTTTTTTTGTATATTTTATATGTGGGTGTATAAAATGTGGTGAGTCAGAGATAACATGTATAGTACAGTTAGAAATTATCAGATCACTCTTTTGCTGTGATGATGGATAGTCATTCAGATCCTGTGTCCTTGTTGATGTTTATGTTTGACAGAAAGAACGTTATATCTCATATAATTCTTCATTTAAGAATATATTTATCAGAAAGAAGTTGCATTTTTCATGATTTTACCTTTTGTATGTCTTTAAAAAATAACAAAATATTGGTCCCATCAAAATGAAACTGTTAATTATATTTGTTAAGATTTCTTGGTGAATTGTCACAATCATCTTGTGTAAAAATGCCTATTTCTTTCAACTTGTATTTTTTTGTTAAGAGGTAATAATGTTGATCCATTTTCATGACTGTTTCAAGTAGTAGTTTGCCTGGGACTGGAAACCCCCTTAGTCCTGCAACACGTAAGGCAACTCACCTTGTGGAAATGTTAATTTATGTTCTGCATAAGAGCAGCCCCATCCTACTGGAGTCAAAAGTTGGATCAACAAGCAACAGTGATGTTTGTACCTTATACAATCTTTGTGGTGTTTTGTACTTATGAGAACTTAGAATCTATTTTAGAAAATCTTCCAATTCTCTATTACCTTAATTTCTGGAAATATAGTTTATGGGTTAAAAATAGGTTGCTTTCGATTTCTTTATCTATGCCTTGTTATTAAAGGTTTTCAGTGAAGTTTTCATATTCTAGGGCAGTACTTGGATATTTGCAGTGCAATGAGCTGGAGCAGAAATAAATTAGTTTGCATTGGTTGTGGTGGGATATAGGAGAACTTGTCCTTCCCTGAGCATCTTGTCCCTGAGCTGGGTCCGTGGCTGCTATAGCTGCAGAGTGCAGCCGTGTGCCTGGTGGCACCTCACTGGTGGGGCAAGTGCGTGTCAGACTTTCTCGCTTTCATTCTACACTCCTCTAAGAATAACCATACTGGAAGAAACTTACATAATAAATACTGGATTTTACTATCATTCCTTATAAAATTTAATACACTCATCTTTAGCAGTCCTGCAGAAAACTTAAATATGATTTTTAAAATATTTTTTTTTTATTATATTACTTCAAGCTTTACACTCAATACTCAATTTGGGTGTACACGAAGATAAGATCAAAGAAACTATCTGGTCTATACAATTCTAGCAGTGGGAACCTTATACTGTACATTTTTATTTCATGAAATAATTTGTCTTTTCATTATCTTTTTATGCAGGATGGCACTAACAGAAATTGTCACATTTGTTACATACCTTCATAGACTCTTATGAATTCTTTTTTCCCCTACATGGTTCAGTTTAAAGATGACTTACTATAGAATTAGCTTGTTTTTTTTTGAGAAATACATAAAAAGGGTTTCTTTACTGTCTTCCATTGCTCTTTTCACATTACTTAAGGTAGTGATCAAGAAAAAAAGACTAATAGTTCTTTTGAATGTATGATTAAGGTATGTGAACAAACAGATGGCTGATCATAATGACACATAAGTGAGTATGTTGAATGGAATGAAATTACTCATGTTTAAACATTGAGCACAGTAGTGGTAGCACAAAATATGATGGAAAAGGCAGATACCTTAAGTGTTTACAGACCACTGTAAAGAAGAACCTGTGTTTGGAGAATAAAGAAATAATAGCAGGAAATTCCACAATAAATAAAGGTATTTTGAGTATAACCATATCTTTATAACATATTTAGTAATCCTATTTTTATACAATTTAAGACTCCAAAGATCAGAATTGCTTGTGTTTTAACCTCCTCTCTTTGATAGTGGATGACATTTTTCTGCATCAAAATAATAATGACAGGTTAATAAAGAGTGTACATTTCAGAAAGGCATCAAATCTTGCTTCAGATGATACATTTAAAATGAAGACTGTCTTGCACGCTGAATAAGTCACATTAATGCTTAGTAACTTTCATAGTTATTATGAAACCTCATTGTTTGAATTTGTCCGTCTTCAACATGCAGACATTGCATCTTATAGCTTTATTTATTACAATATTTGACAATTTAGAAAGTAAAATACTCTCTACTGCAAAATTATTGAATTCAAATCTTTCTTCAGATGGCTCAGCACTGCATTTTGAAAAGTAGCTAAAGATTAACATCCACAAATGACATTTCTGTATTTTTAATTTTGTGACCTTAAAATATATAATCACTGGGGTGGCTGCTGTTTAAGAACAGCTGTTTATGACCAATTCAATTTCTGTTAAGTGAGATAGATTACAAGAACAGCTGGCTATCACATTATTAGAGATTAAGTCTTAAAGACATTGCAATTAAAATAATTATGTTATTGTTTTTTCTGGTGACAAAAAAGCTGCAGGGGCCGTGGAGATTAGTCTTACTCAAAATGACTATACTGGAAACAGCTAACTTCTGTAAAGGAAGAAGAATGGGATCAACATGTCAGGGCTATAGCTTTTCAATAAAGTAATTGCTTAAAATAATTTTCTTCTTTATTTGCTCTTCCATTAAAGTAGCTTCCCACCTGTAGGTGTAGCTTTTAAAGACTGTACCATGTGTGTATACAGAGACATTGAGAACTGCTGTTAAGTAAGTGTTGAATCTTGACTGTCATTAAAAGAAGTGGAATGCACTATAGAATTTGGATTCTATCAGTATGTCTTTTTACTTGCCTTTTCTTTCCCATCACATTATTTTTAATTGATGGCAGGCTTCAGCAACTGTTACTAAGATAGTGTGGAAACTTATCTCTAGGCTTGCACAGTCATGTAACCACTATTCTCTTCATCCTTCTCCTACCAGTTGAGCCATTCCAAAAAATAAGCTGCTAAGAGATCATGTCTTGTGCTTCCTCAGTATTTCCTAGGACAGCTGTGTTGCTTGTGTTTCCTCATGTAACCGAGAATATTTGACATATACCCCTCAGTATGAATCGAACTGATTTTCTTTCCAGGGCCAGTCTATTGTCATTTCACCTGGGAAATGAATCTTTTTTGAAATGCTAACTTTTGTGTTATTTTTGTTAAAACTGGATGCCCTAGAGGGAATTAAGGAGAGAGAGATGGAGAGAGGAGGCACGGGAAGAGCATTTCTCTGGTCTGGGTTCATGAATAAACGATTTGATTGCTCCCTGGAGAGCGAAGCTTCATAGGCTGCCAGAGAGCCTGGCGTTGCCCACGGGAGCCCAGATGGGCTGGGATGCTGCCTGAGCGCCGGCTCCGCAGCACCTGCTCCTCTCCACCAGCGTGCCCGCTGCCTCTTCGGCTCCCCTCATTGGATGCAAGGAACTATGGCTGGTCTCCAAAGCAAGCCTGGGCTCTAGCATATTTCTAGTGGGCTAACCAGGCCCTGGGGTCTTATGGCCATATATAGTGCTTTCTGGAACAATTCGATAAACTATCCATAGAGCTCGAAACTGCTGCTTTTCAATGCTGAGAGGCAGTTTCTGCGTTCAGTATAGCAGAGCCTGTTCAGTCACAGATGATGTTCAGAAGAAGTACAGCGACTTGTTTTCTTGTCAGTCTGGATCTGAGTGTAGGGAACTTATTAGCTAGACTGGAGGAAATGAGAGTTTGAAGGACAAAAAAATTAATCTTGCCTGTAAAAGATACTCTGCAAAAAATAATCTGAACAACCTTTATGTGATTTTTCAGATGCAAAATGTCACCCTTCATTATAGCTACATTTCAGAAATATTTCATCAGAACTTCAGTTTGACTCAGTTGAGATTAGATAGCTTTGTTTGTAACTCCGACCTGGACAGAAATAGATGATCAATATTTTTTGCTAGTGGAACTGTAATTCCTCATGTGGTGAAAGCAAAATGACAGGTAATGAAAAATATTTTAGTACCTGGAACTTTTCTTTTTCTGGAAATATTAAAATGCAGTCTTCTCCTAAAGCTCCTTTGAAGGGTGCCTTGAAATGACCTCTATCTGCACCTGAGTTTGCTGCTTTTGTTAAGGTGGCAGTCACTGGAATTACAGCAGCAGATATATAGGGAATAGTGAGAAAAATGTACCTTCGCAGAAGAGAGCCATGGACAGGGGTGGAGGACTGGAGATGCATATCACTTAGGCTGTCTACTCAGGTAACATGTTAAATTCCTACAGCAAATAAAGTTTTGAGATGGAATGCATAAAATAGGTTAAGCAACAATTTAAATGGCTGTGACAGTGAGTCAAGTGATAGAAGATCCAGAATTTGAGAAAGTACAGTCAAAAAAAAAGTGAGGGTGGTATTCAGTGATGGCATCAAAGCATGTGGGATAGAGATGCATATTCCAAGAGTAATGGCAAGACTTTTTTGGAGATTCAGATTCAGTGGTAGTGATGTTCTTCCAGTTCTGCTGCTATTTCTGAAGTGCAGATAGGGAACACTTTTTACTCAAATAAGATCTAAGTTAGAGAAATTCAGTTCTTTGATGTCTAAAATTATGCAGTTAAAACTGTGAATATGCTCTGTAATTATGCAAGAACAGTCATGTTTAATAATTATTCACTGCATTTACTGTGTTGACATGTCCTTTTGCTGGTAGTTTTTTAAAACTAATAAGTAACATGAATACAGAGATGGCCTAGCACATAAACAATTGACAGTATTTTTATCAAGACTGACATTAAACATAATGATAAATATAATGGAGCTTTATCTCTCTCTTTTCCTCACTAGTGTACTCTTTTCTCCTGCATGCCTCTTCCCAAAATAGGGTTGCAGTCATGTGTCTCCTGTTATTCCTATTCCTGCTATACCTGTTCTCCCACTGCTGTGATCTCTGCTCTAAAGTCTGGCTCATGGTGGACTCATTGCCCACTCAGGTGGGTGCCCAGCACCCACTGAATTGTTGCATGCACTGAATTGTATTTGGACCCTTGTAGAGAGCCCTGCAGTGTTATCTTGCCTCTGTGACAAGCAGCTCCTGCCTGGCTTTCTGTCTCAGATCAAGTAGAGCTGACATGTGAAATGGAGAATATTATCAGGATGAAACCCCCCCCTCCCCCCCCAAATACTATGACAAAAGATTCCATCAATACTACATATACTATGTGTATAGTTGGTTGTATAAAGGAGGTTAGCTGGGCACTGTTGAGCACATCTTGTTTTTCCAAGGAATATGAACGCAGGGGCTGAAGAAATGGTCTGTTTACTTACTAAGTAGTCATTGGTGGCACATAGAAGATTCAGTTAGAAAACTAGAATGACATTATTATTCTTAGAGTACTATAGCAAAAGGAGGCAGAACTGTAGTTACCCTAAAAACGTAACATGTGTCCTCTCCAGTGAGCTCACCTGCTTACAATCTAATTGCATCTGTAGCCACTTTCATTTGGATCAGTTGCTTTGGTAACATTCCTTTTACATAAAACATTTCTTTTAGATACAAGTATTTTTCCCACCATGTGAAACTTTAATCTCCTTCTCTGCAAGCACTGGCAAGATTGAAAGTAGCTCCTACTCTGGTGAGGAATTCATCCTCTTCAGCGTTACAGAAAGGCAAAGATTATCAAATCTTGTTGTTTAGAATATGTAAATTCCATCAAAAAGGTTGAAGTTTTAAAACGTCTTTCATTTGTTTTTGAGAAACTTTCATGTCATGATTTTCTGTTACACCTAGGATTCTTCCTTGAGATTTTTTTTTCATTATAATTAGTGTGCTTTTCTGGACAGCTCTGAAAAAAATAAATTAAATGAGTCATATGAGTGACTGTGACGGTGAGTCAGGTCATGATCACTGTCTGGAAAGCTAGTCTGATAACAATGCTTATGGTGAGGATAGCAGTGATTTCAAAATGAATATTAAAACATTCATTAGTAACTGAACAAAAGTCACTACTCATTTCACCTCAATCAAGTAAAAGCTGTCAGATAGTAACACTTCTTTTTTTCTTGTGACTTGGGCAGAATTTACTTGAACATGCTACTGGCAATATATTCTTCATGAATTTACCATTTCTCTATGATATTTCATTCTTTACAAACGAGTGAAAATTGAAACAAACAAAGAAAAAATGTTCTTGCGTATGATTGCTTGCTTTCTCGACAGCCCAAAAATGCTCTTTTGTCAAATTCTATTACTCAAAGTCCAAGAGTGTTTGAATTTACAAGATACATGCTAATATAGCTACTGTTTTATGTGGAGGCCGAGCCGCCTTCGATAATGCCTGTTCTTTTGGTGTTGATAATGAAAGCTAGGTAAATATTTACTAAGTATCTCAATAATAAATATATAAATTAGTATATACATGTGCGCATACAAGTGAGTATAATTATAAATTGTCTTCCGTTATTATAGGGAGTTAGAGATCCCATGTGAACGCAGATGGATTTCTGTTGCTGTTTTCTCAAGCATATGAAAGACATAATTTTGAAATGTAGATATTGCATTTCAGGTTATGTGAACAAATAGCTTACAGAGAAGTGAGAAGAAGTGGAGTAGTGATAGCAGAGCTACAATGTATTTAACCTTCTAAATACTATAGGGAAAGTGTATTGATAGGGAGGGGAAAAAAAAAAGGAGAATGAGACTAAGAAGAGAAGCAAATGGTGAAGGAAAAACACTGTGTAAAGTAGTCCTGCGAGTTTATAGAGTAGTGGACAGCCTGTGTATGTTTAGAATCCAACTTCTGGAGTGCCAAACAGGCATAAATTTCCCAACTATGTTATTTGCAGTAGATACAATTCTCTGATGAGAAGAAGTAAAGCTTTAAACCTCTTGGAGAGAGGGGATCCATGGAGGCAGAAATGACCCTGCCAGGAGCTATCATGATGATAAAGGAAGACTGGATGCGCTGAGACTGTATTTTGTTAGAAGTGGAAAACTGAGTACAAGCATGAATTCATTTTGGAACTGGAGACATGTATAAAATGTCAAAACTTCCAAGCTCACTTGAACAGGCAGCCAAGCTCAACAAATCGTTACCATCTGCTTTCAGACTCAGCATTGCTGGTAGTCCCTGTGAAAATGATTCCAGGTGATACAAAGAAGTGTGCTGAAGACACAAGAGGTTGATTACAAGGTGTATGTGCAATTCATGCTAGTAAGAAATATGGAGTTTCTTGCTACCTAGACTTGCATACTGTGTACCAAAAGGACTTTTATACAGTCAAAACTTGGGAACAATATGGTTGGAGCAGCTCTATAGACAATAACTGGACATTGGAAAGTACAGAATAAAGATTCTTGAGGCAAATTATATTTTTCTAGATATGGGGCTTGTTACAAATATGTAGATTACGAATATCTAACTACATCAAAATAAACCATTGAATCCTGGGGATGAAATTCCATGCATAAAGAAGAAGGGTGGAATAATAATACTGAAATAAAAATTTTGTTGGCTATTTTATGCCTTTGTATACCTATGAATGAGAACTGAGAAACACTAATAGAGAGAAACTCTGAAGGTGAAACATACAGTGATAATGGAGAATTTGATTGCCTAAATGTAAACTGGGTGAATGTCATGATGTGAAATGAGATGGAAGGAAAATGGTTGGTAACTATTGAGAGAGCTCACAGAAAAATACTCTTGCTTTAGTATGAAGCATTTCCTTAAAAAATTAAGATGTAATGTTTGAAGAATCACTTTGAAGCAGTGGCTATAGAGAAAAGTTGTTATATCTCAAATCCATAAGGTTTGGCAAATTTCTTTACCAGATGCTTTTAGTGAAACTGAGCCAAATTGGAATACGTAAGAAAAGCTTCTTACAGGTTGATAACTAGCTAAAAAATAGCAAAAGAAGGTTAGGAATAATGGGTATTTTTCCCGGTGGAAATAAATCGGTTGTTCTCCAAGCTTTCTCTCTCAGGACATGGATGTGATCATGTCCACAATTATAAAGGGAATGTGGAAGGTTTAATGAAAGGTGGTTTGGAACTAAAGGGAGTTTTTTTTTTTTTATTGAATGAATAATACTACTGTGGAAATTATTGTTATACAGTGTGAGTTCAAAAAGTACTAAGAGATGAAAGTAAGAGGAATATTAAACACAAATACCCTTATACACAAACATAGATATGTCTGATTCAGTTCTGAGTAAGCAGCAAATTGCAAGTAGATGGAAGAATAAATTAAAGGACATACTTGTAGCATACTTTTCTGTATGCTACAGATTGTTCATTATGTATATTACATGATTCACATTATGTGCTTTCCCAAGTATCTGCTTGTTATAGACTTGAAAAGATACAAGGTTAGAGGTTTCTTTGCTTGAACAAAATAAAGAGATCCTTAGATCCAGAATTACAGAATCCAGAATTACAAGAATTGCAATCTGAATAAATTATTCTGAATAAAATTCTCTTATTTCTCTAGTTTTAACTGATTCTGGGGAACACTGTGCTACTCAAGATTACCCATGGAGAAGAAGCAGGTCTAGCTTTAGCAGGTCAGATGATAATCTGAAGAGCACCATTTTCTCTCATCATAATTTATGCACCATAACTTCTTGTTTCCATAAAGGACTGGTTTTAAAAATAGAAATAGTAAAGATAAGTGTAACTTAGACTTTACGATGTATTTAGGCTATGCAAAAATAAAAAGATAGGAGGAGGATTGATAGGGAGTTCCCCATGTAGGCTATTGAGAACGATGTCGAGTTTCTCACTCTTTCTCTCTCTTTTTTGCTTCTTATATTTACCAGTATCTATTTCAGTCTGGAAGCCATAGGCTGGAGGTTGTACCAGATGCAGTGGACGCACATTCCTGAAACAGGAGGAGAATTTGGAGGCATATGCCTGAGATATTTCTTAGTTACTTTGAAATTTGATTAAACAATACAGCTATCATTTTGTCCTTCACCTTCTTCTTTTGACCTGGTAACTATGAAAATAGTTATTATATAGTTAAATAAAATATAATTATGATCTGAATGTTATCATTTGTGATGTATAGTGTTAGTGTTATGATGTGAAATGACATCATTAGATTTAGAATTATCAAAATTTGTGTTGGACATAAGTGTAATATATACATATTATGTCTAATATAAGTTTCTAATGCAAATCGCCTGCAATGCACAAGCAAGCATAATAATACCAACTATACTGATAAGAATATTACATATGAAGGCTTAGATACAAAAATATTTAGAAGTAATTGTTTTTTTTTTTAGTAAATGCTTTATTTTTAGTACATTGAAATTGGGGATTGTGTTTCTTTTAGTGACTCCAGTGATGAAAAGAAACATGTGCACTGTGTATCATAAGTAAATGAATAGGCATCACAAAGTAATATTGGACCGAAACCACTTGTTTCCCATCATTGCCCACATTTTAGACGTCACTGTAAAAGGTAGCTTGATATGCATATTTCCTTGTGATATGATTCTTAAAAAGGTTTTCTGTTAAATAAAGAGAGATTCTGATTCATTATTTCACTTTCCCCTAAAAACTCTGTTATTTTCATGCATTAGTGATAGAAAGGAATAACTAGAGGAAATGTCTTTCTGAACATTGATAAATGGCGAACTCTACAGTTTATTTGTTACAAGGCATGTAGTTGCTCTACTTAGAGAGGTATGCCTAAGCTGTTACTTTTATCAGGAAAATTCATGAAATAAAAGAAACACAGTGATGCAGCACAGATGAATATATGTCACTGAAATGCCAAAACTATATTCAGAAGATATCTTAAATATAAAACTCTATTAATTCAGTAAATGAATACAGTAGGTTGTACCTGCTTCATTGAGCAGAAGGCAAGATTATAGAAAAAATAATTCTGAAACTGGGTCAGTGGAGCTTTATGAAGCTTAAAAAGGAACAATAGAACAATTAAAAAGAGTGTTTGTAGTTTCAGATTCTGTTATTTAAATCTATTTCAAAATTCAAGTTTTCATTTGTGATTATCTGACAATTAGAATGAAAAAATGCAAAGATATCTTGAAGGGAAGGATTTCAGAAATAACTTAGAAGTCCTGGGAAATCAGGGAGTTCATGATTAAAAATGCTGTCATTAGAAGACTGAGTTTTTAACTATGTTTTTGACTCTGGAAACTGTTAATCATAGTGGACTAGATGGAAGAATGGGAAAAGTAATAAGAACATCTTTGGTGATAAAATTAATTATTATGAGGGGAATTACCAAAAGAGCAAAGCAGATGAATATCCTGCTACTTTTTCTGGTATCAGATTTGTGCACAGACTGTGGTCTGATGTACAGTGCATAATTCTATTTTTTTAAATTCTCCTATTAACAAATGTTTAGTAAGATGGGTATAGGCTGATAAAGAAAAAACTGCTAGAACAATCAAGGGAGTGTTTTAGTGAAGAAGACCCAAAAAGACATTTCCCTTATGAGTCAGAGTGCTTTGCGTGGATCTGAGTCAGAAAGTACCCAGCAGAACCTGTTCAAGGTCATCCAGATTGCCAGCTCAGAGCAGTAAGCAGACCATGTCTGTTCTTTGGGGCAGCACATGGACGGAACAGAACTGACCAAAGTGTTGGGAGTGACTCTGGGAGTACTGATGACGCCCACACAAATCTCTGCTCTCACTGGAGTGTACATGTATCAGAAGTTACTTCCCGGATTCCGCATAAACGGGGGATCTCTCTTTATAAATGTAAGGGAAACTACAGGAATTTGTACAGAATAGTTTTGGCACAAGAAAAAGGCTTGCAAACTTTATGGACAGAGCAGAGAAGGTCTGGGATAAAAATGAAATGGAATAGTGAAGTTCTGGAACAACATTCCAATGAGGGAAGGAACAAAAGTTCTAGCTTAGAATGCATTCCAGAGTACAAAAATGGATTTGCCATGATAATAAGTCCATTCCAGTCCTGTGACCCTATATCAACTGCGTTTGTTTCTTTTCATCACAGAAGTCACCAAAAGAAACAAAATCCCCAATTTCAATGTACTAAAAATAAAGCATTTACAAAAGAAATACTTCTAAATGTTTTTGAGACCATTATATTTCAGACCTATAAAGGCATAAAGTAAAAAAGATGAATTTCAAAAGTGTTAGATTTGGTATGTCTCATTGAGTTTACTGGAACTTTTGGTAAGAAGGGAGTCGCCCCTCAGTTTACTCAAGTGTTATAACATTTTTCAAAATACAAGGAAATTAAAATACCAAGGATGTGAAAACAAGAAGGCTTTGTACTAATTTGGCATATGAATACAATGGATCAGACAAGAAATCTCAAATAAGCATAACTTTTATTCATTATCTAGTTTCTAAATAGCCTGCCTTCTAAGATTCTATTAAAAGGCACTGCATGTTTTCATAAATCTATCACCTGAGACTACAATTTTTTCAGTATTTTAAATAACTGTATGTGAGGAACTGTAATGTTATTGTAGTGGTGCACAAAATTCCATACTGGCTTTAGAAATCTAAATGTGATTCTTAACAGAATAATTTTGCAGTTTTAGTACCTTATTGAAAATAAAGTATCAATACTTTTTAATGACTGCTGAGTTGGTAATAACTAATAAATGAGAGTTTCAAAATAGTGAATTTCTCTATTGATTCTACTGATAGAATATCTCTTTTAATTGCAAAATTTAAGTATAAGTATAATTTAAGTATTTTGGCCACTTAAGTGGCCAAATTCTTAATATAAAAGTATTCCTGAATATCCAATGGAATGGGCTATGATCTGCTGTTCTTCCTTAATTTCTTATATTTCCATTGCTCCTTCAGCTCAGTAGTGTTTAGTGGCCCACAAAGGCTTTATGAAGTACCATATATTATGCAGAGGCCTAATTTCTGATTGTGTATTCAAAAAGACTGAAGCAACAAGAGTAGTAAAAGAAGCATAATACAAAAATAATGTTGTGTCTTGAGATATGAGATTATTTTTGTACTTTTTTTATCATTTAACGCTGGAAAAAAAAGAACAAAACCTGAAAGTATAAAAATAGTTTTCAACTGAAGTCATTGCATCAGTTTAACATAGTTTATATTTTGAAGTGCAGACATGCTATTTTTCTCCTATTTGTCCAAGTAGAGAAAGAATGAGGATAACCAGGGATTCAGATGTGCTCTTATGATCCTGACAGTATCTGACCCTGTGCAATTAAAAAAGTTTGGGGGTCTGAGGGAAACATTTAGCTCATGGTTTAAATGTTAAGCTAATGATTTAGCTCCAGTATATCTTCCTGGGAAGAGCTTTGTTGTGTGGAATGAGTCACACACTGACCTTGTTACAGGTCCATAGCGGTGCTGAGCACAGACACTGCTGTGCCCTGGGGATGCGTGTGAAGTTGTCTGGAGGTGGATATGCGGCATGAGATCCTCTCGTCCATCAGGAAATACTGACAGACAGTCCGACTGCCCAATCTTGCCTCTGCAAGTGACAAGGCCTCTTGCTTTTGCCAAAACGCAAAATCCTGACGAACCATTCATTTCAGGGGTTGAGCACACACTTGCAGGGAGTGAGGCACTTTATTTATTCAATGATAGGTGTGTTTTTCACACGCAAGGCGGCAGTTAGAAGATCCTAATGAGCTGGGAGCCCAGCAAGAGATTTGGGAATCAAGAGCCTCTTATTTGTCGCTGTGGCAGATGTTGCTTCTGCGAGCAGCAGGAATGATTGCTGTCTGGATGGGCTTAAGATGTGACAAGTGTTATCTGCCTGGAAATTTGTCATGCTTAACCCCTAGCAAAGACAAAATAAAGCTTGTCAACACAGCTATAGCCTACAGATATGTCGGCTTGCTTGCCATCAAAAATCTGTGAAAGTTTCTTATTGAAAAATGTAGAAGAATTAAAACTGTTCAGGCAGTTTGAATCTGGCATGTTAAGTAAGGCTTAATTGCCTTTAATTGTAATAGCTCTATGGAAGAAATGGCACTTTAGGAATATGCCTGCATGTTTATTTATGGGTTTTTATTAGTTGGCTTAGATAAATGAAAAAAGTTATAAATTCATCAAAGCTCATATGACCGTTCAATCAAGGATTATGTTCTTCAACACTTCTCCTCCTTACCTTCTTTTAGTTACATTTTTTTCTGAATTATACTTTTTTGTAGGGAAAAATAGCCTCGATTCAGCTAAAGTTGATTTTGAAACAGAGACTCGGTATCTCCATGTTATGGAGAATCAACAGGATGATCATACTGTTTGGTGGCTTCTGTGATCCAGAGCTTTGAGGAGTTGTGGAAGAGGGAAGACTAAGTTTTTTTCTTTTAAAAAACAAAACGATCACCACCACCATCATCAACAAACAAACAAACAAACAAAAAACAGCCAAGGGGGATTGAAGAAGGGAGAGTGATTGATCAAAAAAGGAGGAGGGATGAGGGACCTGCATTACAGGCATTTCAAATCTTGCATTTCAGAGTTGGTGAAATGTTGATGCTGTATTTCATTGTGAAATCTAAGAAAGCTAGATAATAATAGAAATAGTTTAGGTGTCCTGTTCCAAATACATTGAAGTATACTTATCTTGGTAGATTTTAAACATGTTGAAGGTGTTTGGTTTGCAATGAGTAATACAACATTGTATAGGTGTACGTTAGAGAGAGATTTGGATGCCTTGCAAAGCTGATGCAAGAATGATAAGAAACCTTGTTCTCTGATTGTTGGATAATTTCTTATAATTCTACATACTCATCTTGATTTTTGTATGTTTACGTGTTTGTGTGAGTATGTGTTTAGATATATGTACATATGTGTCTAGATCATATGGATAAACAACAAAATGATGTTTAGAATGTCAGTGATTTAACTTACCTGTTTCCTAAATTAGCAGTAAAACCTGCAAACTACTAAAAAAAACCTCTTGAAATTAATCTCAAGATACCTATTTAAAGATAGACCTTTAAAAATTAACCAGCCACTGGAAAATACATGAAAGATATGAATCATTAGAGATAGTACTGCAGCGTATGTTGAAGATGAAATCTTATGTGATGACTGCCTTTTATATGTAAAGAAAATACAGTTTCTTCATATGTCACAGTGGGATTAACTAAATCAGCTGCCAGTGATGCCACTGTTAAAGAAAGTAAGTTAATTATTTTTGATGCTTGTCATAGCTAACACTGAGTGTATTACAGTTTGCAAAGCCAGAAATAGCTTCTTATAGTTGTTCAGCTATAAGAAAGATGAAAGAAATGTCTGACTGTCTCTGGTGATAACTAAATCTCAAAAGATTCAATATTTGGTGGCACTTTCCCCCCACCCCCCGATGTCATTAATTTCTAGTTGATCTTTCCTGAAATTATTTGAATATCTTAAATTAATTTATATTTCAGACAGAAATCTATGTACTGGATTGATTAAAAATGACAATTAATGGGACAGAGAATAAAAAAAAATATGGTGGTGGGCTAGTGCAAATTGTGTGGGAGGTGCGGGAAGGACAAAAGAAAGGAGAAGTGACAGGTCTGTGTGAAAAAAAGAATAGCACTACCTAGGAAGAGAAGTTTGACTAATTTTCTTTATTTCTGGTTTCAGAGTTCTAGACAGAGTTATGGGTTGTGGAGCATTCTGCAGATATCAATACAACCTCTTGTTTTATGTAACAAATGGAGTTCTCAGCTATGTATTTAGGTTGCCACAAAAGTCTCGCAGAGATACAGACATCTCTGTTTAACATACTGCATTCAGCCTTATGTAGAACCATTAGTTAAATCATAACATTACATTTAATGCTGTAGCATTGCAATATTGAGAAATTTCTGGATGCATCTATAGGTTATGAAAGTGGATGTTACAATGAAGCTAATTCCTGGGAGATTGGAAAAAGAGCATTATTTATGGTTTATAATACAGCATTATTCACCCTTAAGAAGCAACAAAAGAAAGAAGAGGGCTAAGCTTGAAAAGAGAAGACGATATAAGTCAAGATCAGACTATATCCATATTCTGTTTCTTTCAAATGTCTCTAGAACACTTTCCCTTAATTTGAGTGTGGCACATACACTTAACCAGTGCATTTTCCTTTTCTAAGCCCTCCCAGAGATGTTATAATTCTTCTAAGAAATTTGCTGAAGAGAGGTCTCCGAGAGTGATGTGTTGGAAAAGCAGCATTTTAGAGCAAGTTGAAGCTTCATGACAAGAGCCTTGGGCTTTTTATTTCAGAGATGTCAAAAGTCTGTAAACAACTTACATATGCCACTTGCTTAGTGCCAGCTGCTTGCAGCCAGGTTATTTGAGTCTTCAGAAGCTGTAGGGGAGAAAATGTGGGTTTTTTTGTTTGTTTGTTTTGTTATGTAGATTGCTTTTTCCCCTTGTTGTTGGAAGGCTGATGAAAGACTGATATATGTGAAGGTTATATATAAGTTAAAAAACCACCAAAACAATCAGTTATATTTCATTTCCTTTGCTGTTTTCCATAACAAACAAACAAATTTTGAAAAAATATCAAACTGTCCCTTAAAGACTGGGAAAAATGCCTATTATGATAAGTGTGGTAAACTTTGGAGAATACACACATATATAAATTTAGTTTACTGAGGTAGCATTGCAATGACTTCACAGCCCAGTGATAAGGCCACATACCAGTGATGGTACGGGTATTTGTCAGAACTTGATCTACAACATTTATCCATAGTTATCTTTCATAAAACTTTTTCTGCAATTGTCTAACTAATATATCCATGACTACTTATGGTACTCATATTGTTCACTCACTTATGTTCACTTGGATTAACAAAATATATGGCAGCTGTAGAATATATAAAAGACTGCATAAAATCTTGAGCTTGAAAAGTACATTGTTGGAATCCTTAATCCAAGATATAATTTGAAAATTAAATACTGTAAGGCAATATTTAATATCTGATCAATGATAAATATACTTATTTCCCTATAGCCTTTTGTTTTCAGTATGTTCAGTATGTTCAGTAAGTTCACTTTGACTTAAAGAATGTTAGTCAGCTGGAGTAATGATTAGAAGAGTTGTTGGTAAATAAACAAGTTCTGGCATTAAATTCAGATTGCACTAACACTTGCATAGCCGTAAAGAAAAAGGCAACTATCTTAGCCCTGTGCCATATATGGGAAATCCGGCAGCCTTGTGAGCTCTCTGTGGAATCTGCTGGAAGACAGCTTAGACATGTATTCGTTAGCCTCTCTCTTTTCTCTTGAAGATAGTAACATCTAGGGTAGTCTTTGAAGATCAGTTCTGTGTTATAATAGATACTACTACATATTACCACTACAATATATACTAAAACATATTAACATATTTGAAATAAAAACCAGTCGGATACCTCATCAATTTGTAACTATTTTTTTTCCAAATTAACCCTTGCCTAAGCTAATTAGAAGTCTTATGTAGTAAGACTGTATGTGTGACAACTTAAAAAATTATAAATATAAATGAAGCTGATAATTTTTGTGTGGCGGGTTGGGGATGTACCTATTAGATTATAAGTCTTTCTTAAATAAAATGTTAGAACATCCTAAATTCATGCTTTAAAATCCAATTTCTTATTTCCTTTTCCTTCTAATATGCAGTTGACCTGTCAGTGCTTTAAATGACTATGGCGGATGACAAGAGATCTGCCGTGGATCCAGTTTTTGGTATTGTGTATCTGTGGGAGAAAGGGCAAGACTGGATTTTCTGCTTCTGAAACCTCATGTAGCTTGAACTTCTCTGGACTGTTTCATCTGAAAGGATACTTCTTCCTGCCAGACAAGGCGAAATAATATGCTTATCTTTCTTACAGGGTGGTTTCAGCAAGATTGCTGATGTTAGTCCGACCCGATGAGTCAGGCTGGTGAATCAAATCTCTGTCTCACATCCATTGCCCATTCTGTTAACTGAATGTGCACTTCATTTGCTCATGCTGTGATGGAAATTCTTTCAGAAACAATTAAGAATTTCAACTTAAACTGCAAAAATTGCAAGCAATGAAGTGTGCAGTTAACATTTTTTTCCCTTGCTTAACATTTTATATTTTTGGCTTCCATGAATTTAGCACAGTATGCCAGTAAGCATGAATTTCAGTAATTAGATATGATTCTTTAGGCTTTTATGAGTCATTAGAGAATGAAACACTTTGCTAAGAAAAGTAAGTTTGATCCTGTATGATCCTGTTAATGGGGGGCTGGTGGTCCTTCTTGTATAAGCCTCTGAAATGCTTGAGGACACCTTCACAGTCTGTGTTTAGGGCTCTTTTTTGTCAGATTACCTTAGTGTTGAAGAGAATCATATATGGCATTGAAGTTTACCTTAGATTTTAGATGATTACAGGTTTATATCTTTCAAGTATATATGGCATGCACATTGTTTTATATGTGGAGACGCAGAACAGATTCTTTTTTACTTGTTTGTTTTTTAAAAGTTTTAAATAACTTAATTTTGGACAGCCATTCTTATTTTCAATGCAAACCGGATGGAATGTCTTTTCTCAGGCTGTCCTCCTTCGGTTCACATGCAGGAGGCATGGCTGGTGCCTGGTGTTTCTCTGTGCTGTTCCTTAGGAAGTTCCTTGTGTTTAAGAATCAGAAACTGAAGAGATGTGTCAGGTAATGATATACTGATGGTGAATTAGTTCTGAAAAGTTCTAGTTCTGAAAAGAACTAGAGGGAAAGTGAACGGAGAGCGACATTGGTAAAAACATTAATGGAAAATGTCAATGTCTAAGTTGAAACTTGAACTTTAACTTAGAAGTATTTGATTTAGAAAATTGCCATATTGTCTTGTTGCATAGTTTTTTGAGGCTCTTGATTGTACTAACATATGAGTATAAATTTTCGCATGTTCTCATACCATTAAATCTTTGCCTTTCTCAAAAGCTGTTGGTGTTATGAATATTCACAATTTGGTTATGTTTAATGGCTTACTTTACATTCATCTTTTTATTAGAGAAATTCATGATGCCCTATGAATCAACGTTTGCTGCTTGTGCTGCAGATCATCGTGTTTCAAAAAAGTCACAGCAATAAAAGTAACAAGGACAAGGAATATAATTGCTCATACTTAATTTAGTAATACTTACATTAGTAAGCTCAAACTTACTAATTTTACAAATAAGATTACATGATAAAGTTGCTTTCAGTCACTGGATTTATACACAGTACCAGAGAAGATCTTTTCCAGATCTATTTCCATTATTCCGTAATCCATACAGTGGGTACTTCTGGATACAATACTGTTTGAAAAAATGCTGCTTATTCATGTGATCAATGAGAACACTGTTCCCATTGGAACAAAGCGTTCCAAACAAAGCTTTTTTTACTCCTTTCTCAGAAGGTTAGCCTCAGCAGCCTTTGAGAGGCTTGGCAGGATACACTAGTTTTAGTCATGTTAAAATTTGTCAAATACCTGGCTTCTGAGACTTAGTACTAAATCTTAGTTCATCAGAAAGGTTCATCCCCCAAATTAATGTCAGGCATCATTGTCTTCAAATAAACAAATCAAAAGCACTTTATTATTCGGGCTGTAGTCTGCTGTCAAGGATAATGCTATATTAAATGCAAACAAACAAAATCACTGTAGTATATATATTGATAGTGAAAGGAAACAGTTTTGATTTAGGGTCCTTGGGTCACAGTGGACTACAGGCTTTGGAACATAATTCTTGGCACGTGATGTGTCAAGCTACTCTTGACTCATCTGAACTAAACAGTTAAGTGGCCCGAGATTGCAAGAGGCTTGAATTAATTTAAATAGGCTGTTATTTTCAACAGGTTGTCCTCAGAAAGTGTTTTATCTAGCCTACCTTTTGTATTGTCACTTAAAGAACAAAATGCAAACATGAATCAAAAGATCTCGTAGATTTATGGGTTTAGGATGCAAGTGATCTTGGATACATCATGTTCCTGAAGCTAGAAGGCTAAAAAAGAGCTTAATTTAAGGTTGTCACTACACTGAAAGATACTGCGTTTTATGGGAGAATCTTAACGCTATTATTTTTGGAAGAATGGAAAAAATACCTTCCATTACATTTCATTAGATGTTTAAAATATTAAAGCATGAATTAAATTGAAACAAAAAGCTTTTGTGATGTTTTCATACAAACATTTTTAACTCAAAATTTTTGAATAGACCTGAAAGAGTAGAATATTTTGTTATTTTTAATCTTTCTAATCATTCTATCACTGCATTAATCTGAAAAAAATTTAAAATGAGATGCTCTTACGCTCCTTTCCAGCTAATAGTAGTAAACCAACATGAAAGCAAAATAATTATAGTTAACAATATGTACAAATTATTAGGTATGTTAAAAATGCATCAATTTTGTAAGACAATTATGGAACGAAATTCCAGCTACTGCTGAGGACTTTGCCTAATATATACTTTTTCATATTTTAACAATATTGTGCAATTTCAGCCTGCTTTGCTTTCACTTAACTGGAGGTGGGGCCTCCATAACCTTGAATTCAAATATCCCCTAGACAAATTTAAAGTGCTATATTTCATATGTCATTGCAATCAAAGGGAAAAGACTTTACTAACTTTACAATCAGAGCTGACATACCCTGCCTAAATACACTATTTGAAACTTCTCTATATGCCAGAAATGTTTTATCAAGGCTTATCATATTTCTGGTATTCATCTGGAAAGATATAGGCTAGTAATTGATAGGAGAAGGAAACATATACCTTATGTCTGTGTGGCCCCCAGCCATGGAAGGCTAAATACAAGCTTAAATTTGCTTTGTAACTTAAATATATGTATATATATATATATAATATATACAATACATAATATATAATGTATATATTATAAATATATTTATATATACTACTATATANATATTTATTCATATATATATTATATATATATAATATATATAAATATATAATATATTATATATATAATATATTTTATATATATATATTTTTTATATATATATATATTTTATATATTTACAGTTTACATACTTATATCCAAATTTTCTAGCCCTGTGTATATAATTTTAAGAGTTATGGTACAAATCAGATATGTATCAGCCACCACTTAAAGCTTTTTATTTTAGTTATAAAGCAACTAAAATGGAAAATGCAAGGTTCTTTTCCTCTTTTTGAGAAATAATATAGTATAGCAACTAGAAAAATGAAGAGAAAAATGAAATTAAAATCTTTGCTTCTTCTCTGGCATTCTCTAGGTTGTGAATTTCACCTAACATTTCCCCACTTTTTGATAAAATCGTTGGTCTCAAATGTTCCCTTCCTATAGCAGACTAGACTGCATATTTTGGTCTACTGCTATAGGCCCCCACTATGGGATTGCTGGCAGGTTTTGTGGTTCAGTGGGCTCTTCTGGATCTATCAAGTGTGGCCCTATTGTGAGGTCTGACCTTACTACATATGCAGCCATTTCCTGTCCTGTGTTCCTTTATTGCATTTTTAAAATCTAATCAATCTTTCTACATTGTACTTAAACTTCACTTTTTTTTCCCTCTTAGGATATATTTTAACATAGGATGACAGTAGTATTCCATTATACCACATTTTAAAAGCATTTCACTGGGGTAGGACAATCAAAAATACAGAGGTGAATCAGTGAGATGATAGGATTTAATCTTGCATTAAAATTAAGTCTAATTTAACAAAATATAGTATTATAAAGTAATAGTATTTTTGATTCCTTACGTAATTCTATTTTTATAATCATATAACTGCAGTAGAGTAAGATTGTTCTAGCTGAAATTCTATTGCAAATAGGTAAATGGAAAGGTAAAATTAAATCTATGTTTCAAAAACAGAGCTTAGAAGGCAATGTAGCATCTTCTAAAACTTTTACACTAAACTGTTATTTTTGCAAGGGTTGTCTCTTGTTATCTGCCTTAAATTGGTATGTATTTCCTTTTACTACAGGCAAAATCTAATTTTCCATATTTTCAAGTCATTGTATATTTATTTACTGTTCGAATGACATTGTCACTTGGAATCTAGCAATAATATAAAGGTAGGATGAAAAAGCTTAGTTCTCTAAGTACATGGGTGAAAGAGGAATTGATTTCCCTCAGTCAGTCTTTATCTGGCAGAGATAAATACCCGTGATTTAACATGCGTATGTTCAGTTTGTAATAGTATTATGTTCCAGGATTTAGGGTCAGCATGTTGTTTGCAATGCTGGAATCAAACTTCAAATGTAAGCCTGAAAGTTGAAATAAAGCATTGATATTCATTTTGTACAGATGCTGCCTATAACATGCAGAAATAAGCATATTGAATGACAGACCGTGGAGGGCTTTAAACAGTGGTAAAAAGTCTAGTTGGAGACCAGTAGCTAGTGGTGTCCCCCAACAGTCAGTCCTGGCTCCAGTCCTGCTCAGCTTGTTTATCAAAGAAATGGATAAAGGGACAGAGCGCACACACAGCAGGATTGCTCGTGATCCAAAACTGGGAGAAGCATCTGATACCCTCATAGGACTGTGCTGCCATTCAGAGAGACCTGGATCTTGGAGAGAAATGGTTAGAGAGAAAATTCTCAGAAGTTCAACAAAAGGCAAGTGCAGGGTCCTGCCCCTGGAAAGAAATCACTCCATGCAGCACGAAAGGCTTGAGGCTAACTTACTGGAAAACACTATTTAAAGAAGGACCCCGGGGGTCCTGGTGGACAGCAGGGTAACCATGAGCCGGCAGTGTGACACTGTCGCACATTGTGCCCACCATTGCTTCCAATGGTATCTTGGACTGCGTTAGGCAGAGCTTCACCAGTAGGTTGAGGGAAGTGATCCTCTGCCTCTACTCAGCCCTGGTGAGGCCACATTTGGACTGCTGTGTCCAGTTCTGGCCTCCCCAATATAGGAGAGAGATGGAGCTACTGGAATGAGCCCAAAGAACGGCTACTAAAATGATGAAGAGGCTCTAATATAAGGAAAAACAGAGGAAACTGGAACTCCTGGGGAGTATATAGCTCTGGAGGGATTTAATCAATGTATATAAATCTCTGAAGGTGTGAAATGGTACCCTGTGACAGAATGAGAGGCAATAAGCATGAATTAAAACACAGGATATTCAATTTTAATATAAGAAAGCACATCTTTATTATGAGGGAGAATGATCACTGGACCAGTTTGCCCAGAGAGTTTGTAGGGTATCTATCCATGCAGGTATTTAAGAGCTATCTCTACATGGGCCTGGGCAGTGTTTTGTAGTAACCTTTTTTGAGCAGGAGGTTGGACCAGAGGTCCCTTCCAACTTCAACTATGATTTTTGTGATTTTTTTTAATGTTTAAACAGCATGAAGAATTCAGTTTACCTCACATACTGATGTAGAAGAATATTTTAACTGGACTTACAAGTATTGTTGGAAAAAATAGTGGATTTTGTGCAATATAGTCTCTCTCTAAAAAGAAAATGCAGTAAATGCATTAAATGCAGTAAATTCTGAGCAAAACCGTGTTGGTAACAGTGAGCTTTATTTTAGTCTGATTGTGCTAATAGTTGGATATCTTACAAGAAATAGTGTTATTTTTATCTAGACATGTTTTAGATGGGGGTGAACATAATTGCCCTCTTGACTCACTGGAGCAGGAAGACAAATAGCATCTGTGAAAAAAAGAAAGGTCAGTAAGGATATGAGGCATGAAAAATCCATTTTGCTATAGAATCAACATCAAGACATTTGTCAACATGAAAAGTACCTCAAAAGTACCCCACTACAGGTGCAGAGACCAAAGGAGCACCTGTAGCCTTCCATCCTTATTCAGCACATGTACTGACAGTTGGTTCATTAGTGTAGGCTAATCTACATTCTCAAAGTTTGATACAGTCCAACGTGACTTCTATTAAGAGAATGTAATAAGTCTACACTAATGAACCAGCCAATAAGGATGTAGAATCCTACTTCCTTTCTCCGTTCCCTTTTTTCTGTGCTGTACTGCATACATCTATTCTGGAAACAGATGGTATGTGAAGCGCATATTAAAGTACCTAGAGATGTCAGTCCAATTTCCTATTACCTTTACAGAATTTGGGACAGTATAGAAAGCAGCTAGAAATAATTTGATCATTATATTATATATGACTTTACGATACCAGAATTAGTATTGTCATGTATCTCAAGTATCTGTCTGTGATTAGAAAGATGTAAAGATCCCTAGTCAACTGCTAGTATGTTCTGTGCTGCTACAACAATAATCAAGTGATGGCAAATATAAGAAACAAGTCTTCAAGATGTTACTGTTTTCACTAGCCTAGCACTTATTTCAAAATTGTAATTCTTTTTTTATTAATTGTATGTTTATAATTAGTTTGCTCCTTTGATTTCAGTAAACTATAGTGTAAATCAGGTGTGAGTAATGAAGGAAAAGTGCTCCATCAAAGTTTAAATTCACTGAGATTGTGGTATAAAATGCAGTGTCTCGTATTTTTAAGTCCTGTATGTTTATATAAGTTATTTAATATCATAGCAATTAAACTAATTGCTCTATACTGCCATATAGTAATTGCTTTCAAATAATAATAATTAAAAAGCCTTTAAAAACAAACATATCTTTACTGCAAGGGCTTAGCATTACCTGCAGTTCCCAAGCACAGAAGAGACTCTTAAATTTCCAAATTATATTTTAGATTTTACAACTTGCAGATTTTATGTTGAGTGGAATTGTATTATACTTTAAGATATTTGAAGGTTTTAGAAGATGCTGTACTTTATGTATGCAGCAAACGGAGCTCGAGATGCTTCGTTGTTAGCATGCTTTGACTTGAGCAATTAACGCTTTCTCAGACAATGTCTAGGGACAACTTAGGGATAGCATAAATCCAGGGATTGATCTTGATAAGAGTATAGATAAGACTTTTCTGTTCTGAAGTAGATGAGAATTTGCCATTCTGCATGCAAGTCATGCCATTTGGTTTTGGTGCTACAGAACAAGCTTCGGAACAACTAATTTATTAGAATTGATTTAACTGCAGAGTCCTAAGCTGAAATTCTTCCAAAGTTACCTATGTTATATTAGAAGAGGTTGAAAATAGTGATGAATATAGAATTTCAATATACCAACACTCCTCCATATTTATGTGATAAATAGTTTTGAGAAATTTTTTCAGGTAAGAAAATAAAAAAATATTTTATTTATCTGTTCTATTTTTGTTGTATTTTATTCTATTTTTAATTTTCATAGCTGTAAAACATAATTATGAAGGAGTAATGAGTTTAAAAAAAGAAGCAATTTAAGTAGTGGAAGTGTGCATGTAGACTACCTGAAATGTATTTTTTTAATTTCTATGAGTGTTCATTGTTTTGATACTCCCTTACACTTTAACGATGTCTCAGATATACTTCCATATTCCTCAGGATTCTCCAATTCATATGAAAGTTGATAGGAAGAAGAAATAAGGCAGAACAAAACAGTGGAGCTGTTGAAAGAAGGATTAAATTAAACAAGTTTGCCTGGGGACATTGCTTTGTTGCTTTTCTTTTTCTATGGTCAGAAAACTTGTAATCCTTGTAAATGAAATGTTGTTGTTGTTTTTCTCATTATTATTTATTAACATGGGAATATTATTTCCTTATTATATTTCTTTATTTCTGGAAAAATACTATTTGAATAGAACTTCTGCTCAACAAAGGTTAGAAAATAGAATATTTTACAGCATTTCTCTTAACTCATCCATATGGTTTTTGTTTCTGGGCGTTTTGAATTTGGACTTCAGTTTGATTTTGTGGTTTCGGTATTTATTCATCCTTGTGTTCATGCTAAGCGAGATTTATAATGAGCATGAGAGCTGACTTGAAGTGGAGACCTAACTCCACTGGGTCTTGTGTGTGGACCTGCTCCTGCTGCCTGGCCCAAATATGCTCTCAGTCCACCTGCAGCTGTCCCAGAAAACAGTTATCCCAGCCAGACTAAACTGCAATAAAAGTAGAAAACGAATCTCAGGTTTCATTGTGCTTATTCAATTCTTACCCTTGTAGCGTAGCTTAGGATTTAGCCTGATGCCTCTGATTAAAACCATTCAGTAAATGATTAGAAAGAAATGAGTTTCTTTCAAAAATCCTGACTTAGTAATCTCTATTCATGATAAACTAACCATAAAATAGACACATAGATGTTTAAAATTAAGAACGTGTTGTACTGAGTGACTATTTTGTGGAAGAATGATGTTAAATATTTATTTATGCTGAACGGAATTAAATATAAGCTCTAAATGTTAATTAAAGTTGTTTAACAAAGTAATGATTTCTTGTGAAGGGAAATACGTTAATCTTTTAGGAATTCAATTTTGTTTTATGTCAGAGTGGCAAAGTGAAGGGGAAAAAATCTTTCATAAGAATTTCCATCAGATTCTTTATGGGTTTTTTAATATAATGAGTTATTTGGAAAGCATCCATGAGCTTTGTTAAATTTCTCACTTCTGTGAACTCTTCTTAATTTGTTGAAAAATCGTATTTTAACTAAAATTTCAAAATTTATGGCAGCTTAATGGCAAGGAAATAGAATTTTTAGATTTACACATTATTCTTGCCATCGCTAAATATTTCTAGGTTATAGACAGTTAAACTAACTGTTTTCTACTTATTAGGCATGATCAATAAATCTTTTATATGTATATACATTTGATTTATATACATATGAGACTTCATATAGAAATCACTTAGTCTTTAGGTTAAAAAAATGTAATTTTACCACCAAGAGACTAAGTATCATTAAAAACCTTGAAAATGATACTTCTCCTTTTCTCCTTTACAAACTAATACCACAAACAGTGGAAGATCTTTTTTTCTCTCTGTTCTTCATCCACATATGAGAATGATGTATTGATGTGAGTAGGTGTGAGTAGATGTGAGTAGATGTGAGTAGAAATATTACAAAAGATACATTTCTACATTCCAGATTTGCAAGATGTAAATTTTAACATCCATTTTCATTTAAGGAAACATTGAGAATTCTACTTTCACAGAAGGAATAATATTTCATCTTTGAATGTAAGAAACTAGTTTCTGCTATTCAGGGGAAACTCACAACTCACAGGGAATATGAGCTAGTTACTGTAGTTTTCACTAGTTCAGGAGGTAATATTCAAAACAAAAACATAATTGTCTTGAACATCTTGAACATTGTTACATTGTGTGAAATCTCTTTAACTTTCTTACTTTCCTATTATCATCCATTATCACTGCATTTAGTTTTTTTCCTCTGTGCCTCAACATATCAAATAAAATTCACTGTCACAGACCCATGCTGTCACTCGATTAATAGCTGTGATCTGTCAACGTGGTAAGCTTGACATAAAGGAATGTATAAAATGATCAACAAATGATTTCTCCTTATTGTTCAAAAAAATATTTTAGCAGAGAAAAGTAGCATCTTAGGAAAAATCTCCATATTTCCTTCTCATAGAAGTACAGAATGGTTAAGGTTGGAAGGGATCTCTAGAGATCATCTAGTCAAACCCCCCTGCTCCAACAGAGACACCCAGAGTACATGGCACATCGTGGCATCCAGGCGGATTTGAAGATCTCCAGAGAAGGAGACTCCACAACCTCTCTGGGCAGCCTCTTCCGGGGCTCTGTCGCCCTTACAGGAAAAAATGTTCTTCCTCATATGGAGATGAAGCTTCCTGTGTTTCACTTTGCACCCATTACCTCTCATCATGTTGCTGACCACCACAGAGATGAGTTTGGCCCCATTCTCTTTACATTCTCCCCTCAGATATTTGTACATATTGATAGATCCCCTATCAAACGTCTCTTCTGCAGGCTAAACAGACCCAACTCACTTACTCTTTCCTCATAAGATAGATGTTCTAGTCTCTTAGTAATTGCTCTTTGTTGGACCCTCTCTAGAGGTTCTACATCCCTCTTGCACTTTGGATGCTCAGAACTCAGGCCGCAGAACCCAGTACTCCAGGTGCGGCCTCACCAGAGCTGAGTAGAGGGGGAGCATCCCCTCCTCGACCTGCTGGCAACACTCCTCCTGATGCAGGCTGGGATCCCATTAGCCTTCTTGGACACAATGGCACATTGCTGCCTCCTGGTTAACTTGTTGTTAGTCAGAACTGCCAAATCAAGCTCCACGGAGCTGTTTTCCTGCAAGTCAACCCCTAATCTGTACTGGTGTCTGCTGTTATGCCTGGCCAGGTGCTGGTGTACTTGTCCTTGTTGAACCTCATGAGGTTCCTCTCTGCCCAACTCTTCAACATGTCTAGGTCCCTCTGAATGGCAACACAGCTCTCTGGAGTGTCGACCACTCCCACCTAGTAGTGCATCAACCGCAGCTTGCTCAGGGTGCACTCTGTCCCCTCGTCCAAGTCATTGATGAACAAGTTGAACAGCACTGGACTCAGAACTGGCCCCTGGAAGACACGACCAGCCACAGGTTTCCAACTAGACTCACTTCTCCTTCACTTACATTCAAGGTTATGCCTTTTCAAAGCTTTTAAGAATCCTACACTGGAAAATCAAATTAGGAATACTGCAAGAAATATGTGTATAATGGCAGTCTGATTGTTTTATAACCATACAGTCTGTATGAACTGAGAAGGCAATAAGTCAGTGCTGCAAACAAACTAGCCACTGTTTACTAGCTTTGTTCATTATCATCTGATTTAGAGGTTTAAGCATTTTAAAATTAAGTGTCTTCCCCTCATGTTACCAAAATCTACACCTGCTTTTACTACCTTCTTTGTAGTGGGAATAGCCTTTTAGATACTCAATTACTGGAAGTCATCAACTCCTACAGAATACACTTAAAATTGATTGCCTTTTGACAATTCACAAGATTAAGGTTCAAATGCAATGAGCAATAAAAAATAGGACTTCACTATTACGTTCTGCTATGTGAAAACATGTGACTGAAATGCTGATCTTACAAACATACATGTACTTTGGACTGCATAAAGCTATCACATTCTTCACATTCAGCATATAAGTGCTGTAGGAGGAAAACAGTCTCTTAGGAAAGACTAAATAGGGTAAATATGACAAACTCATAATGTGGGAAGTGTTGGATTTGGCCTGGGAATTTGTTTGGTCCTCCTGGCCATAAAAAACTTGCTTTGTTCTTTGTGTTTCCTGAAAGTTTGTTATTATATTAAATTGCATAAGAAAATTAATGGGTTTCTATAAATCACGAGGCAATAAATGGTTTGGCCTTTCTGTTAGCCATTTATAAATGTCTATTCTGCATTTGTTATGAGAATCATAGATTATAACCCAGGACTGAAAAGGAATTAATAGAATCAAAACTCCCCTTGTATTATGAAATATTGCAATTCCTTGTGTCATTTATACTAAATGCTATGTGTTCTATGCATATTCTCAGTTGGCAGAGAGTCTTGCCCTACAAGTGCAAGATTAATGAAAAGATGCAACTATAGGTAGTAGAAAAAGTTTAGAAATTCACATAATCAGCCTTGCTACTTTGTCCGAATTGTGACGGTGAAAAGATGATGATTCTTGTTGGAATTTTAAGAGCAAGAGAATTTAAATGTAATGTTTTTTCTGTTGAGAAAATTCTAAGATGAATAGAAACATTGAAATGAATACAACCAAAGCACAAAATAAACACGAGAATGTCTTTCTGAATGACTAGAGCACTATAAATTATTTAAATGATTTCAGCAACAGTACCATGTACTCTGAGTGTCCTTTTTTGTGAGTGTTTTCAGAACTTACTTATCTGAACAAAACTTCAGTTTACCAAGCCCAGTATTAAACCTTAGTTACTATGATAAAGGCCACAGCATAAAGACCTAAGCAAATCATGGAAGCTCTATTTTTATAGTACAGTACGTTTTTTTGTAGGAACCCAATGACTTTGAAGTGAATCTTTAATGCTTGCCTCACTTTTATTCTTACCTGGTCACCACAGGGGAAAAATCATGGTTTAACATATGCAGTTTGCTTCAAAGATTCATTTATACCATTATTTTAAAGTGTGCAACCATCTTTTCTTTTACATTACTTTGACATTTAAATCCTTGCATCTGCTCAAAGCTCTCTTAGTGTTTTCTACCTGTGTCTCAATACAAGAGTGGTGGCTGCTGAGAAGGACATGATTGCTACATAGTTCTGGAGCGGAGGAGCCCCAACGGGCTCTTTAAAGTAATTAGAGAGAACAGGAAAACGTGCCACAGATCAGAAACAGAAGCAGATGCAGAAGCCTTCAATATTTTCATCATGCAGTAGGCACTTATTAAACCTCAGTATCGCTTGGCCAGCTTCTGCTTGGACAACAGTTTATCTTAAACCAGTTTTAAGACAGCATTCAGACTGCAGAGCATGGATTTCCATATTCAACTCATGTCAGTTCAAGGCAGTGCTAGGGTTTACAGGAGGGGTTGTGGGGTTTCTTTAACCTGACCTCTTTGACTTGAGCTAAGCTGTAAGCAGGTACTTGGCAGTTTTCTTCTTTGTCCTTCTTTGTCATTATCAGCTGTGATCAGAATCCATATATAGACCTTTCTATCTGTGATGCCATCAGAGTACTTTTTTTTTCTTTTTTTTCTTTTTCTATGAATTATTCTACTGTTTTGAAATTGTAATCCCTCTGGACATTCCATGAAGCAGAAGGTTAATTCATCTCCTGGAGCCTTGTCTGTTCATTTTTCTGTTTGAAAATTTGCACTGAGTGGCTACATTTTTGCATCTGGGTGAAAAATGCATGTCACTTTGGCTGATCTGAGTCTTAGGTTGATATTCATTTTGTTTGAGGTCATGTAAAAGCAAAAGGAAGATCAAAAGGTCATGCTAACAGCAAAAGGAAGCTCAGGGAAAATGTGGGTCCGCTGGTGAACAGGGTGGGTACCCTGGTTACAAATAACACAGAAAAAGTAGAGTTGCTGAATGCCTTCTTTGCTTTGGTGTTTATCAAGGGCAGCCCTTTAGAGTCCCAGGCCCTAGGGACAAGAGAAGAAGCCGGGAGAGAGGAAGACTTGCCCTGAGTAGAGGAAGATTGGGTCAGAGAGCACCTGAGGAAACTCAATACCCACAAATCCATGGACCCTGATGGGATGCACCCCAGAGTGCTGCGTGAGCTGGCAGATGTGGTAGCTAAGCTGCTTGCCATCATCTTTGAAAGATCCTGGAGAACGGAGGAGGTGCCAGAGGACTGGAAGAAGGCCAGTGTCACACCATTCTTCAAAAAAGGCAAGAAGGAGGACCCAGGCAACTACAGGCCAGTAAGCCTCACCTCCGTCCCCGAAAAAGTGATGGAACAACTGATACTGGCCGTTGGCTCCAGGCATGTGGAGGACAAGAAGGTGCTCAAGACTAATCAGCATGGATTCACCAAGGGGAAATCATGCTTGACTAGCTTGATAGCCTTTTATGATGGAATGACCAGCTGGATAGATGAGGGGTGGATGTCATCTATCTCGACTTCACCAAGTTTTCTGACACCGTCCCTCACAGCATCCTCCCGGGCAAGCTCCAGAAGTGTTCAGTGAGTGGTCAGTGAGGTGGATTAGGAATTGGCTGGATGACAGAGCCCAGAAGGTGATGATCAGCGCACAGTCTAGTTGGAGGTCTGTGGTTAGTGGTGTCCCCCATGGGTCCGTCCTCGGTCCAGTCCTGTTCAATTTATTCATCAATGACCTGGATGAAGGGACGGAGTGCTCCCTCAGCAAGTTTGCAGATGATACCAACCTGGGAGAAGTATCTGATAACTCAGAGGGCTGTGCTGCCATCCAAAGGGACCTGAACAAACAGGATAACTGAGCAGTGAGAAATCTTATGTAATTCAAAAAAGACAAGCTCAAGGTCCTGCACTTAGGGAGGAATAACCGCAGACCCCAGTACAGGCTGGGGACCGACCTTCTGGAGAGCAGCTCTGCAGAGAGGAACTTGGACATCATGGTGGAGGACAAGTTGTCCATGAAGCAGCAGTGTGCCCTTGTGACCAAGAAGGCCAATGGGATCCTGGGGTGCCGCAGGTCAAGGGAGGTGATCCTGCCCCTCTACTCAGTCCTGGTGAGGCCACATCTGGAATATGGTGTCCAGTCCTGGGCCCCCCCGTACAAGAGGGATGTGGAGCTGCTGGAGAGAGTCCAGTGCAAGGCCACAAGGATGATCAGGGGCCTGGAACATCTGCCCTATGAGAAGAGACTGAGAGAGCTGGGCCTGTCCAGCCTGGAGAAGAGAAGACTGAAAGAGAGATCAGTGTCTATAAGTACCTCAAGGGAGGCAGTGAGGAGGATGGTGCTGTCCTCTTTTCAGTGGTGGCCATTGATAGAACTAGAGGAAACGGCCAGAAATTAAGGCATCAAAGTTCCATAGAAACCTAAGGAAAAATTTCTTAACAGTGAGGGTGACAGAGCACTGGAACAGGCTGCCCAGAGAGGTTGTGAAGTCTCCTTCTCTGGAGATCTTCAAGACCCACCTGGATGCAGTCCTGTGCCATGTGCTCTAGATGACCCTGCGTGTGCAGGGGGGGTTGGACTAGATGACCTCTAGAGGTCCCTTCTAGATGACCTCTAGAGGTGCCTTCCAACCTTAATGATTTTATGATTCTATGTACCTTTCAGAAAAAAAAAAATACAATGGTGTATAATCTACTGTATAGAAGCTTCTTGAGCTGTGGGACCCTTTGTGAAGTGGGGACTTAATGTTCTCTCTGTCACTAGGTTGAGATGATTTCGTAGAATTATTTCAGTCTTTGATATTAAATAGCATTGCACAGATTTTTAGGCCTAAGCTTTAAAATTTAAGGAAAATCATATAGTTTCAATCTGTATAATGAAGATGATTAAAAGCAACCTCAAAAGTATGAAGTTTGCCTTCAAATACTACTCAAACATTTGAATCCTACAGAGATACTCCACAGACATTATTACATTAGCAATTCAATGTTTAATTTGCCTTTTCCGTAATTTAACAGTTATACAACTGTGAGATGGATTGTTTTAGTTATGGAAATTTTGAAAGGATATCACATAATGGTAACAGTGGTTCTTCTGTCTTCATTAAATAAAGTTTAAGACTGTGTTGTCGCTTATCAAATGTAATGTTACCAGATTGATTAAAAAAACAGAGAGGAGTATCTGAAGAATATCTGGATTTTTTTTTCTGGGATTCTGGATCTACAGTGTTTAGGACAATGCTCAAATTGACATAGCAAAATTTCAGAATTTCATTTTAGAATTGGAATAAATGTACATAAATCCTATATGTAAATTATATTATGCTTTTCCTGCTCTGTGCTGACTTCAGCTGTTTCTCAGTATGTTTTTGTTCCTAACTTAGACTTATGTGAAGAGTAAAACAGTTATATCCCTTTAATATCCCAGAATGGCATTTTCTTTTGTTTTCCTTGCTTTGCTTCTTGTTACATTTAGTCTTAGTTACATTTATGATGCTAATTGCCATGCTTTCCCTCTCTCTTTTATTAGAGGCCAGTTTATATAGTTATGTGTTCCAAGGTTTTCCACAAAATCATTTTCTCCTTTTAAATGCTCACTGACACCTCCTGTAATAAGTATGTAAATTGTACCTCACTGAACATCTCTTGAGTGTGTGGTCTTCAAACTCAATATTTGGAATAATGGTCCTCTAAGAAACTGTTCATTTGTAGTGAGGAAGAAATGCTAGTTCTGTGAAGGAGACAGAGAATATTATAAATAAAAAACTGGGACAAGGATTGTGTTGTGACAGATGCAGGTAAGTGTTCAATTCAAAGTCGAAATAATTAAATAAGGGAAAGCAGCATGTGAACAAATGTTAAACCCAGACTTTGTTCCTGGAAGCTCTAGTAATATACTTTTCCAAACTTGTTTTTCTTCTTTCAGATTTTTCTCTGTATCATAACTATGTTTCTCGTAAGTTTAAAAAGTGCATGGTGTGTCTTATGTATTTTCATAAACTATATAGTATGTACAGTTGTCAGTCTTTAATTTCTTAGGACCTCTAGAAAGCTCTTAAATTAGTTTAACCATCTGGAAAATATTTTTGTGTTTGGCAAAGAATCACCACATATTGTGGGATAAATACCATAAAATATTATAAAGGATAAAAATTAACAGTGTAGGTCAGTGTAGAATAAAATGTGGATGACTTCCTTTTTAAGCAAATTGGTATTGAAGGCCTAGAGAACATATATCTTTGTGTGAGAATGTTGTCCCAAAGCTTCCTTTTGACATAAGATATTGTTTTTTCTTTTTCATTTGATTTTGCTTTGCTCCTTTATTTGTGTGCTATGTTCATTTGCCTTGATATTTTATTCTTTTTGTTCTGTGTGTTTGCTTTTCATCCTTCTTTATAAAACAAACAGGATGGAATATAGAAAACAAACTGGAGAAAAAATGACTTGCATGAGTATTTGTCATGAATTATTGAGGAGCATATGACTGTACTGTTAGTCATTTTCTTATTAAGAAATGAAAAGAGAAGGCTTATGTGTCCTCATATTTCTGACCATGCCAAGGTCCAGACTGTAACAGTGTTATGGGTTATGCAGGTTATAGGCAACAGGAAAAAATACACAACTTCTGCACTCACGCTTTTCTCCTTTTACCTTATTCCACTACTTTCAACCTTTGTATGTTTTAAGTCCATGCCATGGCAACTGTTTCCCCCAGGGGCCCATAAGTGCATGTGCTGTTAGGATTGTAATAAATAGACTTAAATATTTCTTGTGACTGTTTAGCTTGTTGGCTAAACATGACTTTTATTAGGATACTGAATGTGTCAGCTTTGTTGAGCTTGAGATCACTTGAAAATGATAAAGACAGAATTAACCTTGTCAAGATAGAAAACACCATAACATAACTGCCATTGCTAAATAAAAAGGTATTTGTGCAGCATTGTGGAAACAGTTTCAGGACTTTACTGCGTTTAAAAAAGAAAAAAAAAAGTAAAATCAGGATCATCAACTATTTGAAAGGTATTAAAAATGACTACTGGAGCTATATTATGTAAGTTTACAACTTATAATATTTTACTAATTAAAATTGTAGCAACGGTAGTAGTAGCCCCCAAGCTGAGCTTTTGTAAATCTTACATCTGTATCTTAAATCTATTTATTTATTTATTTATATCTCCATAGTACGTATCAATACAGATGTGTATGTCTGTGCATATAGACATATACATACCTACACGTGTACATGTATATGTATACACATGCACACACACACACACGCACACATACAGACACACATTCACTGTGCAGCGATTCCATGGTTAACACTCAATCCTGACGGAGGTCACTCCAGCTTGTTCAGGTGCCTGTTGTCGTAAACATTACTTAGGTTTTAATACAGCTTAAGTGGGATTGATCTCAGTCATGCCAAAAGGCATTAGTAGAAGAGGATTCATTTCCTTGCAATGCAGACATATAAGCTAGATACAATGAATCACCCGTGGAGATGTCAGTCCTTCTCTGTCAGCTATAGGGAAACTAAGGATAAAGACTTTTTTTTTTTTTTTTTAAACCTGAACCTTGTTTTTCAGATTGTTAAACCATGTTGGATACATTTCATCACAAGGGCCATGTATCACAGGTTTCTTGGTATCATGCTGCTAAATATCTTACAACTGCAGGCATACTGCACTGGCGTGTTGTGATCACTGAATTTTAATATTCCTTCATCATCTGAGTACAAGCATGGCATAACTTGTTTGTTAAGGACAGGGAAGAGAGTCATGGAAGTCACTGCAGGCTTTCAAAGGGAACCTATTGGTGGAGAATAAAGCAGCTGGGATGGCAACTGAATCTTTTATTCTTCAGATTAAAGGAAAAGAGAGAAAATGTTGGGAATGACAGACAATCAGGAGTAAATTGTTCTTAAAGAATAGCAGAGACATTCTCAGCTATTTATCCTTTCCATGACTAGAGAGGTTTAAGTCACAGAGGAAAAATTCTTAAAACTTTTAAGGAAATTTTTAAGAACAATTCTCCATTCCATTCCTTAGTTTTATTGGAGTTTTATTTGAGTGTGATAGTCTACAATACAAAGTTTTTACAGTAGTGAAATATAGTTTCTTATTGAGAAATAAACTTCAGTATTTTGAAAAATCTTTTCATTTTTCTCCTTCAGATTGTCACTGGAGAAACTTTCCCAGCAGCTATATGAATGATAGGCAGAATTTGATATTTTATTTGATATATTTAGCTATTTTTGTATGACTAAAGGTGCTACTTTGTTCCTTTTTTAAAGATCTTTTACTAGGAAGCTTCATTACTTCATGTTTATGATACAAGACATGTAAAATAAAAGGGAATTATTTAGTGGCAGAATTAATGGTGGTTCCTTAAAAAAAAATCTGCTCAGTATCGAGTAGAGTTTAGTTTATTATTTTGAGAAGAAAATCAGCTCATTTTGCATCCTCTTTGTCCTATCTCTAAGAAATGCAGTCTAAGCTTGCCAATATACCTTAACATTGCCAATGGCTAGAGTTATTCTAATATCTGAAAAATGCTGATGTACTTTATCTTATAATAATATTGCTGATCTACTGTAAATCAGCTAGCGTCCTTCTGCTGATGTAGGATTACAATGAAAATCTAGTCTCCTTGCTATAAATCCAATAACAAAACTACTGTTTATTACATTCTGTTTATATTTATGCCTTTTGGGAATCAACCATAGTGTATTACACATCAAGTAATACATAGGGTTGTTTCTTCATCTGAGTTATTAATTCATTCCAAACAACATGTTTTTGCTTTCTGGTCTAACAGTCTAGTTATCTATGTTTTACAGACATGGTCAAGATAATTACTTTGAGTTCCTGCCACAAAGAGAAATAGTTCTGCCCAGTGAGGTGGCCATGCTTATAGTCATGGATAAAGAGAGGGCGTTGACTTTTCTGACATGTTTGCTGATAGTGAAACATTTAAAGACATTTCAATATATAGTTACTATAAGGTGAGGTTTCACTCATTTGTTGCCCACAATGTTATATATAACCAGAGAAGAAACAATTCAGTTCTCAATTTCCTTTATCTTTAAAGACCATACAGGAAATTGAAGAACCTTTTCTTGGGTAAATGCTTCTACTATTTTAAGCTCATTAAATCATAGAATCATAGAATGCCTAAGGTTGGAAGGGACCTCTAGAGATCATCTAGTCCAACCCCCCTGCACACGCAGGGCCACCTAGAGCACGTGGCACAGGACTGCATCCAAGCGGGTCTTGAAGATCTCCAGAGAAGGAGACTCCACAACCTCCCTGGGCAGCCTGTGCCAGGGCTCTGTCACCCTCACCGTCAAGAAATTCTTCCTTAAGTTCCCGTGGAACTTTTTATACTTCAATTTGTGGCCATTTCCTCTTGTTCTGTCAGTGACCACCAGTGAAAAGAGGCCGGCCCCATCCTCCTCATTGCCTCCCTTGAGGCACTTACAGACACAGATCAGATCCCCTCTCAGCCTTCTCTTCTCCAGGCTGAACAGGCCCAGCTCCCTCAGCCTCTCCTCATAGGGCAGATGTTCCAGGCCCCTGGTCATCCTAGTCGCCCTACGCTGGACTCTCTCCAGCAGCTCCACATCCCTCTTGTACTGTGGGGCCCAGAACTGGACACAGTGCTCCAGATGTGGCCTCACCAGGGCTGAGTAGAAGGGCAGGATCACCTCCCTCGACCTGCTGGAGACACTCCTCTTAATGCATCCCAGGATGCCATTGGCCTTCTTGGCCACGAGGGCACACTGCTGCCTCATGGTCAACCTGTTGTCCACCATGATGCCCAGGTCCTTCTCAGCAGAGCTGCTCTCCAGCAGGTCGGTCCCCAGCCTGTACTGGTGTCTGGGGTTATTTCTCCCCAGGTGCAGGACCGTGCACTTGGCCTTGTTGAATTTCATGAGGTTTTTGACCGCCCAGTTGTCTAGTCTGTCCAGGTCCCTCTGGATGGCAGCACAGCCCTCTGGAGTATCCGCTACTCCTCCCAGCTTCGTATCATCTGCAATGATACACTTATATAAGAATTATAATGCAGAGAAAGAGAAGAGCAAAATACTTGGGCCTGGATTAATCCTCTCTAATGCTAGGCATTTGAGTATAGTGTGTCTAAAACTGTAACTAGTATCCACTGCAGTCAGTGACAAGATAATGTCCTCAGGGACAAGGAAGGTTTAGATGGGTGATATGTCCTGTAGACATTTCTTTCTATTTCCCCTCTTCCCTCTTTCATTCTTTTCTCCTCAAAGGGAAGAGAAGGTGATATTCCTGGTATTTTACAGGGCAGTGTGCACATTAGACTTTACTTGTGTATCTCTTGCAATTCAATTTCATGGCAAAATGTAGTTTTAGTGCACTTCTACTGATTCCACAATTAAAACACCAATCTGTTCTTCCTTTTCCAAAACTAATACACATGTAGGAAAAAAAGTGACTAACTAAACGAATCTGCTTGAATGTCCATACTATATATCGAGCATAATGAATCGCTTATGGACATCCCATCTAGATAAGGAAATCTAAAATCACACAGGAAATAGCATACTACACTTAAACAGTGAGCAGTGAACAAAAATTCTGTTATGGCTAACCTGTGTTTACTATAGATATACGTGTGTTAATTTATTGGCTGCTTTAATTGCTGTAAAGGCATAAGTGCTGGCCTTAAAAAATTATAAAAATATTGTAAATATATTTAAATATTTTAAAATATTTTTACAGTATTTAAGATGGAAAACAGTTTCGCTCTCACTATGAGCACAGATATCACTGATCATAGGAATTCCTGATCTCCACAATAAATCAGGTGATTTTAGTCTCTGTAGATTCAGAAGAGCTCGTTAATTATGTGGCAGGTCTGTGACAGAAACATGTTAGTCTTAGCCACTAGACCACAGTTATCTTGGAGGAAAACACAGCATATGGAAAGGCAGAAGAAAATGTGTTTTGTAGGAGGTTTTTTTTATGAACTATGAAGTCTCTGTGAAAGCTGCCCAGAAAGTTAGAAAATCAGAATTGATTCAAGCACAAATAGATTAAAAGATACACTGTAACTATGGGAGAAGGGTGACAAACAACTGTAGTTGCTACAACAAAGATAGATACACACTTGAATGTCATCTTCTCTATTGTAACTGACATACAGTTCTTCAGTGTTTCATAAAATTAAATTTGTTCATATATGATACATAATATAAACCCTATTGGATACTACATGGCTCCCAGTGGAAAGTCAGTTCACACTTTCTTTTCCTTTTTGTGGTTAAACCTTAAAAATTTTGCCTGTTGCTGTGACACTTCTTCTATTCAAATATTTATTCAGTATGTATTATTTTGAGATTCTGTGTATCTTATATCTAGTTCTCTGCTAATTTCTGTTTAAGAAGAGATCTGAGTTAGTAACAGTTGCTCGTAAACTCCCTTGATTTTAAAGGAGTTGGGATTCTGCTTTAGTACATCTTATTTCCCATAATCATTCACATGGTAGTACTGTTTAGTCAGACTTTGGAATATTTTGTGTGCCTTATTAACAGTAATAGAAGGCAAATCATACAAATAAAAAAAAAAATTAAGAGGAATGGGACAGAAAGGAGCATAGCTTAAAAAAAGAAAAACAAAGTAGCCTATTTTTTTTAAGTTAACTGAGATCTTGAACTCCTGTCAATAATTTTAAAAGATTCTTTATGATTATAGTTGCTGAAATATATTCCAATCAAGACTCTTCCTAGCACACTATCATTACAGAATGCAAAATATAAATGCCTAGTATAGCTTCCTGTGATTTGAATAAGCTCACAGGAGAGTATACTGATTACTATAAAAATGGCTGTAACTAAAAAGATGTTGATGAAGTTGATGGGAATAGCTGAGCCCTTTCGGAACTCAGTAGAGACACTACAATAAAATTGACATTGACAGTATACCAGGAAAATGATATCCTGAGAACTTCGGGCAAAGAAATCTAGAAAGAAGGTCAAGTGTATAAATGAAAAGAATAAGATTTATTGTTTGTTGCCAGAAAGAAGCCAAATATATGTGAAAATATTAAAAAGATATTATAATTTTAGTTTGTTGACTTAATTTCATATATTGTTAGTTTAGTTAGGTACCTCTTTTCAGTTTCTATTTTACCATAGATCTATTGTTACGAGGTCATTTCAGAAGAGATAGAGAAGCCCTGTTTAATAAAATGTGTCACAGTTATATAGTTTTGCGAAATATGCTGCCTTAACTTCAGTTCATCTAATGCTGCATTACTTGCATCCTGGAAAGACACTGAGAGAGTATTGGAAAACACATAATGGGCTAAGCTGCTGTTAAAAAAAAAATAATAAAATAAAAAAATAAAAATTAAAATTAAAAATAAAAATAAAAACAAACCTGCACTTATTCCCTCGATTATTATTTTTCATGCTCAGTCTTCTTGGGTCTTTGTCTTTCACTCTTTTCCCTGCTGCCCCAGGGAATCTGCTAGAGTTTGATAATGTTTGTCCCTCTGGACAGACTGAGTGCACATAGGTAGGCAGATATCCCTAGTAGTAGGACCGAGTTGCAGATGCCAAGACAGAAATATGATAAATTAGAGGATTACTAGGATTATTAAAAAGAATAAAAACAAAGAAGAAATCTAGAAATGGAAAACACAGTCCAAATTATATATTACAGAAGAACTCCTTACAAAGGAACATTACAGATGAACAGCTACAAGAGTGTATGTTGAAGAAGAATGATTTGACCTTGGCTTTTAAATAATACAACTTGATGACTTTTTAGAACTTAACAAATTAAGGGGTTTCAACATGTAGACTAGGAAATGTTAATTTTATCTCAAAAAGGCATTACTGAAACTAAGTAGTAAAGTTTGAAATGGTCTTGGAATGTTTTTCTGATGGAGATGTTTTTGGACTTCAGTTATTGACTAAAGTGGGTACTTAAATATTGTTTTTAGAAATAAATTTAAGTCAGGATTTTTTTTTGATAGAGCATCAATTGCATCAGTTCACTGTACAGAAGACTACATTGTATGAGAGGGAGAAAGAAAACTGCTTCTGATCAGTTCAGTTTGGCTGAGAGTTTAGGCTAAGAGAGTTTAAGACTAGTAAAGGTATCAAGCTTTTTTTTTTTTTTTTTTTTTTTCTCCCTGACAGAAGCTGAAAAGAGATTTCTAACAAGATGTGGGGGGAGAAGGTTGACAAAAGACGTAAGGACGTTACTTCATGCTGTCTGCAGCAACCACTGGGGCAGTAAGTTCACCGTACAGTGGCTCCCTTCCAAGGAACTGTAGGGGAATGTCAGTGCGTAGGTAAATGTTCCATTTACAATTTTCTTTGTAGGAGAAACTCATTTCACTTAGTCCAGAATGTGCATTTCATGTTCAAAATTAATTCATACTTTGTTCAAGGCCATTTTCATGAATTTATGGCAAGACCCTCTGACAGACACCCAGTTACTTAGATATACCAGTTATCAGTAGGTAACTCTCGGAGTAGGAAGCTAGAGAGTGAATTCAGGATATAATTAGAAGGAGTAGAAGAGGCCTAACAAAGGCCAGGGAAGAGGCCTCTGGAGGTCAGAATTGCATCTTATAAGATGCTGCTCATGTAGGGATATTGACAGTATTTGCTAATTGAAGAACAGTGATAAGCAGCTGTTGCAGAGGTAGTCACATCAACTTGCAATACTTGTCCCTGTATTTGACCCATAGAGAGGAAAATACAGGGGGGGAGAAATAATGGATGACTCTTGACACACTGTGATAGGAATGGAGGAAGAGTTGAACTGACAGAGGTTTCAAAATATTATGTTTTAGCTATTGATGATCTACTTTCATGCCTGTGTAACTACCTTGGCTCTGAAGTCAGGAAAACTGAAATGGCCTTGAACTGCTCTTTGTTTTTCTTACTTCAACACTGGAGTACATTAAAAGTCATGGTATTATGAAGCAGCATAAATCAAAAAATATGTTCATGGAAAGAATGTAGGAATCTGATATCCCTTTTTGTCTTCCTTGTCTTTCCTTTACCGGGATGTTAAATGCATGAATAAGCAATGGGAAGTTTTATAAGACTAATCTAAAGCTTCTCCTTGATGAGTGACAGGAAGAGTATGTTAAGAGCAACGTTCTCACCACTTCAGTCTTCCTGGGTAGGAAGGAGAGTAGGAAATCGTTTTCTTTTCCAATTTGGGCTGTGTATCTGGCAGAGCAGTTCTTTTTCTCTACCAAAAATATCTCAAAATCAAGACTCACTTTGAACACAAAACTTTTCTTTCAGAAGTAGATTTATTAATTCCAGTTATGAATTGTAGGTGTATATGCAGCTTATATATACTTATATATAACTGCACCTGTAGGCACATAATTATACATTTATATTTATGAAACTGTAGAGAATTCTTCCTTAATTAATGGATCTCAAAAACCTGAGCGTAGTCCAGAAAACTATGCAGAACATTTCTATCTGCTGTTTAGCATGAGTATATCAGCAGACTGCTTTGTTGCAGACTCTTATCTATCTGAAGCTGTTGTCATTGAGCTGTTGTCAAAGAATTTGTTAATGATTTCTTTAATGGTAATGCATATTGTAATGCATAGTGTGATGCATAATGTAAATGATCTTGCTCTTCCTTTTTTCTTCTTTTTTCTCCTCTTTTTTTTTCTTTTCTTCTTTTCCTTTTCCTTTTTCTCTTTTTTTTTTTCTGATATGAGTAGTTCACAAAGCAGGGTTTCATGGGAAGGTGGCCAGCTTTGCATTTTGTTCTCATTTGGTTTGCCATCCTACTGCTTCATCCCTGCCACCAAATAGCATGCATTCTCTCAGAAGATGGAGAGGAGTCAGTCTGAGTAGGAAATAGGTATATATTTATGAATAGTATGTGAAAAAAAAAAAAAACTTGAAAAATGAAATTCAGAAATCATTTCTGGTGTGGAACAGATATGAGATCCAAACTGGTGCTCCTTGCTGCTAGTCTGTACACGAAGAGTAAATGCTTAGTTATCTCAGAGGTCCAGAGCAGGAAGCAGAGTGCTTATGATAAATAAAATTGGATTTAGGGTAAAGATTAATAACTTAATAGACATGCAGTGGAACTGATTAGCCCAAAAGTTTAACCAGCCAGATGAGTTCTGGGTTATTATAAAATGATAGAAGTGATATAAAACTCAAATGACTTATTAAAAAATAAAAAAAAAAATCACAAAAAATCACAAATGTCAGCACATCAGGAGCTCTGCCAAGTTTTGAATAATTTAATTTATTAAAACTGAAAAGTTTAAAGCTAGATGTAACTTGCTTTCAACATTTATTCATTGACTAATAATTTCTGATTTGTGGGAAACCCCATAAGAGGGGCATTTTTTAATATTCTAGAAAGATTTGAAGAGAATTTATTTTAATGACATTAGGCTTTCTAAAGCACTGTATAGAGGGAAGTATTTTCTGGTCTTAATCAGATTTATAATTCTTGCTTTCTAGATTTTCTCCCAAATACGTAATTCTCTTTAAACTGTTGTATAAAATGCTATATAGAGATTAGAAGCTTTTTGAGAATGCTTATTTCTAAAGTAGAGTAAGACTACAAGGCATTAGGCCTTTTGGATTTCACTCCAGCATAATTGCCAGTAAATTTCATAGGGATTTATCATGAATTAAAGTAATTGAATTTAGGATTTTTTGTTTGTTGTGTTGTGTTTTGTTTTGTTTTGTATCTTAATTACAAGCAAAGTTAATGTTAATCTATTGTGGAGATCTGCAGTCTTTTAAGTGCAGGATTTTGACCATAACTGGGGAAAAAAAAATAGATTTAGGTAGGAAATTATATGCTCCCAAGAAGAATGAAAAAGAACAGATTTGTGAACTACCTTTTATGAAAAAAGAAATGCGAACTAAACACTTTAAATCCTCCAAAGTTTGTTCTTTTATAATAGATTCTTGTTATAATAAGTTGTTTATAATAATTTTATTTGTGCTACTGCGACATTCTTAATGCTGACAATGAGCAGTTACTGTTTATTTTTACGTATTTTGGTGTATCTGCATGTTTTTATAAGGCTACGTCTTCTACAGATAATATTCTTGTGGTTAATATATGCTGTGAAATAAGGTTTTGAACATCAAAAACATGTCTAAAGGGAAAATGCAAACATAATTTGTGCAAGTTAGGCCCATGGTACATCAGGGATTACAGGACTACTGCAGTCTGATGTGAAAATGTCAAGGCGACTAGTAACATCCTCCTAAAGGAGATAATTTGACATAAAACAACCTTGATTCAAGAAATATTTGTACTGAAATGCGATTTGGGGCAAAAAACCTGAAGATGCATATTTATGTGGGACAGCTTGCAGAAGCAGAGACAACAAAAATCCTCAACATTTTAATCAACTTTACTAGTAAAGAAACATTTATTTGAGAAATTATTTGACTTTTTTTTTTTAGTGATTTTTTTAAAGTCTGCACTGCAAAATGTCCATGACTGGCATCTGGATTCTATTTAATAGCAGAGAATGATACTTTATAACAACTAAAATGAGGAAATGGACTGGACAATATATTGTGTCCAAATTCTTTGGGGGGAATTTTGATTTAAAAAATTAGAAACTGGCCTATGTGAGGGAATTACTCTCCCTGACAAAAGAAGTTTAAATTAAGTTCCTGGTTAATATGTGTGGGTGCACAGTTTAGAAAATACAACTTTCTTTTCTAGTAATAATAGATTGCCAAGGTAAAGAAAGGATAACTTTTTTTAAATTCATTATCGTACTAGATCTTAAATTTATGTAAAAGCACTCTTTACTGTAAATCAAAACAAAAATCAAGTAGGTGTTAGCTGCTGAACTAGTTCACTCCTACATTTAAAAGTAATAGCATAAATTTTAAACTCTGTGTTCTTAATCTCTGTTCTTAATCTATTGCAGATGATGACGTGTTGAAAGAGAGGCCAGCTTTAAAATATCCTACAGCTCCAGTATCTGGCAGCTATAGCAATTCAGAAAACAGCCAGCCATGCTATTAGCAGTATGTGGTGCCAATGAAAACATTTGTTTAGATTGGTGGAAGAGAGGCGGGATTTAGCGGAGGTTGCCAAAAGTAAGCAGATGCAAGAGAACCTGTATTTATGAGTAGTATTTCTGTGCTAGAAACAACTGAAATTTCAAGATAAGGAGAAAATTCCATATTCCAAAAGGATCTTTCTCTTCAAGTGAGAATAATAAAGCATGTATAATAATAATAATGAAAAATATCTGAAAAGAAAAATAAACAAGATATGGGAAAATCAAGCTAGTAACATTCAAGCCGAAAATCCATTTTTCTTGCAGTTTCAATCATGATTAAGCAGCATGGACTCTGAAATGGTCTCATGGGCTTATTAGAATAATGTTATCTATCTGATCCAGAATATAGTGTTGTGATAAAGACAATTATTTGAAGGAAGTCCACTTTGCTTTTTATTGCTTTTTAATTGCTTTCTGGGAACATAAACAGCATTGTGGCCTACTTTTTTTTTTTCAAGTATACTTTTTGAATAATTTGATATAGTGAGTATATTCACCATTGCATTGCTGGAAGTAATCTAATTTATATGTAACAGATTTTAAAAAAAATCCAAAGATGAACACGTAAGCCAAGAAATTGACATTGTTTTTTTTCTGTCTAAATCATCAGTTATAATTGAAGAAATGCACTGACAATATGTTTCTGTATCTTTCTTTCACTTCTTTGTAGTGAATTTGCTTTTGGCTGCTGTAGCGGAAGGATGTATGAATAGAAACAATGAAATCTGTAAACTGTATAGATACATATAGTCAATTGTTTTAAAAATATATATTAATATACACATTAAAAAGATGGACTACAGAATGCCTTCTCGTAAAAAGGTTTAACAGTTATTAACCATATTTTGTTCACTACAAAGTCAAAAATATATTCCACAGTTCTGTGTTAAAAATATGCTTGCTTCTAGAAACAACTTTAACTGATTACTAACTTAATATAGATTTCACTCTTTTTTGAAAATTCATTACTTACATTCTCTTCAAAATTTTAGATTTTGAGAGGTCAAATAATTCCCTTTAAATATGAAGAGGCAGTGTTTTTGCATTTTATGTGTGCTAGCAGAAACTTCTAAAAGCCTGCTTCCATCCAGTGAATTTCCTAAAGGTTTTATTTTGTTGCATGTTTTATTTTATATTTTATTAGTGGTTCTCTGACAGTGCTTTTACTATGAGTATTACAGGGAGAGTAGAGTCTTTGCAGCAAAATGTAGCAAATAATTAAAATAAAATTTGCTCTGACATTAGGAAGAATTTTCTTTTTCATGTACAAAAGCTATCACTCATTGTTCCTGCAGTCTTTATATCCTTTCCTAGTGGTAGAAGTGGCAAGTTTATTCTACAGCTGTGATATTTATAATGCTGTATTAATTTTAGCGAGGAAGCTAAGTATCTGTTTTAATTAATCGTGACTCTGGTATCTGAGTTTTCCTGAAATTATTAGCAGTCCATAAACTTGAAGAGATTCAGTTGTATTGCCAGTTTTTAGTGTTTATACATTTAAGATGCTTTAAGGTCAATAATTTATTCGGAAGAAAAATTCAGCAAGTCACAGACCAACCGTTAAATCTATTAAATATCTTTTAATGTCTGTGCACCATATTGCCACTTGTGCTTAGTTTATACAGTTCATTTTTCTCAAACATATATTATACAGAATTATAGTTCTTAATTATTTTCCCAAAGGTCTATGTAGTACTTTTGTTTTGATTGCTTTGCTAATGTAAGATTTTACTGTCATATCTCCACTCTCCCATTAAATTAATTTTTGGCTCTTGTTCAACAGCACATCCATTTTCTGATGATAGATCAGTTTTGTTAGCAGTATCTTATAGCTTAGCAGTATAAATGTGATTTCTTTGTGCGAATTATCTTTTAAAATGTTGAAGCAGTGTAAATTCCATACCGAGAAAGATTCTTTCCTCATCATCATCTTTTTATTACCTTTCTTAGCCTTTAATTTAATCTGTTTTCTGGCAAGCCATTCTTTATATCTTCCCAATCCCTCAAACTGTGTCTTTCTTCTTTCTCACTTTATTATTCTTTTTTTTCTTTGTTTTGAGTTTTGTACTTGTTTTTCTGTAAGCATATTATTCACAATCTTTACCAAAAAAAAAGTCTCCTGTTCTGTTGTTCTAACTGCTAACTTGATCTTGACTCTTTGCCTTTGAATTCTTTCAGTGTCAATAAACGCTGCCTATCCTGTTCCTCCAAAAAATCATTCTCTTTTTTCATCCAGACTTTCCCTTTCTGAGCTTTTCAGTTCTCCATTTCTTTCCTGTCTGCAGTTCTTAAGCTTTTTCCTTCTGCTTTTTCAGTTCATTACTTCAAACCTATCCATACTCTCTTTCTTCTCTACCACCGATTGTGAAGGTTTCACCTGTCTAAGCTAGGAGAAATGCTGCTACTGAAAGTCCTGATCTTCCACATTGTTCCATCTTTTTAATCCTTGTGTGAGTCACCTACAGGTTTCTTCTCAGAGTCAACTCTCATTCCCTAAGAAAACATGATCTACTTTCCGATCTACTGACCTCAGCGTCATGCTCTAAATATTTCCTGATTATGTAGTCCTTCTCCCTTCTTTTAGCTCCCTATTTTAGCCTAAAGTTTTATTTTCATAAATTTTAACTTTCATAGTAGTGCTCGACAGAGCATCTTCAGGACTTTACTGTTTCATGAACACTTATCTTCAAACTCAGAAAACATCTTTAAATTATACTGCATTATGCAATATTTTATACTTGTTTATCAGTGATATGTGTACTTTCTTTATTGAAGCTTTGTGCCATATCTTATCTTGTGAAAAATACTCTGAAGCATTTTCACAGAAAATGCTCTGATTGTAAAGTGTAATATAATAGAAAGTGTGATTATTATTATTAAGAATTAATATTATTTCAGACAAATTTAGAAATTCTTCTAAAGATACCCTTTATGTTTTCCNATATATATATATATAATATAATATATAAAATATTATAAGAAATATAATATATAAATATAAAATAAAATAAGAAAATAAAGATACACTTTATGTTTTCCATCTTGTTGTTTAGGCTCTTACCTTGTAATGTACTTTCTGCTTTACTAAAGGTATGATAAAGAGGCATGCATAATTGAAAAGAAAATCTCTTCAAAACCCCTTCTGATTGAGTGAGTATGTTGAGAATCATAATCGAATACTCCTGAAGTTAAAGAAAACTCTGCATATTGATGCAGAGGAAAAATCTGGGCTCTGCATGGCTGGCATACTGTCCTTTGAATTATTTTAATTACCAAAAAAGTATCAGGGATACACTAATGGGCAGTAAAACAAATCAGTAATCTTGCATATGCACAACAAAAGAGCTCTCTGAATGAAGTAATTGAATGACAGTGGTAGTTAGCGAGTACATTTTGTGTACAGAAATGGTCTCCAAAGGAGCAGAAAATCCACAACAACAAGAATTCCTTATGTTTCTGGTACACCCACAGCATTCTCTAAATTTCAGAACTACAAATGCATTTTTCCTGTTCATGTAAATATTTATGCACCTAGTTAAGATATTGAAGCTATTCTTTCCTAAGTAAGTGGTAGGTATACCTTTTGGTATAGTGGTATATAACCCCAACCAGTTCAGTTTTGACTACAGACATGATTCTTTAATTCTGTAGAATGCCCTTTCTTCTGGCAAGTTTCTTTTTTTTTTTAGTTGAATTCTTTTGAAGATGATGTTTCTTTTGCATAATTAGGTATATTTATGTATTCTATAAGGTATGCCACATCACTATTGGATAGTTACAAATATAAATAAATATGGCATATAATGATATATGTCTATGATAATAAAGTCAGAGTTTGAAAAGTTAAGAAACGCTAGCATTAAGATTCTCTGTGCAGCCTTAATGAAATTCCTAATCCATAGCCGGTAGGATAAAATCTGTAATAGGATAATGATTTACTGAAAAAAAACAACAAACTTGAACACTCTGTCATTAAAGGTGGACAGTACTGGCAAAAAATGCAGTAATTCAACATTTTCTTTTCATATAATGTCACTTTGCCATATTTATTTCAATCTATCAGCATTCCTTGTCCCCTAATACAGTCAATGGCTATTTTTTTTTCTTGTGATTCCTGTGATAGGTTCAGAACGCTTTATAATACTAACAGATTTATTTTTATAACATATTTCATTTGTTCGACCCAGGCTTCAAGTATTACTTGAAGGATCCTAAGATCCCAGAAGTAGAATTGTTTTATAAGAAATATTATAATACCACTAGGAACGTATCAAAACTGAGATGATTTACGTTTCTTGTCCAGCACTGTACAGGAATTGTGCGGTTGTGTTGACATCTGCTATTTCAGACTTGCCCATAAGTAATTTAACTACAACGTTATCCATTGTTACCTTGTGATTCTCAGCTGTGACTGAGAAATTCATCCCCAGAGCACAATCTGTCTAGTGCAAAGAGTAAAACAGAAGTTCTGTGGGGAGAAAAATGTGACATGGAAACATAATTAAAAATATGTTAATACATGTATACCAAAAACTTCGAAGTAATGTGCCCTGGGTGACTCAATGTTATTTTTTACTGACGTTGGAGTACTTGACTGAAATTATAACATTTTTAATGTGCTTTTTTAAAGTGTTGTTTTTCTCTTTCTCAGTAAGCTGAAAAATTAGAAATTGAATTGTGCATTCCTATTCCCAATTCAGCTTAAATATTTTCAGTTAGACACTTCAAATGTGCCACAGCACAACCCTTAGTAAATGGAGGTAACAGTGTAAGTTGAACAAATGAAAGTGCTTTTCCTCTACAGAGACTTGCCACTAGTCAGACACAAAAGACACACTTTTTCAATTGATTTTACAGGTCTTTGCTAGATATTGTAAAACCACAAAGACCTGAGAAACATTGGTTGATTTTAAGCCTGTTGAGGCATATCCTTAGTCCCTTAGTCAGTTTCATACTTTTTTTTGTCTGTTTTCCACTGTTACTTTGTTCCCTCTTTTTCTGCCACCACCTATCCAGACCACATCATCTTTTTCTTCCAACCATTTTGTGCAGCAGAGGAATGGATATAAGAAGGAAGAGCCTTTAAAATATACATATAGCATTTCAATCGAACAAGAAGCCTGAAAGAAATAATCAGAGAAAAATCTCCTGGCTCTTCTACCTATAGGATGAAATTCCCTGGTGATAACTCACACACACACAAAAAAAAAAAAAAAAAAAAGCTAGAAAAAAACTGTTTCCAGCTGAGGCAAAAGATCATGCATTTTAGTTGTTTTACATAGAATGATGCAAGTTTATGCGAGACACACATCTGTAAGGAGAGATACTAACCTGTGTTTTTATTTCAAAAAGTACTTAATAGGTCAGCAGATGGCTACTGTACAAATGCAGAATTTCCTGTTTCCTCACAAATATCATTGAAACTTAAAACTACTGATCTGGTTAATGGAATTACAATTAATTCCTAGGAAGTAGAAGGAGAATTGGGGGTGATGTGACAGCAGAGAAGGAAGAACCAGAAAGCTGATCATGGTCAAATTGCACAATATTAAATTTTGTGTGAAAGAAAAAAAAGTGTGTTTTGGTTTTCCTTAGTTTCCAGTGTTGTGCATATGCAGTGATTTTTCTTATCCAGCTTAGAAGGAATTTAGTGGCTGATTGGACTTTGCATTTCTTTCAAGTTAATTAAGTAATTGTATATATTGAAGTAGGTGATGCTTTATTCTTCTGTAGGTCTCTATGATGAAGAGAAGTAAAATCAAAGGTAAAACTTTTTGGGAGGATAGGAGGATAATAAAGAAATAGAATATAAATGATAATAATAGAAAAGACTATTACTTTAGCTAGTAATTGTTTCTTTCTAAGTACTCTGAAGCAGGTAGTGTTAGAGAGTACTGCAAACTAACCATCATATTACAGGTTGTAATACAGTGCACTTTTGTGTTTGTTTTTTTTTTGTTTTGTTTTTATTCAATAAAATAACTGAAACTAAGGCTTGGACATCATTTACCATCAAGGTTAATGTTTTATGAAACTAAGTTCACAGAGTCCTTTGTGGGCTATTTAAGCAGAAAATCGTTCTACTGACATCTTGGTCCTTTCCTGTTCTCTGGGGTCCCATGCTTTGTTCCTCTTTATCTCTTTAATGCGGCTCCCTTTCCATGCATTCCCACATAGTTCATTCCTTATGATCTGCCCCTTACGTCTTTAGCAGAGCCCTTGTCTTTTCTGCTAAGCCTTCACCTAAAATCTCCTTCAAAACTCACAGCTTTGGAGCTTAGGCTAAGCTCCTGAGTTGACTGACCTGAGCAAAAGAATCTCTAGTGCATAAATTTGAAATTACTTTGAGAACAGTTGCTGCACACATCAAATCTGTAAGGAGTAGCTGCCCAAATGAACAGATTAAACAAAACTAAAAATTTTCATAAAGCAGCAGCCTTGGAAGTAATTCAGATTGTATGACAGGAGCCAAGCAGAGACAGTACTGTAAAAAGACATTCACTTGGAGGAAAATGATTCCCAGGATGAACAAGCTTCAGAACTTGTGCCTACTGAAGTGTTAAAAACCTGTGAAAGAGGAAAATGAGAATTATCAACAGCGCAGAACATGAGTAGCGTGGGAAAATGAGAGGTACAGGCAAAAAAATAAGATAAAATAATCAAATTCTGGAGAGAAAAAAGCTTGAAAAGATTTTTTTTTCAGTTTTAGATTACATAAGTCGAAAATGGAAAAAAAATACAATGAAGAAAATACACAGGAGTTTGGCTATAGGAATGCATCTTTAATTTACTTTTCCGATATGTGCCAAATTCCACATATTCCTTGCTAAAATAGTAGGAGAAAATTAAAATACCTAAAATGCTACTTAGATTGCTAGCTTTACTGTGGTCCAACTGCCTAGACCAGGACTACAACCCCGACAAGAGTTGAAAAGGATAGGTGTGTAATTTGAAATTTAAAAAATGAATCCTACTATAAAACTGAACTGAGAGTGAGTTAATGAGCAAATAGTGATCTGAACTGTACTGTAGTGGTCTTTGCAAATCAAGGAGTGCTTGTGAGAACTCTGAAAAAGGAAAAAACAACCAAGGAATTATAAATTGCTATCTGCAATTCTTTTTGGTCACACGTTAATAACATTAGTAACTAGATGAAGGGATTGGCCTATGTACTGATGAATACTTTTAATTTGAGTTCTATTTCTTGTATGAATATAATTAATTTAGCAAAAGAAGATATTTCTTTTGAAAAAAAATGCTATATTGATGAAAGTATTCTGAACTCATTAAATCTTTTAAGCATCTTGATTCCTGTTTCTTTTCCTAGCATAATGTTTTTAAGAAATTGAACATTATTGGAAAATACCTTATTAAAGACTTTCTAAATAAATTAATTTTGATGCTAAAATGGCAATAAAAAAATGAAAGTGATACTGACAATATTTAATTTGTTTTTCTCCAGTGCAAGTTTAGCACATTACTAACCCAGTTTTCTTGACAGAAAAGTGTCCCTGAGTGATGAACAGTGAATATGTTTATATACTTGATTTATTGTGAACATTTTGTCCTTACTACACATGTAGTGTATAAAAAGCATTGAGACTCTGGTTCATTAAAATAAATTATACAGTTGAAAGCTCCATGCATGCTAGGTTTTGAGACTCAGCAACTGGTATTGCTGTTTGAGCTAGCAAACCCCTGGAAAATAGTCCAAATTTTCTGCTTTACAAGAAAAAAAAAGGTAAATCAATTTTAAGCACTTACTAGTGAATGCAAGAGAAAAAGATGATAGAAAACACGAACTTGAAGTAGAAGAGGGAGTGAATGAGCGTCACTGGTGAGTTAGTGCAAAATACAATCATTTTAAAGGGGATTCATGAGTTGTTGCGAATACAGATGTGCTTTTTGATGTTCATATCAATGGGCTGTCCTGCTACCCTTTTTTGTCAGTCAGCCATGACCAAAATGTTGAGGGTAATCTGTAAAAAGACTTGCTATGAAACCCATGTTTTCACATCCATAAAATAAGTAGGAAGGGATTTTTTTATTACTATTGCAGATATTTCCATTATCTGTTACTATGCAAGAAGATATTCAAATTGTGCTAGATAGTAGCTCTACTCTTATTGGTATGATTTGTAAAATAGTCTGTCTAAATCTTTCCCAAGGTGGCAGAAAAGTTAAGACTGTGTCTGAGACAGTTTCCCATGCAACACCTTCTAGCTTCAGATTGCAAAAATCTGCAAAATTAAGCAGTACTATAATGAAGCAAATTGCAAGAATAAAGGAAAAAAATAATTTGAAGCATGAGTAAAAATTCAAACATAAGAAAAATGAAAAGAAACTCAACTACACTTAAACATTAATCACAGTTGGTAAACGAAGGGTAAAAAGGGAATAAATCCAAGCCCGGATTTAGGAGAGTGATTGCAACTCAGGCATTTACACTGTAAACACCTGATGTGAATCTTTCTGCTTCCTAAATTATTTGCAAATAAAATAATCATAGTGTCTAAATTAAAGTCATTAATCAAATATTAATTATGTATCATCAGATAGTCTGCCACTAGAATTGTATGAATTTATTCTTCAGCGTGAAATCTTGCCAAAACATCTTTTTCTGTCTTGTATAATAACATTACTGAAAAGTTGTAGTATACTTATGAGTTCCTACAGTTTTAAGACTTTCTTTATCTCCTATCCAAGCATTATATTTCTACTTTTTTATAGTTTAGTTTATCATTTGCACGTAAATTTGGAAATTACTGTATAGTCTAGAAATGCTTTTAGTGACATTTAGAATTTTGTTTGGTTTTGTTTTGATTTTTTGGTGTGGTAAGAAAGTCATTTAAAAAAAAGTGCAAAATCAATCAGTGTTTGGGTTTTTGAATATTATTTTTGGTATGTAGTTTGGTCAGTGTAATAATAAGGTTCTTTCTATTTTCCCTGTCAGTGTTTTTCAATCTTTACAGTTGAGTGGAAAGTAAGTATATATTAAATATCACCAATAGATTACTAGTTGCTTTAGTATGTTTTCTAACAAATTTAAATCTCCTTCTGTTTATAGAGAAGGCTAGCAACATTACTAGCACTAAGGAAAGCTACAATTTTACGTTACAACTTTGTTGTCCGTTATTAAAAAAATATTTTTGCAAAAGTATATAACCATAAAATGTAAAAGTACATCATAAAGCATTTGCAAAAGGCTTTGTTAATACAACACAAGTGGTCTCAGCTCTGGCACTTCTGAGTTTTTGAGGAATCGCTCTGAAACCTTAATAGCATTCATCTTCCTTAGTTTGATAAAACTGTATAACTACAGAATGTACATTGGCCATCAGAATTAACAGAAATGCTTCAGAAATGCCCTTTACCTTCTTTTAAGGGCAGAAAAAAATGACTTCTCTCCCAGGTGATAACTGACTGTTCACTCCCACATGTACATTTGAGCAGAAATATATTCATAAATTCTCAAAATAAGAAATAATTATGTATGCATGCATATAAAAAATAAAAATAACTTTTTTTTTCTTATTCCTTTTTCATTATTTTTATTGAAGCTCAACTGGGCTACTTATTCCACAAGCACTCCTATGTAACATGTTTTAATTATCAATATCTATGTATATTTTTGAGTTGAGCATGAAGACTCAGCTGGACCTGACTGACTGGACATAGTCTTGGGAAACCTGCTCAAGGTCTGCCCTGATCCTGCATTAGCACATTACCAGATGGTCTCCAAAGGTGTGTTCCAAACCCAACTATTCTGTACTTCTATGAAAACTACTTTGTCTACCGTCAGCGTATTTGAAGCATTTGAACAGTCTGAGAGACATGATGAAAATTTTCTGTGTCTTTTAGTGCATTCTGACCTCATAATATTTAATATCATTCTAGTTTTTTTTTTCTTTTAGTAGACTAATTAATACCCATTTTTGGAATTAGAGTATCAATATTATTAATGTATTGCTATTGAATGCCACTAAAAATGAATTATTTTATCTATTAGCATTTTAATAATTCTCATTACAGTCTCAGATATTTACTGTAACAAAATTTGCATTAGATTTCCTCTAATTTAGCCTCTACTATACTCATATATCTCCATTTAAGATATATTGTGCATTGTGAATTATGCTACTTGCACTTTCAAATTACTTTCAAGAAATAGAGAAAATAAAGTATTATACAAGATTATCTCACAGACAATATTAAAAAAAAATATATGATTTCTGACCAAAGACCTCTTTAAAACCATTTTATAATCCACAGGAGTATATCCAGTGGTATCCCTAAACATTCTCCCTTCAAAGTCTGCAAGTCTGGAGCCAAATGCATGCTACTACACAGAGGAGAACAGTGCATCTTGAGGGCACTGCTGGCAAAATAAAAGAAAAAAAAATCATTCCTGTGTCCCCCAAATCATTTAGAACCAAAGAAATTGTCAAAGTCCTCTTCACTGGGTCTTGAAATATAGTATCTCAGCTCTGCATAAGCAACCTAGATTAGTATTCAAGAATAATATAGGGATTTCCATACCAATTGCCATTGTAGCAACAGTGTCAGGAACGTCTGAAAGGAACGTCTGAAAGGCCTGAAGATTCTCCAGCCACATGAGTGCTGCTGCTGGCACATGGTCATGGTATTCGCTACAGCTAGGATCAATTGCCTTGGGTTGTGGCCAGCACAAGCTTTCAAGCTAGAGCTTATTTGAGGATTGCTCGAGCAAAATGCCTGCTCCAGATTTGGCAAAACTGTTGACAGTCCCTTTCCAATATGAAATTTTGTCCTTTGTGGAGCAGAAGCCTAGAAACACGGGTTTATTTTGGTAATTAAAAAAAAAAAGGGAGAGGAGAGAGTGAGACAGGAGAGTCAAGTGTTTTAAAGCTTCCCTCAGAAGGTAAGGTAGGCCCAGTATTTGACGTCTAAATTTAGCATTTGTTCCATGAGTTTCCTATATGATAAAAGAGAAATCACAATGTCTGTTTTATTGTATTTTTTTATGCTTGCATTTTTATATTGTACTTTGATTTTATATTTTAAATGCAAGTACTAGTCCACAGTGCATCTCAAACTCCGTTTAGTTGTTTAGGATATATTGTAGAAAAAAAGCTCAAGTTTAAGTTGGAGCCCACATTATTGCTTAGTGCAGGAGGAAGCACAGCACTTAGTGAACTGTACAAGAATCAAGTTTAAGACTGTTTATCACATGCTATCTCAGAGATGCATCATACGGTTGACACGGGGCAATTTATTGTGTTTCTTCTGAGAGGAACCCAATATCAACTGCCTGATGTGCCATAGAAGATAAAGTGTGGAGATGCTTCAGGCATACTGTATGGTATGCAGGCAGCCTTGGAATCACAGGTTAGCTTTTAATCAGGTGCAAAGCTGAGCAGCAGCAGAAAAAATTCTGTGTTTAATCTTCAGTAATTCTTTTCAAATATAGCCTTAGTTTGAAAATGTAGTAGAAACTGCAAAGCATTTAAATTTGGTAGATTACATATTTGTTTTGTTTCCAAATACTCTGAAATATCTTCTACAGTTGCTGTTAGGCAGAGTGGACACAGATTTTATGTAGACGTTTCTGTTTCTGGTTTTTTAAAGGTCCTCTATCCAAGTACAGGGTCCTGTGGAAGGTAAGATTTCTCAGAAAGGAAGGAATACAGAAAAACAAACAAAAAAATTGAAGCCTTTGGTGTGGTCTCCATGCATGCTGAATAGCTGATGTCTTGAGTCATTTCACAGTGGCTGTGTATTCTTCTGACTGGGCTGTTGAATTAAGGGAATGCATCAGACAGCTTTCTGTTGCAATATATAAGAAGCTAACATCCAAACAGAAATTCTTTCTGACAAAAACTGTGGCTTGTGTCAGAAGTGGAAATTAAATATAAGATGGATGACTCAATCCAAAAAGGCACTTTAGCCTTGGGGAAACACTGCAATTGTTTATTGGTTAATATGTAATTAAAAGCCAGAAAATATCTTGATGCCCCAAAGTAAAACAAAAATATGGAACATGTGTGTTTTACAAGAAAGTAGAAATTCATTTGCTGATCAGGAAATCAAGAAAGGAGAAAGATGGCAACCAGAGCCCCTGTGATGAGAATTATGACTGGGCATAACCTTTCATTCTTGAAATGACTTAATGAGTGAATTAACTTAATGAGTTAAGAATATAGGATCCTAGACAAACTAGGTATGCTCTATAGGTGGCATGAAATAGTAAAGAATAATTAAAATAATTAAAAAAATGTTTTAGCTTTCTGTTAGATAGTATGATAAAATAATATTATACTTTTATTTTAGAGAGGGAAGAATGAGAGAGTGAAATGATGAGAAAACGTTGTCCTATTTGCATGTTCATATCTGACATAAACAGAAGTAGTTAGTTCATAGTAAGAAACAACTTTAAAAAAAATAAAAATCTAAAACAATTCTGGTACTTAATATCCCCTTCCTATGCCCATTTATTTACATAAAGCATCCATATATAATCATTTCTATCACAGAACAGTGCACACATGTTTTTGGATATTTTTTAGGCTACTCAGCTGGATTCATTCTGATTCTAAGCTTCATATAAAAGCTCGGATGTTGGGCTATTCATTATACAGTTTTGAGCTGTAAACCATGGTAAACCATCCAAAAATGCAGCTGCTCTAACAATTCTAGTCTAAAACAATATCATGCATAGACAGCACTCTTTTCCCATGAGCAAAATCACTCTGTAACTACCTTTTAAAGGAAATCTCAAAGTGAATTTATGAAGAAAGTGTAAACCCAGATCTTATGTAAGATCATGAAAATCTTTCTCATATGTGAGTTCATCAATAGTTACTGTAGTAATGAACTAAAAAGGAGAGAATAAAAAACAATTTTGGGTAATTCTAAGTACTCTTTTCCCTATATCAGTGCATCGTGTTTATTTATTTTTTGTTTGTGTGGGAGGCCTTAGTCTTTAGAAACAGATGAACATGTTTTCACATTTGATTGTGATGATGTGGAGACAAGCATACAGAAAAGGATGACTTGGCAGGTGCAAAGGATAGTGGAGCCAGCTTGGACCCATGCGCTCCTGGTTTTAGCTTAATTATTTAGTCTGGATTTGCAAAAATAATCATCAGCAAATTATGCCCCACTGTGGGCATTGTAGCAACAATGTTTCCCTTCAATTTCAGAGATTTTAAAACTTTACAGCTACAACTGCGAGTAAGTCTTGTTCTTCACAAAATAACTAAGAAAGCTTTGCTCTATGCTTTTCTGAGCTCCCAAGAGCCTTCTTATAGTATATAAGAAACATATCAGAAAAAAAAAGCAGCAATGTTTCCTTGTTTTTCACATGTGAAGGTGAACATGAAATGTCATGAAAATATTTGGTATTTGCTGTTTGCTTAGGTGATAGAATCACAGGTTCTGCGGCATAAGTAAAGTAAAGGAAGAATCATTTTGCTGCTGATAGTTATAGTTATATATTATAGTTATGATTAGCTTTAGTGTCAGCTAACCTTTTTTTTTCTCATAGAAACAAATAATTAAGGCTCAGAAGTTTTCAAATTTGTGATATTTATTTTTTTATTTTTTTCTTCATCTGTAGCTGTGTACACGTGAGTGGTCCAATGAACTTGATCAGAAAATGTATTTCCGTGTATGTCATGCCAAAACAGCGTGTTTTTTGTTCTATTGTGTTTATAGCTATTCTGGCTCAGTAAGCTTAGTTTTAATTTTCTGTGCTCAAATCCATTAGCAGTTAAGTAGCTGAATTCAAGGCTTAGACATTATATGCTGAATTGTGCAGACTATGCAAGTCTGTTTTGCAGATCCCCACAGTAGGCCAAAATTTAGAGCTCAAAAAGGGAAGTGGTTTCAGGCCAAATCCTCTGCCATAAGGGTAGATTGGGCTTTGCTGTAGACAGTTAAACCATCCTATACTTGAATATTCTTCAAAAGCACTTTACTACATAGAATGGATTTGGTAAAATATGTGTTTAGAACACAGACTTGGCTAATAGAAGTCAACATAGGCTTATTAGTCACACACCTGCCACATAAAGGAACTGTTTCTAGCTCTGTCCCTACCATTAGAAAAATGAAATAAAATAAAAAGAGGTCTCACGGTGATTAAAATGTTAAATTGTTTAGCTCAAGCCTCCCTTGTGCCAGCCACCCTTCCTGTGGTGACCTGTGGTGTCATGTGATGGCCAATGGTCCACATCTCAAAAACGCATGAGGAGAGTTTTCTTAGTGCCTAGGTAAATCATGAAGATGATAAATACATAAAAAAAATTGCAGCTCTTATTTGCCACAGTAAAATAGGCTCGACAAAATTTTCTTATCTTAAAAATAGCCCTAAGAACAATATGTGTGTTTTACTGTTACAACTTTGCATTACTTTATCCCTGGAACTGTGGAGTCATAATGCATCGCATAGAGTAGAAGTTTTGAAAAAATCTGATCATAGGGAAACACCATGGAGTCTTTAATTATTTTTTCTCTTTTGACAGCATGTGAAAGACCACCACAAAATAGCAAAAAAAAAGGAGTGTGGAAAAAGTGCCAAGATTTTTAAATGATCATGTTCTTCAAAAATAACAAATACTCTGAAGAGATATTTAATGAAAGTCATAAATATTTATTCCTTGTAAGTAAAATGTCTGGAATTAAATCTTATATAAGCCAAAATGATGGAGTAGCCTTCTGCAGCTATAGTTACTGTTCTTTAGATTGTGAATTTTTATTGCAAATGTGCTAAGCATTCAGGATATTCAGGATTCGCTTTTCCAAAAAGTACAAATACAAAATTATGGTATTCGCTAATGTTCTTAACACTTAGGTTCACTGGATGTTGGTTGAATTCATGGTCTGCCTTCAGTGTATTTCATACAGCAAGATACATTCTAATCTCAGGAGAATTTATGTATTTAAAGACCAGGGAAATGGTCTTGTCAAGGTTCTTGTTTTATTTCTATCCATGTATCTTACTTATTGCTACTGAAAAAAAGTACAGAGTTTTCTATGCTTATTAGTGTTTTTAGATTCCTTCTTAAATATAATGGAGAATGACAGCAAACTATATTCTTTAGTCTTTTTATTCTTTCTTATTTTTTTCGCAGGTTACAATGCATTATAACTAGTATTCTCATCTATCTAAATCTATATAAATATATCTACTTGGATATTTTTAAAGCCTGGAAGTTAAATACACAGCAGGTTACAATTACATATAGGGATCTATGCTTTGATTTTTATTCCTATGCTAAGATTTTAGACACATATTGTACATCAGAAAGAGCTTGGGAATGGTAGAAATTCTCATTACCTTTAACTACAGTTCTTTATCTGCCTCATAAACCTGTTTCTGTAAGAATTATACTGTTACTAAAAAAAAAAAAGTAAGAAGATAATGTGATCTAGCCTCCCTACAGCTACATGCCCTGTGTGTTAGATTTTCATATGACCTTAACTATGCTATGAAGCAAAAATCAGATTTTGCTTCTCAGTCTACATCTGTTGTAGCTTTTCTACTTGCATTTCACAGACCTGTTACAAGGTGCATAAAGAATGTTGATGTCATGATGAGTAATGTTTTGATGTTTAATGGTAAGGTGACTGGCTAACAGAGTAAGCTTAAAGAAGTCAAAGGCCTCCCCCGTGTATCTAGCCTGAGGTACTGTCATGCATAAGAAAGGCATTTTAATGCATAAGTCCCTTTCATGAAATCATGAATGCTTAAACAGCTAGGAATGAGTTGGGAGCCTGAGAAAATCTTTATAAGGGAAACCAAAATTACAACCAGCTAGATCATGCCAATAAAGACCTGAGCTTCTTTGTTTTGTGTCAATTTTTTCATTAAGAAACAGCTGAATGAAATCTTATTAGAATACATTTGTTTTCTCTTATTTAAACAAGATGCATTATAATGCTGATCTAGGAATCGAGTTTATATTCTTCCACAGTGGAGCAATTCATCCAAAACAGTACTAGTCAATGAAAAAGTTACACCATCTTTTGTAGAAGGATGATTTGCCTTACAGTCTGTGCCTTACTGAGTTGTTGGATCGCAACTGGATCTGCACATTTCAATTTTTCTTTTGTCATGTGTTTTAAAGAAAGTGATTGCATTGCCTTTAGTACTATAGTTGTTGATTATTTAAACCAAAGGGATTCAAAAAATCCAATTATCTTCTCACTGTGTTGTAGTTTGTTTCACACTTTTTTTTTTAAAGTCTGTAGTTGGTTTCACATTCAGACTGAGTTTAAATGGTATTGTACAGTGGAATGACAATGCAGCATCTAAGCATCTTTCCTCCAAAAAAATCTTTCATGAATTCAGTATTACATGTGAATGTTTCAGTTGTCAGTTTTGCGACTTATTAAGAACAGTTTTGATTTTTTTTAATGATAAAATTATACTTTGAATTATTTGAAAAACTACGCATTTTGGGTAAGTTCAAAATTCAGAAAATTCCTTCAGTTTAATATCTTTGATTACTGCAAAATAAAATTTTCATTATCTCTAATACTTGCTGACCCTGGTTATCTCAACTACATTTCAAGTAAGCGTAGCCCAGGCAATATTTAGGTTGGAAGGGATATATGTCATCCAGTTTACAAAAAAAAGCTACCAAATGAGCGGCACTTTACTTTGCTGTTGATGAAGAACTGACTATGGCCTCTGAATATTCTTTCCAATATCTTCCCAAATACCACTTGAGGCATTAACTGAGCAGATGTCTCAAAAGTAGTAAGGGACGAATCTTAGGAAGTTAGGCACCTCATTGTGGATGAATGCCAAATGCTGCTCAGCTCTCTTTTGTTAGTAGACTTGGGTAAAGGTGAGCTATGAGGAGCTTTATGGTATGGTGTTTTGACAAGTGTGGTTCTAGCATAAGCCACAAAGCACAGGAATATTTTAAAAGGCTTGTTCTAGTGGTTTTAAGCATTTGGATGAGCGGGTGGATGGGGACAATCACCTTCTGAATGATTTTACACCATTATCAGCTTAATGACTGATCAAACCACAGGTAGGAAGGAACATAAATACCACTCATGACCTTTACTTTTTAAAATGCAATTGAAGACTATGGAAACATAAGAAGAGCAGTACAGAAGAACTAGGTCACATCAAGGATTTATCTAGCTCACTCTCCAGCCAGAACTAGAAGAGGATGTCTAGCCATGAACAGGGAAACTGTATATAATATTTTATACTAAAACTTTACCAGAATCTAATCATGTTCTCATCAGTTTCCTTTCAATCCATGCAGACTTCTAGACATAACAAGCTTTGATGATGACTTTCCCAACTGAGACATTTGTATCTGAGCTTTGGCCTGGTCATACATTCTTTCCATGTAAGCGATTTAATCATCCACATAGTCCTAATCTGCACCATTTCCTGTTACTTCTTTCTGAGAGCAAAGCCAGGGGGACTGTGCACTATACCCAGGATGTAGGTGCATCTTGAATTTAAGACTTTAGCTTAAGGATGTTTTCTGTGTTGGTCTCTTTTCTGGATAAGGTTTGTTACTCAGCACTTAAATGAGGTTTTGTTAAAGCTATATATTTGTAGCCCTAGATTTTGCATCTTGGCAATAGTGGCCATCGCAGAGCCCACCATTTCTGATGTACAGTCACCAATACTTTATTTTTTCTGAGATGCATCACTTTATACCTCTGTATTGAACTTCACCTGAATTTTATTGCCTTTAAATTCTATCTGAAAATTTTCACAGTGCCCTTTGCCTTTACTGAGAAGCAACATTTTTTTTGTTTGTTTGTTTCAGTGCCCATATCTTTCCTTGAACTTATCACTGTATTGAACCGGACAGGTCCCAGTACTGATGATTTCCTTCTGATAAGGGAAATTTACATACATTCCTACTATATGTTTCCTATTGTTTACATACTATCTTTTCCTATCCATGCAAGAACCTTCCAGATTCCTGACATAATGGATTCATTTCTGTAAATGCCTTTGGGGGTAGATTTTACTTTATTTATATATAGGAAAACCAAAAAACGAACAAACAAAAACCCCTCTTCTGTTTTAAGTTTAATCCTCCTCTGTTTTAAACTTTAAGAATTAATGAATGTTCAGTGTGTATGTGGAGGATTTTCTCTTCTTTCCGTTTTATACATCTTCCAACTGCTCAAGCAAAGACAAGAAACAACACTAGCAGCAAAAAATATATATTCTATGCAGAATGATTGTTTTGCTTTTCACGCTAACATTAAATTCTATGGGTCAGAATTTGATCTTCTAGGAAAATTTGTTTGTATATTGTTGAATCTTTGTGTTAATGGCTGGTCAATGCTTGGAGAGCTACGTGTTTCTGATTCTGATCTACAGGGGTTTTCATAAGAACTAGTTATGAATCTTGTTGGAATAGTTTTACACTAGTTTACCAGAACATGAAAACAAAAAGACCATTTTATTTATTTATTTATCTATTTATTTATGCCCTTCAAGAAATCCAATTCATTCTAAACTGTTGTGACAACAAGTCTGTCACCACAAGGATGCAGGAATACGATGTTCAGATTCTCAAGGCTGGTGTATATTAGTCTTCCAAGATATTTTGACATAAATGGAAAATAAGGTTTTTTTCCTGTCTATCGGGAATGGGATTTATTTTTTGCATGTGTCTTTGGCCCTTAAAATTCCCTGTTTCTTGCAGGCATTCTCACATCTTTTTCCTTTGGCTGTCTTCTGGTTATCCAGATTGAGTCAGAGATGGCAAAAACAAAACTGGCAAATGAGGATAGAGCATGTTTTTTTCAAGGCTTGCAGTCAGTGTCAATGCAGGTAAAGCTGTAGACCTCAGAATATGGCAGTATTGGTAAGACAAAAAACAATCACTACAGATTACAAATGCATGAGGGAAAGTATCTCATTGTATCTCTACATAATGCACTGAAAATTTCACTTTATGTCCTGCCCAGAAGGCTTAGTGAAGAAAAAATGAGTAGTTTACTCAGAAACTAGGCAATGTACATGTACAATTACTGTGCCAAGTATCGCACTTTTATTGTGCATTGAAGTACTCCCAAATACACTATAGCTGCAAGAATGTGCAAAATTATGCTTGTGCTGTTCTAGCTGAGCAGCCATAGGCTATTGAGTTAATGCTGAATACTTCTCCATAATTCTTTGAACTGTTTACCTGAAATACTTTAGAGGTAAAAATCTAAATTTACTGATTATGATTGTTATGTCTGGAGAGCTATCTTACATGTAAATACAATTTTTGATAAAAATTGTGTAATCTACTCAAAGTTCTCTTCTCTTTATACTGATACTGGTCCAAGTATCACTAACCATGCAAACACTGGTAGGTGTGCTTTAGCAACAAAATTACTTGTTTGTCAATTACATAATAATATAATTATTATGATGACACAAAGTATTTTTTATATTTAAAATTTTATTGTAATATTATAAGACTATATGATGTTGCAGTATTCATGCTGGACAATAGAAGACCTTGCTCAGAAGTGAAGAAAAAAATAAAAACTTTCCTGAATGGGTTGCCTTCTTTTGAGCATTTGGCTGTGACATTTTTCGTGATTACTTAGGGCCATCTGCCATTGCTTTACTGTGCCCCTCTCATTCTCTTGTGTCTAGATAAATTTCTTAAAGTCTGTATTCATAATCTCTACTTGCATATGCAGTATTCTTCTATTCTTCCTTTTCCTACTTCACATCTCTAAGGAAACCATCTTCAGTTCATGTATTAACCATTATCATGGCTGCAGTTAAAGTAATCCCTCCTCTACATTTGGGAATGTTTTAAGAGAACCTGCTTGCCTGGCTGCTTTGAAGTTGCCTGATTCTAGGTATATAGAAATATAAATTAATATCTAGAAAAAAAAGGGGTTTTTTTTTGTTTGTTTGTTTTTAAAGAATAACTGTATGGAACTGCACATGCTGTGGTGCTGTGGAGAACTCCAGCCAAGATAGTATGTTTGAAATCCAAAGCATTTGAAAGAAGAAGCAGGAATCCCAGTGTGAATCATTTCACAGGAGTTTTCAAGTGGCAGCAGAATGCACATAAGCATTGGCAAGCAGGAGGACTAGTTTGGAAGAATTATTCTCAGAAGAAATGCACAACTTTGCAGCAGGCGATGCTGCATGCCTAGGAATAACTTGGGTTGTGTGTTTGTCCTGTGTATGACACAGGCACGTGAAGAAGTAAGGCAAGCAACAATAGTTACAGCATCAAAAAAAACATTAACTGTCAGCAGAAAGTAGAAAAGGCCTTACAGCAAGGTGGTCAGGGCATTCACGAATGATCTCATTTGCACTGACTACTCAGATAAATATGTTTGTGTATCTGTCAGTCTCTATGGAGCTAGATAGCTACCCATTCCTATTTTACAACTAGAAAGATGCCGTGTGTTATAAAGAGGCACCTGTTGTTTCATTAAATAAAATCACATTATATATGTGATTTGAAGGACTTTCATTGGAAGGGCAGGGAATGAATACATAATATTATTTAAAATATCACCCTTCAAGAGAGAGGAAGAAGCTTATAATCAGAGTGATGAACTTCTGTTTGTCTGCAAATGTCTAGCCTTTCTTGTCCAAAAAATGTTCCTTGGCCTTAAGAGGTTGATAGAATTTGGCTAGATGCTCTGGGAAATATAGAGAGAATGGAGCTATTCACGTAGTACTCCAGAGGAACAAAATAGCTGTTCAAAAGAGAATTTCCCCACTATTTCTGAGAACTGAAATGTTTGGAGAAACAGCAGGTGATAGTTTCCTAGGATGATATCACAGTTAGTCATAATAAAACATTACCACAAGTTTATGATCATTAAGAACTTCTTTTGGGAGTGATATTTTTGTCTGTGTTTGTCAACTGATGTGTTCCACTGAAAAACGCAACAATCTTGTGATGATTCCAGAATTAGTGGAGATGATGTTTTAATCTGAGGAAAAGTAGTAGAAGAAATGACAACTGACCCTAAGCAACTCTAAGCAAAAGAATCTGAACCTGTTAAAAAAAATTACCAAGGAAACTAAGTTTCCAAAGAACTCTGGAAAAAAAAAAAGTTTTCTTCTTCACTTTTCCATTGTATTTTCCTTCAAATGCAGAAACAAGAGCTGAATGTGAGACTAAGGATGGGTTAAATGACATTGCACAGTCTAGAGCAGTTTCTCCATGCAATATGTATTTGAATTATCGTCTCAATCAAAGGTGAGATGAGATGATTAAACTGCCCTTTTCGGCTCTTTTAGTTCAATCCAGTTGTCATAGTTCAGGACTTCCAACAATGCCTACTTTGCCTTGAAATGGACTATTAAAGCCATCCACAAAGCAGGGCAGGGCAGTATGCACTGAACTCTTAATCCTTTTGTACTTGATGACTAGAGCATTTCCCACAATCCAACTTGGGAGTACTTATATAATTCTTCATAACACCTATGACTAGGCAGCCTATATTGCATTACTTTGCCTGAAGAAAAGTCAAGAGAGAGACCATATGCAAATTTTAATGCCTGCAGCTTTATTTTCTTTTCCCTTTCCTTGTTGTTTGGCATCTTTTCATTACAGAGACATCAAGATCTGAAATGTGGAGAATCATATGCAAATATGCACAACGCTGTGTTGCCTGGGTACATAGTCTCTTTTTCTGTGACTCTTGCCTCTGCTTGCTGGGTTGACATGCATCACAACCAGCAGAGTTCCTAAGTGTCAGCAACATGCACAGATGCAGAATACAGCAAATCAACCTTCATTGCTCATCAAACATCTTGCCCTTCATCTGTACAGCAACTGACAGTTCTGGTGTTCTTACTGCAGCCTAGCCATATAAATCAGCCGAGAGCTGCAAACTTATCAGATTGGATTTCATAGAAATTTGATGAGATTTTTTTTTTACTAGAAAAACAAATGTAGTGAAGTTATAAATAATAGAAATTATGCATAATTCCTTAGCTGTCTTCTAATTAAGACACATATCTTGCTTTTGTTGCCTCTTGGTCCTTCACCAACTTCAGTGAGGTAATGAATGAATACTGATTTAGACACTTGTCTACCTTTCCATCTGTTACATAGTAACGATGTAGTAAATACTATATGATTGCAATTTAAGCATTTGTACTTTTTTTGGTCTAAGTTAAGATCTAAGATCTTAAGATCTTAGGACATAGGCAGCTCAAAGGTGGTAAGTAATGTTCATTGTTAAAGAAAATAGATGAGCTCTTAGGCATGCAAATCACTCCCTCTTCATTTTAAGATGAAGAAGTAAAAATATAGCTGAAGGTAGTAAATATATATATAAATAAGTATAAAATCCTGATTATTTTCAAGTGTAGTGAAGAGTATGAAATACATGATTCAGACATGGGATTAAATCTTTTCTATATGTTTGATTTATTATTTTCTGCAAGTCTTAATGCATCATGGAATCATTAGTATACTTGTCAGTAGTGCACCAAGCCATATGTTGTTTCTTCTTTTATCATCTCTTCAGGAGAAGACACATATACAATGGAGTGGGAGTTTTTTACTTGATTTTTTTTCCTTTTAGCATATGCATATGGCTGTATATTTATGCTGGAAAAAAAAAGATAAAAAAGAAAATTGTCCTTAATTCCTCAATTTGCTGGTGCGTGCTGTTGCTCCACAGCAGTTCTGTATCATCAACATGGGCAAAGATTGATTCTTGATTCTTGAAAGAGAATTGTTTTGCATCAGATGTGAGAAGTCATAAAATACAGTCCTTTTATCTGGCACTTTTGAAAACTGTAGCTGTTCTGAATTCTATCAAGGAGATCCAACATAAAGATGACAATATTAAGTCACGAGTTTGATTCTCTACACTGGAAAGTCAGTATATAGAACATAACCTGGCCAAGTTTTTATTGTATGTATTGTACATTCTCTATTTGTTACGGATTATCTTAAGTCCTATAGTATGTCCAGTATCTCCAGGTTTAATGCTTTGTTATAACTGAAGCGTGAGGAATAAAGAGGTGAATAACAGGTAAGGTTTTTACAAATAAGAAAAAAAAATCTCTTAGTAAAGAGAAAATAGAAATTTAAAGATTACTACATGAGAACGCGCTTCTAGCAATAAATCCAGAAGTACATTTCAACTAAGGACTGAATACCATTTATCATTGCAATCTTTTAACTTGGAGAGATTTCATTATGACTTATTTATTCCTTTTTTTGTTTGTTTGTGTGTTTATTTGGATTTTATTTTTGGCTTCTGATGGCTTTTCTTTATCCATCTTTATCTAAATGCTTTCTTTAAAGCATTAGGAAGAAGTCAGTGACACTGTAAGAGTTGTACTAAGCAGACAAAACAGTATGCTATTTAAATGTTACTAGCACAAAATTAATACTTGAGAATGTATTATTACAGTAATTCTTCTGGAAGTTTCCCAAAAAATGTTAAAGTAAAAAAAAATACTAGAATACAAGGGAGATCACAAATAAGAGGCCTTTTAAGCAGTACCCTTGGATCCTTGCCTTATCTGTCACTCAGTACAACCTTATCTCATGGTCAGCTTCACTGAAGCCTGCAGAAAGGAATGGATCAAGAAGATGGCTATTTGCCCTTTATTCTCTAAAAGGAGAATGTCCCTGAAGAATCTAAAATTCACTTTTAGCTACATCTGACCTAATGTACCATCTCCATGATATAAAATTTTCTGCCATCCCCAGGTATATGCATGTCTCCAGATGATATTTCATCAACTGTGCACACATGCTCAACTTTTACTCCATGTAACCTTTTTAGAAACTTTTGAAATCTTACATTCTGACAAATATAAAAGTGTATCTTGGCATTAGCAGTTTTAGTTTTCATACTGTGCTTTCCATAAGCACTTATGTGTCTGACTTTTAAAGACTATAATTTGAATGATTCAGTGAAACTGTTACTATTTACAGAAACTCTAAGAAGAGTTGCACTTTCATATTTAAAACCTCTACAAAACAGTGGATTTACAACATAAATTGCTGCTTTCCTGTGGTTGCATTTAATACTAATAATTTCCTTCTAAAGCCTGTCCAACTCAAATGAAACAAAGCTATTTGCTGCACACTGCTGTGATCTTAGTGACAGATTCCATCAAAAGAGATGTGTATGCACTTTTTCTAACATCCAAGTTTTGTTCTATTTCCACAGTGATTTTTTTTAGTACTCTATTATTTCTGGGTAAAAGAATGATGTTTTACTATAGAGATAATAGATTACAGAGCAGCAAATAATGTCGCTCTTCAGTAGGAGTTCATGTCTCTGTACACCACCTCTGTATCAAAATTAGGAGTTTTTACTGATTGCAGGTTTGGAGAGATAAACTGATTTACATTTGTTGTACATATAACAGAATACATGATTAAACAGTATTATTATATAAAATCTGAAATGTTTTATGTAATTCCATATTTCATTTATGTATTCTTCATCTTTACCAGTGTTTCTGAAATGTTTAATTTACTTAATCTACCTTGTGCCTTCTCCTCTGCCTGAATTACAACTGCACCTTTATTTTTATTTGCAACTTGGGCCAAAAATATTCAAGTGGCTTTGTGGTAAGCTCTGTTTCTTGTGCACATTATCCTCGAGTCAAGAAACCCTTTGCCTTCCATAAGCTGTAGAAGACTTTCCTAAATCTTCTAAGGTTTGAAAAGACAAGACTTGTTTTAGGAAATCAAAGCACTTAAGATGCTTTGCACTGACATAAATAAGAAATGTGGAGTTGGATTAGCAAGCTGACATCCTCACTGTATTGTATAGAGGGCAGGAAGTATTTCTGGAAATTTTTGAAGTTTGAGTGAAATGAAAAGGGGACTTTATGTTTAATTATTTTCTTGATCACAGTATATAATTTTACATCCATCTTGCAGAATGACAAGGGCTTTAAAAAGATATTTTCCAGTAAGTTAAGAAGGGATCAGCCTGGGGTAAAGAAGTGACACTGCGATATCAGTTCTAAGATATGCTTCTGTATATGTATTATCACAAAACATTTGAAAACGGGGAACATGTTTATTTTGTATAGCTGATAGTAAACTTTTCCTTTTTGTCATGTTTCCCTTTCCCTGAAGACTGCCCCCTTAATCTTATTTCCTCTGTTACTCACACTGATTCTGCCATCACTTCGTCTTTGGGAGGCTGAGGATCACATATGCCCTTAGCAGTATAAAAGATGGATAAACGAATAGTGAGGTAGGAAACCCTCCGGAAGAAGATGACCTTGCCATAGAAAAGGGAAATCTTGGTCTCCTCCAGGCCTAAAGCTGCTGCCAATGTTGTCAATGACGAGGACTCGGAGGAAGTGAAGGGAGAGCTGTAGGTGTCAGAGGCCCCTAGAGAGAGATGTCAATTTTTCAGGGAAGGGCTTTTCAGCTGGATATTCAGGATGTTCAAGTCATGTAGGCACCTCTAGTTGTGCTCCCACCTCTTTTAGTCATGGAGGAAACTACGTCAGTTGAGAGGTGTCTTTAGGGACAGGGCGGGCATCGTATGGTGCTGTGTGATACAGAGTGATGAGGAGCTTTTCGTTGTTTTAAAACCTATCTTAAAACTGATTTCTAAAGAGTGCCTGGAGCTGTGCGGTGCAGGACTAGGCATTTAAGGAGATGCTTTCATGATAAAAAGGCTAATATGGCTGAATGATTCCTAAGTGTAGGCTTCATTGGTCCCATTTCTTCAAACAGATGGATATAATTCATTGAGGGAAACAGGGATCTTGTTACAAATATGGATTTTTTTGTGTAATCTTGTCAAGAATTTCAAAAGCTTGATTATATTCTGATTTTTATTTTATTTTAATTCTGCTTATATTTTGGCATTTTGTAATTACTTTTTTAAGTAACAGGGAAAATGCTTATAATTTTTCTGCTTATAATCAGCAGAAGGAGTAGTGTGTTATATTTTTATAGTGATTTTTTATAATATTTAGGGTGCTATTTAATTACTTGGATGGGAAGATAATGAATCATGCTGCATACACGATCTGTCTGTTGTAATCATTTGTAATTTACATTAGAGTAAGCAAGTAGATAGGCAGATGTGAAACTCTGAAAATATTTACTTTTACTTCACTTAAGAAATGTAAATAAGCAGAACATTTAAGTATTAACCAAATAGCAAGATCAGTCAATACCTCCAAATTGATCCTAGAATTAAATTTTCTTGAATCCAGCATGGTCATTTTACTCATATTTTCTGACTAGTCCAACACTTGTAGCCTAAAATATGTTTTGAGAACATGCTTATGAAGGTTTCCTCTGTACTAACAGGGTTCGCCTCTTATAAATAGTGATTCATTATATTAATTGTATGATCTAAACTGACCTACAGAGTTTGTTTCTCTCCAGCAATAGCAAAGGTAGAGAAGCAAGACTGCACAGGTTAAAGGTAATATTTATATATATGGCCTCTATTGCCACTCTGAGATGAATTGAATATATCAGATGCAAAATTTAAGGGATGAAATAGTGAATCTAGCAGGTGAAGAAGTTTTCAATTCTCTTTCAATTTCAGTTACCTTGTCTTGTGGGCTAAAATATTTTAAAATTTTCAAAACTAATTCTGAAAGCACTAGGGAATGTTTTGTGGTAAACCTAGTGTAAAGCTAAGACAATGGAGAAAAAAACACATATTTCCTGCTATTCTTTGGAAACTAAAAGACTCACACTCATTTTTCATTTTCATATAGTGTGGAATTTAGTAGAATTGATAGTCTAACAGAAAATGACTGCATGTGTGGCTCTCGTGAAACAGCAAACTTCAAATTATATTAGGGCTATACTTGGTTTTGGCTTGGACATTTTGTTAATATAATTCTTTGTTCTTGCACAGTTTTACTGTGAGAGTTGTACTGTATTTTTTTTTCTTTTTTTAACCTAAACTGAGTTCAAGACAAGGAACTGTTAACAGTTTGTTTGCTGAGCTTTGGTAACTTGATTCATAGCTAGACAAACATCATATTTAGGGGGAAAAATACATACATATCACCTGAAATAGACATGAATAAACATATGGCTTGAATCATCATTCTCTCAATTAGCGTCACAAGTTCAAGGCTGCTGAAAGGTTGAAGTAAGACATATGTTTTCATGAATTCAATTTTTAAAGGTCAGCTACGCCATTTATGTAGAAAATTAGAATCAATATTTATGCAACAATATGCCTGCCAAATAAAATTATAAATGAAGCATCTCTGCTGCTAGCCTAGGTGTATCTTAAAAATTGCCTGTAGGAAAATAAAATTAATTTACATTCAGGCAGAAGAGTTCTCTTTTGTCTAAAGTATTCTTAGAAGAAGGATGAGATTAGCTATACTGTCTAATTGAATATCTTTATTCTGTTTAATTTCAATGTTCATTATGTTTCTATGTTTCTGGTATAACCATGCATCCCGATTTTTCTTCTTTGTGAAGGAAAATAGCAATATAGTAAAGAGTCATCTAACTTTGCCTGTGCTTGCTAATTTAATGCTTTTATGAATATCTGCTAATTTAAAGAGTAGAGAACCTGAAATAAAGCAAATACTTTCCTTCTGATTGCTTAAAGGTATGTATTAGCCTTCTAAAAATTCATTTTGATTGTAGATGGGCAAGTTATAAGCTTGAATTTATTTTGGTAGAGTGCACTACCAATTGACTACAGAGCTCTCTGTGGTTACTAATAAAAGAGTTAGTGAATACTAACAGTGCCTTAAATTTCACTGTGTTACTGTAATTCCTAAGAAAAGAATGATGCACTTGTTAGGGAAAAATGCATAATGCTAAAAAAAAAAAAAAAATTTACTTGCTTTGTACTTCTGGACTGCATCTACATTTAATAATCTGCTCTGTGCATTGACTGATTTGCAGGGCATAATGACTGTACTTATAAAATCTGTCTGAGGATCTTTTCAAATATCCTCCCCTGAGTGCTTTGACACCTTCTACTGAATTAAAAGGAAAAACAAAGAAATTGTAGACCTCTCTGCAAACCGTTTCAGTTTTGATCATTCTCGTTCATTGAAAATTGTTTTTGAAAGAGTAATGAAGAATAGGCATAGCTTCCTCTTACAGTCGTCCCCATAATGTGGGTTCCCTGTGGAGCTGGGTAGGTATGAAACAGAAAGAGCAGCCAGGCGAAAGTGGTTAAGCCTCCCCCATTTAAGGACTAATTGCGTTCTTTGCAGGGTGCCTTGGGCTCTTTCCAGATGATTAAGCGGACAGTTGTCTATTGTAGGAATCATCTTTGTATTTTTAGAAGAAATAAGAATTAGACTCTTTTCCGCAAAAAAGTATATTCTCATCAGTATTGTTACTGATATTCTCCATGTGCACTGCTGCCAATTCTGTAGTCTAACGGTGAACTTTGCTACTCAGAAATTGCACAGCAGCCAGGCTGCAATCTGCCACAGTCAGTAACTGAATTCTAAGGTCTCAGACCTTTGTACCATAGGTTACAGTACGTCCTGGAGATGAGCTCCCCCTCATTTTTTAAGAGCCTTTTTGACTGACCAGTAAGCATCTACAATGGGAGGTGACTCAGAGGACTCAGAGGCAACGTGCTCATGAAGCTCAGGGCCAAAGACAGGGGATGACAGAGCATAGCTGTTGGCCTTTGTTTTACACAAATATCTCTATCGGTTGAATGGATCAACTGACTGTATCCCTGTTGAGTGAATCATATGCAAAATGTTTTTCCCTGAGTTACCTAAAAAACTGTGAACGTCCCCAAATTAGGAGAAGCAAGACTGGGGGGAGGGAAGGGTGTTATATGTGGCTCAGCCCAACATAGAATATAAAAGCTGAACAATTAACAAAAGGATTTTGGAGAAAACAAGGGGCTTGAGAAGGTTTCAATGCATGTTTTCCCTCCTGATGACTTGGGACACCCAGCATCATGACAGTAAGCATGTTAAAGAGACCAGTAATAGGAGTCACAATTTTATGGTGACTCAATTCTATACTGCAGTGACTATATTCTGCTAATATAGTTACAAGTACTATACATTACTTGTATATATTTCATGTCTGCAACCACCTAGCCTGTATCACTACCTTCCATCACTATATAATTTCTTGAGAACTGGGGACTAAATCTTTCTCAATCCAATTTTAGCCAACATTCATCTTCCTCGAATAAAAGCATAAAACATTATATACTACGTGACTGGGGCTAAAGGTCTGTTTTGCTTTAAATTATTAATTGCTTCTGGTCAGCTTCCAGATTTCGGTTTTGATTATATTGTTGCAAGACCACTATTACAATGACTTTCTAAAAAAAAAACCTCGGAATAATATATGTTTAACATTGCATTGGAGGCAGTAATGTTTTCAATTAATTCCTTGAATTAACAAAGTATTTATAAATTTGGATGTAGATTGTGTACTATCTCTGACATAGAATACACTCAGAATTCCCAAATGGTGTTCTTTTCCATGAATTCTACTTTATGAAGTATTCCATAAATTCTACTTTATGAAATATTTAATTCGTAACTAGTTCCAGATTTTTTACCAGCTGGATTGACTACTTCAGTAATATGTAGGGCCTGAGAATTTATTCCATTGTAAGAGATATTATCTGTATAGTATTATCATTGTCTACCTTGACTTCAGCAAGACTTTTGACAGAGTCTCGCATAACATCCTCATAGGAAAGCTCTGGAGGTGTGTGTTAGATGAGTGGACAGTGAGGTAGATTGAGAACTGGCTGGATGGCAGACCTCAGAGGGCGGTGATAAGTCTAGTTGGAGGCCTGTGGCCAGTGGTGTCCGGTTAACCACAAGGGAGCAATGTGCCATTGTGGCCAAGAAGGCCAATGGGATCCTGGCCTCCATCAGGTGGAGTGTTGTCAGCCGAGGTCAAGGAGGGGATGCTCCCCCTCTACTCAGCTCTGATGAGGCCACCTCTGGAGTCCTGGGTGCAGTTCCAGACTGCCCAGCACAAGAAGGACATTGAGCTTGTAGAGACGGTGCAGAATAGAGTGACAAAGGTGATTAAGGGACTGGTGCATGTATCTTATGAGGAAAGACTAAGTGGGCTGGGCCTGCTTAGTCTGGAGAAGAGAAGACGTCGAGGAGATCTGATCAGTATGTATAAGTATCCAAGAGGAGAATGTAGGGAGGATGAGGCCAAACTCTAGGCCATGGCAAGTGACAGGATGAGGGGTAATGGGTACAAGTTGAAACATAGGAAGTTCCCTCTCTATGTGAGGAAGAACTTCTTTCCTGTGAGGGTGACAGAGCCCTGGAACAGGCTGCCCAGAGAGGTTGTGGAGTCTTCTCTCTGGAGATCTTCAAACCTCGCGTGGATGTGACCCTGTGCCACGTGCTCTAGGTGTCCCTATTGTAGCCGGGGGGTTGGACTAGATGATCTCTAGAGGTCCCTTCCAACCTCAACCATTCTGTGATTCTGTGATTCTGTGATGAATGCCTTTCTATCAGTATTACTCCTTATGGAAAGAAATATCAATGGAAGGTGATTGAGATGGTCTAAAACTGAGCGATTTTTTTCCTCTCTTTTTCTTTTTTTTTTTTGGCAAGAGAAGGTCTGTGCAGAGAATAGGTCCAAAGTTCTAAAGATCTGAAGTTAGGAAAAATGAATATAAGCATTTTTACCAAGAATTTAACTTGCAACTCATAAATTCATTCACAATTTTCTTTTTTTTCATAGTTTAATACATACGATATAGTAGGTAATTTCTGTGTTTGTTTCCTGAGTTTATTAGGCTGTATTCTTTGTTTGATGGTGGTTTTTTAAGCTTTTTTGAAAAATCCTATGTCCAAATAGGTCTCGATTTTCTGAAATTTTCATAATTTATGCAATTATGAAACTCATCTCAGCTTCATATCACAAGCTTTTTTAAAAAAGCAAATTTATTCAAGATCTTTTTTTGCCATTTTCTAAGTACATTAAATTACGTAAAATTGCTTGTAATGCATTTTTGTATTACTTCATTTGATATTCTGTTCTGTTTATATCTAATTGATATATATTTTGATTTGAAATGCATTCTTTCATAATCCATATTTATTATTTGCTAATTATTCTAACTTCCTATTATCATTTTTCTTGATAATTTTCATGCTATTATAATTCTTGATCATTTGTACTTCTTCCACATTCTCCTTTAAAAATTGCTTTCTGTTTCTTTGTCTTTTTATTGGCAAATTGTTTTTTCATGCTTTCTGATCTTTCTGATCTTTCCACATTTCTGTTCCTTCTAAATTATCTTCGCCTTGAAGTATTCAGATCTCATTTTATCCTTTCTCATTTGCATTAAATTGTCAGGGTACTTAAAATTTTTCTTTAGTTTCACACATACTGATGTATGTACTCATCACATACTGATGCTTTTTACCTTAAAAAATTCTCTAAGTAAGTCCATTGCTTTTCATTACTTTCCTTTGATTCTATCACAAAATATTTTTGTAGATTCGTTTTTTTTTTTCTGTTTGTGCTCATCATATTACTGATACTCAATGTATCTTTCTTCAAGCTTTTTTAACTGTAGTTTTAAAGGCTTCCTACAAACTCTCTGCAGCACAGATAAACTAAGACTACTGAGCTTTAACTGCAGTCCTTTCTATCTACTATTAAACTCCATTCATTCCAATAAGCCAAGTTTTTAAAAATTCCTCTAAAGCATAGTTCAGAATCATTTGAATCCATAGTTTTCTACCATGTAATTTGATGACAGTTTGATTTTCTGTCCCTTATTTTATGAGTAAAAGAAAAAGATCTCACAATACAGGTCAGATTTGTACCTGGGTCATAAGAAGGCTGATGCAGAATTGCTTATCAGAGAACCAAACCACTTTTAAGCTAAATACTTTTGCCTTTGAATCCACTGGGATCCAAGTGTTTGCTCTGCAGTCATTGGCTTCACCTTTCACCTCCTGTTATAACCATGTTCACTGGTGTTTTGTTCACTCTCTGGCTCTTTGTAGTAACTAACTTCTGCATGGAACAGCCTCAGCAACGAAGATTAGTATGAAGGGTGGGTCCAGACATTGGCCTCAGTGATTGGTAATTACTTAGTAGGGAGATAGTTTGAACTGAGTTTCTCTGTGTAGATACCATCAGCTGAGTTGTGGAGTCCAGCCTGGTAGACGTAGGATGAGAATGACCATGACTTGCAAGCAGTCCTACTCACAGGTTCAGAGGGCTTTAGATAGAAGACTATTTGCTCATCCTGGTTTAAAATATGAAAACATGAAACTTGAATACACATTTAAGAAAACATTGTCCAGACAAAAGTTTGGGTATCTTCTAACTGGCAGAATTTGAATGTATTTTGGGTGTCTTACTAAAAACTTAGATCTAAATGTTTTATTTAAAGCACAGTAGAAGTCTGTATTATAGTAAGAGTGTCAAAGATCTCTAAATCCAATCCTAAACTCAGCAACTTGCTTGCTTTACTAGTGGAATAAAAAGCTATAATCAAATAACTAAAGAGTAACATATATGTAAAACACATCCGTGTGATTTTGTGCAGCAAGACAGTGTAACTCTGCCAGAACACCCAAATCCTTAGCTCTATTTTTTTTCTTTCCTCTCAACTCCTGGTTCATTGTGCTGTACTTAACAAAGGGAGATTACAGGGAGAGATGGATGAGTTCAGAGAAGAAACCCTGTGTATGAGTAAACGAACAGCAAAATAAATTGGCAATCACATAGATGGGACATAGCAGATTCCAATTCCAGGATGTTGAGTGCTACTTAACAATAAGGTAGTGACTCATTAGTGATGTGCAAACTTTGATTTTCACTGAGTATTCATGCATCTAAATTTCCAAATTTTCTCCAAACTAAAAAGCTAATAATGGATATTAATACAGATTATATGAAGAGGAGGTTTTCCCATCTTTGTTTAAAAGATGCAGTGGAGAATATTGGCTGGATCTCCACAATGTTACAAATCCAATGGAGTCTGGGTAACTTTGTCTATTATATTTTGTAAACTCTTAGAGTCAGAATCATGCACCTTTATTTGCTTTGGTGACAAAATTTTGATGCAGTTTTTCTGACTATGAATTATTGCATATGCTGCATAAGGACATATTATGAATTTTTTACATATTCTGCTGAAAAGTAGTCTCAACATAATGAGCTGGTTTCTCCATTTCCTTGGGTTTGTGACATATGTCCACTTCAAAGCACTTCCCTAATTCATATTTCTTTCTTGTTTTACATCTGCCTCTTCACACCAGCACAGCCTCAGATCAGCCACCATCAGACTCTATTGATTTAGATACATTTGCGATTCAGGAAAATATCCCAAATTTCTTAATTTTATGAAGGAGAGAGAAACAGCCTTCTGCTTTAGCAACTGCTTGTGCATATTTGTTGAATAGCAACTTTGAGGGTGCTATGATGAGATTGCTTATTAGTAAAAATGATTTGAAGTAGTCTCAGATCTCAATATCTGTGATTCCAATTAGGAATTTAATAAATGCCAAAACTTTTTTAAATCTTACATTTATTCATAACTTAGCCTGACAATAAACAGCTGATGATGGTAGATAAATTCAACATTTTTTTTTTGTTATTTTTCAGAACCTGCATCTGTTACCATGATATGTTTGACATCGGAATTCATTTTTAGTTCCATTGTTTTCTAGCATTGTTCTTCACAGTCAGAGATAGGCAACTGATTTTAAAGATTTTCCATGCATAATGGAGGGCTAAACATGCTTCCATTGCTTCATGCCCCAGTAGAACAGCCAGGTCTGGTCAGATAGAAAAACAAAAGTCTGAGATACAGATTTACTGGTGTCTTACTTTATATTAATATATAAGGAGAAAGTAGGTATTTTCTTACGCTGCAGGCAAAAAAAATAATAAAATAAATAAAAATAAACCAAAATGCTACCAAATATTTAATGGTGAACTGTAAGAGATATGGACTTTGGTTTTACATANAAATATTTAATGGTGAACTGTAAGAGATTGGTTTTACATCCGGATTTCCCCAAATACACTAGTACCTAAAATCTTTCACTTTTCTATTGACTAATAGTCTGCAGCAGGCATGGAAAAAATTGGCTGCTCCAAGCCAGCTGGTATGTGAAAGACAGTTCATAGCTATTTTAATAGTTTATTGAGAAATAGTATGCAATGTGCCAGCTGTCACTTACGTGATGTATGTAGTATCATGGTTTCTAACATTCTAAGTAAAAGGATGAATGTTCAAAAGTGTTAAGAGCAAACCAATTTGTTGTAAATAGGTAGTTCAGCTTGTGAGAGTAAGGAGAAGATACTCTGAGCTTTCAATCCTGCGTGTCTTCTATAGATTCAGATCTGACAGAAGTACTTTTAGATAGATTCATATCTGCTGATACTTTGAATATTCATACAGCTGCTGTTCTTAGGAGTTTGCTCAGAGAGCCTTGTATTGCCTAAGGATTTTCTCTTTGTAGGTTTACAGATCTGTGACAGTTCATCAGAGCTACTGTGTAGTACTGTAGTGTTCTGTGTAGCTGAGTATTGGGAAAGTGCAAACATTCCTGCACAGTGCACTTCCTAGCTATAACACTATACAGCTATAGTTTTTGAGGCAGCAAGGAAATACGGACTTACTGAACAAGCACATATCAATAGTGTATGCATGCACAGTGAGCTTGATGCTGCCACACATCATCTAATCACTGCATATATTTAACATATCCCAGTGGCATTGGATGTACCATACATGAACAAAATTTATGGGCAGAAAATGTTCAATTATTTATTCCAGTTGCTACACAATGTATTTGTATATAATTCTGTCTGAAGAAAGATGGCAGCTGTGAACACCCAAGTCAGATATAACTCTATTTACATAACTCCTCATCATATCCAAGAACTATCTTCTTAGCAAAATAATGTATTTATATTTTGCAACCCACTATACCATAAAAACAATAAGAAATTATAACTTTTTTTTTCCCATAGTTGGTAAGTGATATCAAACTAGATCAGCATTAGAATTACAGATACTCTTTGATACTTACTGTATGCATTGTATGCTTTTTATTGGTAAGTAAAGAATAAATAGAACTAATCTTCATCTGAAGCTTGTAAAATGGCATCAATATTTTTTCCTGGATATATCAGATTGACAGAAGAAGCATGAAAGTGGCATATGAGGGCTTGAACTGATTCACAAACATAGGCACATGTGGAACCAAGCATCATTTCCTTTAAGCTTTTGGACCACATGTCCTGTCTTCTCAGGGTGGTTAATTTCTTTGTGCAGAAGTTTCTTGTCCTCTCTTCCGAGCTGCTATATGAAAGCAGACAGTTGCAGACTTCTGTGATTTTGAAACACTCCAGCATGTAGGCCAAAAATATTATGAAACTTAATGTTACAGATATAAAAGTTGTGTCGTTTTAATGCTTAGAGCATCAGTAGACTTCTGGAATTCCATATTTTTTTAATTAAAGCTGAAGTCTGTCTCCAGAATATAAAGTACAGTGTATTTGTAATCAATTGGCTAATATTCATCACAGAATCACAGAAGGGTTGAGATTGGAAAGGGAACCCTGGAGATCATCTAGTGCTCAAGCAGGGTGGCCTACAGCATGTTTCCAGGGATTGAGTCCAGGCAGCTTTTAAGCATCTCCCAGGGAGGAGACTCCACAACTTCCTTAGGTGTCTTGTTGCAGTGCTCAGTCACCCTCCCAGGAATCTTTCTCTTTTCTATAAAAGTTTTATTTTTAGAAGAAAAGATGATGACTGGAAATAAATCCAGGCATGTGGGCCTTGGAGGTTAATCATTCTTAGGGGAGATCATAGAGATACCAGATCCATAATTTTATGCTTTTGATTTATTTTTCATTTAACACTTCTATCTTCTTTAGGCTATGGGAACTTCCTATGTAAATCAGTAAATTATCAAGATTTATGATTGGAGTGTGAACTGTGATTCCTATATAACAAAGCAAAAATCTGCTATCATCATCACTGATGAAACACTGCTGATGAAGCAATTTGTACATTTTAACATTTCATGAGCTGATCTTTTACTGATATAATACGCATCTCCCCTTCAGTGTCTTCCTTCCCACCGTCTCCCCAGCAAAACTTTCACAGCTGCAGTATTGACATTTTGTCTGAGTCACAATAAGAATCATTTAAGCTGGAATTCAGTTCGGATATGTGCTGCCAGCACAAGGTCTGTGTCCTACGAAAGTCCTATTTCGAAGGTGAATTTCATTCTTCTGATTAACATTTGCATCCTGCAGTTAGCAAACTACTTGTACTTGAATACCCTTGGACACCTGAATTATGGCACAGAGTGTGTGATGGAAACCTACCAATTTTAGGAAGATTAAGACTTTTGCCAAATGTACATTTTCTAATGTCACTTAAGCAAAAGTCAAGAGTCAGGAATTTTATCATTGCAGCTTTTTGTTATTGCAAAAATAATAAAAATTAAACTATGTTGTACAAGATGAACAAGGCCCTGCAAATACACTTAGGACATCACTCTTTTTAGGTATCCTCTATTAGTCATGTGAATGAAGAAGCAGAAACATAACTGCGACTATTTATATTTTGGACATTATAGTCGTTCATTGCTGTTTATCTCTTCTTTATCAGAATAATTACAACAAAAAATGGTCAGAGCTCCATCATGTCCCTACTAAAAAGAAACACGGAGCACTTACTGAGTATTTGATGTTCAATGTGAATAATTTTATGTTTTCTTTAGACACAGTGCCAGCTGTAAATACTCTCAACAGTAGCAGTAGTAATAAATAACCCAAATAAATGCGAAGACAGCAAATCAGTGGACTAGAAATTTAAATAAAGTATGGGGTTTTGTTTTCAGGCATCCCTGTTTATGTTTATAGTAACTTAATAGCTATTGAGACATTGGTGTGCTGTATTAGTTTTGGCAGGTTTAATGTATAGGGTATGAATATTTTCAAAGTGCGTTTCAAAAAATCTCTGAATTCCCTATTTCCTTTTTCTTAAAAGGAATGTGAGAGATTTTTTTTTCTTAGTTTTGGTTTAAATGTAAATAATAATAAAAATCTATATGAACAATATCTATATAGAATGCCTAGATATCTGACATGTACTGTCACTTTTTGTTACTGAAGATTTAAAAAAAAATTTAAAAAAGAAGTAAAAACTGAGATTTCATCTGAAATGTGAAGTTGTAGGAAAAGAAACTCTGAAAAAAAAAGAGGGCTTGAATGAGCTTTGGGAGATCATTCTGTCCAATGCTTCCCTACAGCATCATCATCTGTACTTGAACCATTCTTTTAAAATTTTTATTTAGTTCGTTCTAAGAAAAAAGAAGAACAAAGCATCTGCAGTGACAGAGGTTCACAGCTTCTTTAAATAATCAACCTCTCTGCTGACGTGGTTCTGAAAATGGAAAATTCTCAGTGCTAATCTCCCTCACTGAGAACTAATCCCATTACTCTATCTTGTGAACATTAACCATGGAGAGCAGTTTATTTCCATTTACTCTCTTCTTTCTGAATGTGAATACGTACATACATACATACAATCTGTATGCATAACTATATAGATTATATATAAATATTTATATGAAGATTGTTGTTTTATCTTCTTTCATTCTTCTCCATTCTAGGCGAAGAGGATCTTTCCTTACAGGCCATAGTATTCAGACCTGTGACTGTTATTATTGCGATCCCCTGAGCTATCTCATTCTGGTCCACATTTGATTTTTTGGTATACTGTACCTAAACAGTAGACCAGGAGAGGCTTCAGCAGTACTTGAACAGATAGAATAAATACTCCTTTATTCTAGGACATCATGGACAAGATAAACCACCTGCAATCTTCTTTCTTAGACATGTAATAATCTGAGTCTTCTCTTTTCCCTATTTTCTATTTGTATTTTCACATAATCGGGCATATATACGTATATATATTTCTTTTTGGGTGGCAGGGGCAGGGAGTGGGGAAAGAATAGGAGTTCCTGCCCCGCAGTGATGACATGGCTGTAGCGAGGGTAGTTACCTTTGAGATGTATCTATTCTGACTTTTGTGTCACCTCACAAAATGTTCTGCAGACATATTGGGAAGTGTGCAGTTAAACTCTTCCATCAGTGTTGTGAATTTTAAACATTTAAGACACCTTTTCTGCTTTGATTTGTTACTCTACATTTCAGTAGTTTCATCTTCTGTTTCTTTAAGTATGTTTTTTAAAAGAAAAAAAGAGCACACAAAAATAGAGAGAATGTCTGATCCATTTGAAGAATTCCAATGTAATTTTGTCTTTCATAGGAACTTAGGGGTCTTAATGAAGATGAGATTTGCCTTTGTTCTAAATTAACTGAAAACTCACTCAAGTAGCTGTAATGCAAACTGAAAAATGTATAGGTGTACTTTATAAACTGTATATGCTTAGTGGTATTTATAATTCAGTAGCTTAAATGTAAAGTCTTTCGATTATTATCTTACATTTCAAGTAATCCATCAATAGTATAAGTTATAGAGCAGCTTGATTGAGCTGCTGAAAAAAACATTCTGTTTCTGAAACTGAAAAAAAATTACTATTGCTTTGTCTTGAAGAACATTAAAAGAGTTTTCACATTAAGTCTTTCAGGTAAAGAAGATCTGTACAGTAACTAACACTAGTGTAAAGGTTATTTCAGCTATTACAGAGTCCTGACGATTGCAACTGCCAAGGGAAACAAGACAACAGTTAAATGCAGCACAATAGGAACAGCTGTTTTTCTAATATGTGCAATCTCTATATTCTCAAAGCTAGTCTATCGATTTGGACAAGTCTAAACTTCATATGTTCTTACAAATTAATAGGTGGAAAATACTGTGGGCCGCTGTGATGAAATTAAAATGTAACAGAAATGAATGATTCGCTTTTGATGTTTCCTAGTTTCTCCATAGTGCAGTTTGCTGATAGGGTAGATACCACTTGTTTATTGAGAAATTGATAAATACTTTAGTAAGAAATGGTTTCTTTCCTTTTGGTGAACAGAGAGTTCAATAATGGGCATGACTGCATGGGTATAAGTGCAAGCTCAGTAACTTTAACAGATAAAATGCATTTAACATTGGCTTTATCTTACATTTTTATTTCCTTAGTAGACTGTCCATTACAGATAAATACATTCTGTTGTATGGACAAACGTCTTTTTGGTTATCCTGTATCCTTCATATGTTTCAAAGAAAAATGATACCTTTGAGAAATAATGAGACCCTTAATGAGATTTTCAGTAAGTATAAGTCTCACATGAAAATTGTGATTGTGAATCTACTTTTGTAGCTCTGATTTTTGGAATTTACAACCCAGGAATATTAAGCTAAGCTACAAAACCCCTCTCCATTTCTTTTCCTACTTATTGGTAAGTCTAGATAGCTTCTATACATTAGATATATTCCAAAACAGGCATATATTATCAGCAGTTAATATGTATTTTTTTTCCAGTTGTAGATTTTTCTGGATTTTTTTTCATGGATTTTGTGTCAAACCTCTGACCTGTTGCTTTAAAAAACATAATTGTGAGTTGCCTTCTTTATATGCTCATGCAGAATATTTTCTGTGTCTCTTTTGGACACTGATCTAGCAGTTTGTTACACATTGCCAGATTGCTGTTCCTTTCTGACACCCCATTGATTTGGGTGGGATACTACACATGCTGAACAGTCAGCCGACAAACATAACTGTATGGTCATTACTGTTGGGAGGTCCAGTTCCCTAAGGCAAGGACTACCTTGTTTATAAATTATAGAAGATGCAGAGAGATTTTGATATCATATTACATTATATTTATCACAGTATAACTTTTTCTGTGCATAAAGACTTCTTAAAATTGATTGCTTATGCATTAAAACATCGTCATAGCTCATATACTTTTTTTACTGATTCAATATTAGTATTTCGTAAGTCCCATCAAAAGCGGCTGCCCTGTTTGACAATTGCTTTTATGTGGTGTGAATCAGGTTTGCAGCACTTCTAAAAAAGTCTGTCAGGAAATTAAATTTCAAGCAAGAAATAAATTAAGCATTGAGACTATGCAGGCTTCCTTATTCATTGAGGAAAACCTCAGTGAATACTGCTGGTATTAATAACATTTAAATGAAGTGAAAAGTAACACAGATTTTTTGGAATTATCATCTCCAGTGTAACTATTTTTATGCGTGACAGAAGATAAACGCACTAAATTAGGACTGATAGACTTTTCCCATTTATGATATTTTAGAGCATTGCACTGGTAAAAGGCATTTACCAATAAAACTGATTATTTTGACCAGACTGTGCAAAGCAAAGGGGCTTCATATTTTGCTCCTGTATTTGAGACTTAGAACTAAGACTCTAAATGTTCAGCCATCAGCCTGTTCCCATTACTGCTACTGGGAGAAAGTGGTGCACACTGGTGAGGGTGAAAACCACCTAGTAACCATCCAGTTACTAGGTTAAATAGGGGTGGGCAGAATCTTTCTTGTTAATTTGGGAAAATTATGGTCCTGGTTAACCAAAATTGTTCTATAAAAGACTGAGAATGTAGTCTGAGGCTCAGAGTACATGCCATTTATTATCAGTTCTTTGGGCAGCTGATATAATAAAAGTGCCTGTTATAGGTAACTCTTTCTTTTACTGAGTTTACAAATGATTTTAAAACATGGTGAATGGGAGAGGCTTTTCTGCGAACAACAACAACAACAAAAACAGAATATTGACGTAGTGCCTTGGTGCCTGCTGCCTTTGGACTATGATGATCACAGTCTGGAGGTAATCTGAGAGAATGGTGACATGATTGATGGACTTCTTCTTCATATTTAGAGAAAATTACTATTTTTCTCTTTAAAGCTTTTAGCATGTCTTCTGTCACCCTCCACTACAATTTTCTTACCCTCTAAGAATGAGACAAATTAATCTCCCATATCTGCCCCAGCCTGCTGCTAATGTTTACTACTTACTTAATGTTGAATAAAGAAACTAAATAGGATGCATAAAAGATTTAGAAAGTTGATGCTAAAGCATCATTTGCTAATATCAGAAGCATATTTGGCTTCCAAAACTGAAAGAAGGATGGGTAGAAAGAATTTGTTCTTTTGCTAAAATGAACATAAGAATGCGGTTTCATATATATCAGATTTTGAACTATTTAAATTCATATTTATTTCAAAAATAGAAATAATCTCACTTTAATAAATTTAGTTAACTAGTAATTTTGAAACTGCAGTAAGCTCAAACCAACCAACAAACCAAACAGAAGCATATGTAAGATTTTAAATTAAAATAAAACTCTACAAATATATTTTCATGAAGTCTGATCATCATCCATGGCCACAGAAATGCAAAATATATTGGTTTTTTTTTTCTTCAGATGGGATAATTTTTGCATTTAGAGCATTGAAATGCTACAATTGCTTTGGAATGTTTCCAAATAAAAAACTTGCAATAGCTGCACATTCCAATATTATAAAAAGAAGTGTCACTGTCAATTATAAAAGCGAAAACATTAGTTATCTTTACTTTTACATCCTTCGTGTGAAGGTAGACTATGTGGCTGGTGAGGTACCAGTCTCTCAGAGAAAAAGGCAAAAATGGGATCTCACTGTCGGGAGGCCTGTAACATCCTCAGAACTACTAGTATAAGTGAAACTATAGAGCTTCAATATAATTATTGTAACATTGTGTCAAAATGCAAATATCTGACAGAGTCGTCAGTGTTTTGGGGGTAATTCTTTAGTTGCATTAATTAATATAGCTTTACAGAACTAAATGAATGGAGGAAAATTGTGAGGATTAAAATTTTCAGTATTAACTGAAAATAACCTTGTGAGGAACACAGTGTCTTTCGTGTGTTTGAAGATAATGGCAAAATTCCCACTGAAGTCAACAGAAACAAGATTACATCTGCAAAACTGAACAAAGGAGTCATTATGGCTGATAGCAAAATGTTCTTGGTGTCTCATAGTTCTGTGTTAAATTAATAGAAAGACAAATTTAGGAACAATAAAAGTAGAGGACATTTTTATTGATAGTTCCTGCTTTAAGTTATCCCTGATTTCCCTTAGACATTTGATACATTAGTTTAAATATATGTTGATTGAGGGCATCATTTTTTCATTCTGTTTTATAAAACAGAAAATTTTGAAATGATATATATATAATGCTACCTTAAAATTAAATAACATGATCTATGAGACATTTAATCATTTAATTCATTCACATTCAGAGTAAATGCTATTGTTTGCATAATTTATTATTCAGTAATATATTCAATACTTATGAATATCATAGAATAATAGTGTAATCTATGGCTTAATTATAGATACTTGTGAATATATAAAAATGCCTGTGCAGTTATTGCAAGTTAGTGATAGACACTGCAATGTAAGGCATTAATATAGGCCATGCTTTTAGCTACACTGGTGTAAAGACAGGGTGAATTTATTTTTTAGCATAAATTCTTTAGCATGAATTTTAGCATTAAAATTTTGCTTCATCATTGTTTTCACTTGTCTAATATTTTTGTAATTGTCTCACAAACAGGTGTTCATTCACAGAGCTGCCGATGCAAAGTTTCTTCAACAACTTTCATAGAAGTCAGCATTTTCATAGAAGGAACTTTTCATCCATTCACTTTTGCAGCAGTTGTCTGTACATTAATTCCATTTCAATAGGGATGTCTCACCCCATTTGGTTGTACAACACTGAGTTGAGAGAATGATTATCTTTCACTCCAGGGTGACTATTTCTGTGGCTTGTGAGAAAAAGGGCAATGTAGTTGTATAAATTAATCTGATTAAACATTTGGAGGAGGATGAAATTATTATGTAGCATGTATATCACTGCCAAAGGCACTGAACAATCCTACATAACTGTAGCCGTAATTCCAGCTTCAGCAAGATATTAAATTTTATAGTATATATGATATGTTCAGTGAAAAGAAAAACTGAAAAATATGTTTTGAAGAAAGCTACAACATTTGCTATAACATAATAAAAATGTAAATACAGCTTTTAATTATGTGTTATAGACCATGGATATGCTCAGCTACTTATGCTGTAATGGATACACAAGAAAACACTTTTTATCCTGAAGGAGGTTGAACACTGGGACAGATTGCCCAGAGATTGTGGAGTCTTCATCTTTGGAGATACTCAAAACCCAACCGGACATGGTCTTGGGCAACCTACTCTAGGTGACTCTGAGCAGGGGAATTGGACTAATAGATCTCCAGTACCAGTTACTCTGAGAGACGCAATGCAAACCTGTTATGTATGTTTACTAAAGAGACTTCCTAACCTTTGGTGAAAAGTTTTGGTGGTCACAGACCCTTATGGAATAAAGAGCCTTAAGATGTATGCTGTTCTCCCCTTCAATCTCCCATTTTCTGTCAGATGGAAATTGCTGCATTCGTGTGCTCCTTTCCTTTACAGTGCAGCTCCTGCCTATTCCCATGCTTCCTAACGACGCAAAAGCTGGCAGAACAGGTAGTTTTACCTGTCTGTCAGCACCCAAAGACCATAGTCTGCAATATTAACATGAGTCATCATAGGCTGCAGCTGCTCTTTTGAGATACAGTAGCTTCTCCAGATCCTACAATAAAATATTTATAGTGTAGACTTTCATATATACATGTTTATTTCTTAAATGCAAGATCTGTCTCTTTGTGGAACAGCTAAAAATACCTTCGTCACTTGTCTTGTATGCTTGTATGTATGGAGAGCCTGTTTTCACATTGTGGTGGCCGAGTGGCTGGAAGAAAGGCAGAGTTTGTGGTCCTAGGCTGCTTGGAGCTGGTTTCTCAGTTGCGTCTGTTTCAATACCTGTCAAGCCTTACATCAAAACCGATGGATAATTTGATATGGAATTTATACGGTGAAATGAAGGTTAAACTGTAAAATGGAAGCATGAATACAAAAGTTTCACACAGAAACCTTGAGTATTTTCAAAAGATTAGCTTCCTAACAAAAACCCAACACATCACTCTGAAGTGCTTAAGCACCAAGGAAACAGTGAAAAACAAGTTAAAAACAAACAGCTTTTTGAATTGTGGTCCCAGCCTTATTGGTTTAGATCTAGAGTGCTGCCTTTTCTAATGGACTTGATTTCGCTTTACTGGTGTTGTAGATGAGAAAATAACTCAGTCCAGGCAAAATCCCATATGCACATCCTTATTTTAATGCTTCAAAAGGATACATCCTATTACTTTAACAACCAGAAAGTATGTCCTTTCAGAGACTTAATCCAATTTTTAAGCAACCTAAAGTCTTCAGATAAGCTAAAACTGCCATGGAAAAATATGGCAATGAAACCATCCTGTTAATACTGTGATATATTCATCTGATTACAAAAGATGTTTTGGTACTGATAGAGAGTGGTACGTAAATGACTCTGGGTGGTTGTTCCCTCTGCTGCTCCATTACTATCTCACCACCTTTTGGGCTTTTCTTCTGTGTTTGTCAGGGCCTGTCCCCCACCTCAAAGGAGAAGAGCCCCAGGACCATGCCTGAAAGCCCCGGGCAGGGCTAGGATTGTATTCGGGCTGGGGACATGGGGGAGGTCTGAGCTGGGAAGGGACAGGAAGGTCTGGGAGGGCCCTCAGGGCCCTGCCTTTATTTGAATTATTCATGAAGTTACAATATGTTAACAGGTTAATTGTTTGTTGAAGCTTAGCATATGGAAGATCAATTTCTTTTTTTCTTTTTTTTCCTGTATTTAAAAAGAAACAATTAAAGTGAAAGGAATGGATCAAAACTGATGGCATTTTGCCTTTTTTAGCTGTCCCTAGGATCATACATGGATTTCGGATTATAAAATAGTTGGTTTGTTTAATTTTTTACTGAGTGCACCTATGAGTGAGTAGAAGTTAACAGTTTCATGCAGACAGCATGAAAAAAAAGTCATTCAATAAAGAAAGGCATAGGTAAGTATATTTTTACATAACCTGATTGGATTCTAGCACCAAGAATGAAATGAAGCCATCTGTCTGATCTTTCTCACCTGTTTCTGAAGAAAATGGGTCCTCCTCAGACTTTTGCAAAGGAATGGCTTTGCTGGAACACTGTGAACTGTTTTCCTGTCCCATTTCTTGGGGTGGTTCTCTGTCATCTTTCTTTAAACACTTTTTTTTCCCCACCCTGTTGATTTTTTGTTTGTTTGTTTGCTTGTTTTAATCTTTTATATGAATTTAGGAAAGCAGTGATTTGGCATTGCTGTACAACTGCATTATTATCAGCTGTGGGGACACTACAGAATTTTAAACCATTTTAATCTAAAATTTATATTCTGGATATGCCCATCTCCTTCCCCCCAACCCCGGTTCTTTTTTTCCTTGCATTTCCTCCCTTTTCAATGCAAACTTCCAGATGATTCTCAAAACTTTCTCTGATCTAATGCCTTGTTGTGATGGGAGATGCTGTGCCACATGGAACCCAAGTGTGTAGGTAAAAGGTATATGTGTTCTGGCAAGGCGTTTTTGAGTCAAGGCCTCTCTCTTCTTCCACACCTTCCCCTTGACATCAGCTATTTACGATCCACGGGACTCAGGAGCCCCAGGGGCCATCCTATGTGTCAGGAAGTGAGAGGACACTGAAAGTCAAATGAGAGTCTGTGAGTCTGTGGTTTGTGTGTACTCAGCTACGTTGGCTCTCTTCTGACCCCAAAACAAAGCGATTATAACCCAGATGAATTAATGGAGTTTCATGAACGAAATACTGAGCTGAATCTGAACCAAAGCTTGCTGTGCGGTACATTATTCCCACTGTCAGTATCTAATGTGCATTAAAGCATTCTTAATTCTAGGATTAGGTAGTGTGGCTGTTTCCTGAGATTCTTCACCTGCTTTTCATGACTTTTGGCATTTGGATTTTGGAGCTAAATGTTACACACAGTTAGGAGTTTCTGTTTATTGATTTTTAACTTATTCAGTGAAAGAATAGTGGACATAAAAAGGAAGATACTTTTCTGTAGCATATTAACTGAGATTAGAGCACTCTCCGAACCCTGCAGCAGAAGTAGTAAAAATAATTTAAATAATACCTTACTTTCTGTGTTAAACTTCATATATTGACCTTTTTGCTAAATTCCTCTCCAAAACTGGCTTTATCATCAAGAGAATTCTTCAGAAAACTCTCTAATTTAGATGCTTTTAATTTACAAGTGCTGTGTATATCTGGTTCAATTCATACATCATATATGCCCTTTCAGGGTCTCTTTCATAGTCTTGGAGCACCTAATTTCAGCCTGGATTGACAGAGTAAAACGCAGTAAGTCCGTGAGAGCTGAATGCTCCTGACATCAATTGTCCTTTGCACCTGTGGACCAGAAAAAGGCAGTTAGCCCTACGCAGCTTACTCGTATGGACATCATATTTAACATTTCAGCAGTTCAAGTGTTCTCCCTGGAGTCCTAATTCTGCTTCGATGACTAGTCCTGACATAGTTGCATGAGATGTGAAAAGGAGAGGCAGTATAGAAATAGTATTAGTCATTGCTCTCATTTAATGACCCTGTGAATTTTAATCTCAAAGTAGCACATGTTTTTAAGATGCTTTCTTCCATATTTTAGAACAATATCTCTGAAGGTTTCTGCCTGGGGGATTATGGAGTGCAGAGTGTAGGTGGGTAAAGCTTCACTTTATTTGAGTCTTAATAGGAAGCATGAGAGCATCTTCTCAAACTTGTCATATTGTTTAAACCACGATCAGTTTATGGCGTCATTTCTCAGTGTAATAGGTGAAGGACAGTTAGCTGCTAAGCATTACCAGGTTTATTATGCATTCTTTTCAAGGAAAGGTTATAGAAAATTAAGAATTTGACCCACAGCCTAAATTCAAATAATGCTAATATAAGCTGATTGCATATTTATTTAAGCAATGATACCATATTAATAAAGTCTAAAAGAGCAATAGGTTTCATTTTGGATGCATCTCATCCGTCAAATGAACTGCATATCAAAAAAAGCGTTTTTTAATGACTTTACACAGCAAATTTTGCAGTGTATCACACTTTGCAATTTTTTCGTCCTTTTCTGAAACAAGAACTTTTCCAGGGGATGATGAGGCAATTTCTAACTTTCGTCTTGCTAACGTCTCATCATACATCTCACATCACAACATAAGTGAATAAATCAAATAGACTTCAGTTTGTTTGCTGTTTGTTTGTTTGTTTTTCTCTTTGTTTGAAAGACACTCATGTTATTTCAGTGTAGTCTTGTTTTCTGTTTTTGAACTACCTTCTTATTTTGGGGAGTTGACTTTTGTATCTGGAAGATTAAAACAAGACAAAAAACAACTTTTTCTAGGTAGTTATAAAGGCATATTATATGAAATGGTGCACCATTGTCCAAAAGTTGATAAATGTAATACCTTGTCTTCTGAATTTAGAAATAAGCCATAGGAGAAAAACTAAATGCAACTAAAGCATTTACAGGACAGTTATTCAGTTCTGGCCTTCGAGTAGTTGTGTGCTGTAAGATGTTTCTCACACTATACTCTAAAAATGAATGCATTTAAACTGTATTAAGTGCAAAGCATTCAGCCATTTTATGTAACTTTTTGTCATAAATAGTAGGAATTTCAGCCTAGTGAGGAATTCCGATAGGAATTGATATCAAGTCCTAATATAACTGTAAAAAGGTAAGAAAAGGGAGACAGAATTTAAACAGCATAATAGAGATGTATGGACAGATTTTGGAGATGGTAAGATGATGAAAGTGAAAAGATTAGATGTGAAAAAGATAAGTAAGTACATAATTTCATAATTTATTATGAATTTATTATTGTTTTCAGTTTTATTTTATTTTGTTTTATTTCTATTCTTAGCTCTATGCGAATCAGCAGAAGATGCGAAAAAAAAGAAAAAATAAAAAGGAGGGGAGGAAGGATGTAATATAGCTTCTAGATATTTCAATATTTTATATTACAAGGTTTTTAAAATGTTTGCTTTTGAAATATAATTTTTCTTGAATCAGTGTGGTCCAGGACCAACTGAGTGACAACTAAAGCAATTACACTGGTTTATATTGCATTTTTAAGGACATTCTGTCATATTTATTGTGGAATGTGTGCTTTACTTTGCAATCTTGTAAATATGAAAATTCCCTCTGTGAGACTCTAAAGTAATTGCTATAACAGTCTGCAAATGACATGGTTTTTGAAATAGTATTGCTGATGTAGATTATTCCAGATACCTCAAGTTCTAAGGATTTGCTGTTACTCTTCAAAGATGTCATCTAATATCTTTGCATCATGTGCTGGTAACATTTATTAATTATGACACGATCAAAATTTTAATTCAAATATTACTATCAAATTAAGACGTCTTATTGAATTGATTACTTCTGAAAGTTAGCTAATCCCCAAATAATTTTATGATAGTATTGCTTTATTATATAGGGAGAAGAAAAATCAACTTTAGTCTTAGTAGATGTGGACCCTCAGTTAGGTAACATATTTAAATGTGTTTCTAACGTCTAACATGACTACTTTTAAGCACTATTTGCAGAAAAAAAATTCCATGATGAATAAATAAATAAATAAACACTCTTTAACTATATGCGTAACTTAAAAATAGAATATGAGAAATATTATCCCATTATCTACTTCCAAGATACTGTCGTGAAGCCTTGTAGTGTTTTGCCAGATATCAAGTGATGGTTAAATAAAGATGTATTGTATTGATTTGCAGTATGGTATCATCAAACTTTTATGTAGCATTTGTGAGGCTCATTTTGAGGTGAATTTTATTGCGAGGTTTATTTTCTAAACAGAGAAACAACTAATACTCTTATTAGTTATGGCATGTTGTCAGTTATTGAGAGAGAGAGAGATCTCCAATTTATAAAGAGAATGGAACAGATGATTTTTGAGGAAGAGGTAAAAGAAAAGAGATGCAGTTTTCTATCCTTTTCCAAATCCCAATGTTCTTATTTTCTGCACCCTGAATACTAAACCTCTGTTATAAGCATCAGAAGCTGTTTACATGCAGAGAGCTCTCAAAACCAGCTCTTTCTTCTCTTTATATTTGTCCAACTAGGACAGACCAGCCTCGACTTTTGCTAAACTGAAATAACGTGGGGTTACAACACGTGGAGATACCATACCCCATGCTGTTTTCCTAGCAGATGCAGAAAGTTGATCCAAAGCCACGTCAGAATAGACTTCAAGGTGAATTGGTGAGATTTGAACAGGTAGTGATGGAGATCTGATAAACTTGATAGCATAACATATTTTTCCATTGGCTATGGAAAAGTTCTTGGCTATGGAAAAGACCCCCATGTCTTGGCAGTTGACCCGCATCCAGTCCAAGGACAGAGGAAATGCTAGAACAGTTGAATGTTGTCAAATACATGGACAAGGACTGAAAAATCCCTTGACCTTGGATCTTTAGAAGAAGACTTCTTTTAAACATGCTAGTTAGACTTTATCATGATGGGGTGGGCACTGTGTTGTTTGATCATTCACTGCACAGCACTAAGTCCATAGTTGTTGCTATTTTTATTATTAATATGGTTTATGTTATTATTTGTGTTTTTAACCGGTATGTCCTCTTCTGTTTTTCTCACTACCTGATCCTAAGAATCAAAAATAATTGTGAATGAAAACCTGGGTGGATGTTGACCCTTCTGGTCCTTCCCAAGTCATGCTCACATTACAGATAGTCATGAAAATGCTTCTGGACCCTTCAAATATTTTATAGGTTAACTGATCATGAAAACTTCTACCCAAAAAACAACTATTTTTACAAAAGGAATGTTACAGTCATGAGAAAAAAAAAGAAACATCAAAAAACTCAAAATATTTCCCATTAAGTGAACTAATCTTTTAAACAGAGGCTGACAGTTGTTGAAACCACAAAGAAACACAAGAACCTAGAAATGTGCCGTTGCTAGGAGGACTTGTATCAGTAGCTCACAAAAAAAAAAAAAAAAAAAAAAAAAAAAAAAAAAATTTCAATGCAGGGTGTTTTTGAAAGACAGAAGCATTTCTCTAACTTCTTATTCAGCATGCTACTCTACATTTCTTTTTAAATTGGTTTCGAAGTGTTACATTTTTCAAAGCAATCTGTGAAAATATGATCAAGTATCATGGACACAGTAAGACACAATATTCTGATGCTAGAACCATCCCAAGTGTTCTCAGTAACATGGCACATTTACATTTTACTTTTTTTCTTTTTTTATTTTTTCCTCATACTTTCAACTCAGATAAAGCTGTTTGATACTAGGGTTTCCTAGACTGATGAATACTGAAAATGTGTTTATTAACTGGTAAAAAGGAATTGTTTATATTTTGAGAACTATGGCAGAAGAGTCCTTGATACTCAGTTTACAGAATCTGCTAAGCCATCAGTACACATTGTCCTGTGTCAGTCTCAGATTTAACTTTTCTGCCACTTACTTTCAGTATGTCCTTGTAGGTTACCCTAATGGCACTGCTGTCACTTATACTGAAAGTAAGAAGCCAGTCTTTTCCCTGGGCTATATGGACGTCAACAGTTTCTAAAAATAATCCTGTATTTTGTTCTGCTGCATGATCTTAATTTAGCTGAGCTTCCTGCCTTAATCATCCCTTTGTGACAGGTTTGCCAAATCCCAGATACTCATAAACATGTCATAGACCCCCACAACACCCATATTCGTTTCCTGCATCACCGTGTAGTGGTAACATTTGAGGGACATTGTCTTCATGTGCTTTAATTTAGTGTGTCAGCAGACTTCTGAGCAGAGCATGTTCTCCTTAGATTTCTTTCCATGGCTGGAATATTTCTAAAATAATAAGGATTACTTTTAAGCAATGGTGATTCAGGACATCTCCGACACTGCACTTCAGTAATTTGTTTTCAGTAGGCACATCATAAGAAATGAACTTTGATAATTCAGGTAATTTTGTGAAAAGGTTTTAAAATGTGAGACAGTCATAATAAACACGTAAGAGAACATATGAAGAAAGTGTCTCTGGCTCTATCTTATCAGCATTACTTCTTACAGTCAGCTTATGCCTAAGATTTACTTTACTTCTTACAGTTTTTTCTTTTTTCTCCAGGTCTGCGTAGTGCATAGAAAATAAAGCAAAATGAAAAACAGTTGGTATTTTTCATATACCTAAAAAATTTGCCTTCAGCATGCCAATCAGAGTTATAGTATGGAATACTATTGTTTGATAAAGATAGCAAGATTTATCTCAGAGAAGGTGGGTTTATTCAAGTTTTTGTATGAGAACAGCTCTGAAAAAGAATATATAATGGAGAAATTCAAATGATTTTTTTAAGACATGTCTTCTTAGTTTTTTCTGAGGTAAAGACTTCTTCATTACTTATTTTTTGAAACTAAAACTTTTATTACCCTTTAGTATCCTTTTTCTGTTCTCAACCTTACCTTCACATCTTTTTCTTTCGTTGCTCTTTCTGTTATCAACAACCTCTTCCTTCTTTTTTTCATATTTTTCTCTTCTTTTTTCATTCTTTTCCATCTTTCACAGATCTCCTCAGACTGTTTATGTGGATAGTTTGGAGGAGTTTCTTCTCTGTTTGGAGGGAAGGTATGCTGGAAAAGAATTTATACCTCCCTCTAGCACCACATCCCCACAGGATGAGGAGACAGAGCCTTTAAACTCTAGTCTTTCCATTTCCTCAAATAGATTTTAAAGTGAGTAAAGAAACTGGTGCCCTGAACTCTGTCCTCTCCCCTCTCCATTGACTGAGAGTCTAGGAAAGTAAAATGATGAGCAAAACTCCTGCTTAGTTTCAATGCACTGTGTGAATTGCAAAAGTTCCTTCCTACTGTTTAATGTACCGATATGGATGTAGGTCCACCATAGGCATGAGTTTAAGAGACATGAGAAAGATTTCTGAAAACTGAGACCCATTTAATTTCAAAACTTATATTAAAAAGGTTTCTTAAAATTGTCGTTGAGGTAAGCTAGAAGTTAGAATAGGCTGAAAATCTGAAAATAAGAATTTCTATGCAAACTTAGGTCATCATGTTTGTGTGTATACACCTTATGACCTAATTTTAATTACAAAATCACAATTTAAAATTTTTCACTAGACTCCACTTAAAAGAAAGATAACTTAAAAAAAGAATTGTGACAAAACACAATAACATATAACATATCTTCCTGGTAGTCTCGTTTGTACGCTTCCTTTAGAGCTGTCCTTTGAACTACCGATGCACCAGCAGCTCTAATATTTTGCCACTCTGTGGGTTTTGAAAAGATGAGCTCCTAGTTTATGCTTATCCTTACTGATGAAACTGGATCTGAAATTGAAAGTAGCTGTGCAGTACAGCTTTAATCCATAGTATTTAACTTATCCTCCAAAATACGGTGGCTGTATGAAAGCTGCCTATCAAGAATAATTCCTGTATTCAACATCTGAAACGTTGCCTGTTGTGTTGGAGAGTGCTAACTGGCCTGGACTTAATCCATAGCGGGGACAAAAGGAACAGTTTAACGTTATATATAATATATAATTGTCACTGTTGAATTTTAGTGTTCTGCACAGCAATACAGATGAAATGCTACCACGTATTCTTTTCACACTCCTCCTGGTATCACTTTTTCAACATGATTCCAGTTTCTCCCACACCTTTTCCCAGTCTCCTGTCTGCGCAGGTCAGATTTACACTATCATCTATCACCTACATTTAGTGACTCTTCCTCTTCCTTTAGGGCTATTTATGTGTTACCTACCTCCACTGTTTTATTTCAGTCTCTATTCTAGTTTTTACATCCCTGAGCTTGTTGCAATTCACCATTTTTCCCTTCCTAACAGCTATCTATTGCCAGTTTTATTTAGGGATCTTTCTTTCTTCCTTTCTTCCTTTCTTCCTTATCTTTCTTTCTTTCTTTCTTTCTTTCTTTCTTTCTTTCTTTCTTTCTTTCTTTCTTTCTTTCTTTCTTTCTTTCTTTCTTTCTTTCTTTCTTTCTTTCTTTCTTTCTTTCTTTCTTTCTTTCTTTCTTTCTTTCTTTCTTTCTTTCTTTCTTTCTTTCTTTCTTTCTTTCTTTCTTTCTTTCTTTCTTTCTTTCTTTCTTTCTTTCTTTCTTTCTTTCTTTCTTTCTTTCTTTCTTTCTTTCTTTCTTTCTTTCTTTCTTTCTTTCTTTCTTTCTTTCTTTCTTTCTTTCTTTCTTTCTTTCTTTCTTTCTTTCTTTCTTTCTTTCTTTCTTTCTTTCTTTCTTTCTTTCTTTCTTTCTTTCTTTCTTTCTTTCTTTCTTTCTTTCTTTCTTTCTTTCTTTCTTTCTTTCTTTCTTTCTTTCTTTCTTTCTTTCCTTTCCCAGAAAGCATATATACACAGTATACTCTGTTTCTGTTCTTATAATGGAAGGTCCAAATAGTTTAAATCTGGCAAACTTAGGAGTGGATAAAAAGACAGAATATATGTAGTGCATCTGTGAAAGGAGTTATTGATATTAGTCTCATCTTATTATGATGAGATAACATTTGTGTGCATGCAAGACTGTATAAATAACAACAGCAATAGGCTTTATTTCTATTGTATTATTTATTGTTAGGGCCTTCGCTTTTTAGCATATTGATCTATTCACCCATTCTGTCACTCTGTGAGCTCAAGAGCACATAAAGTTGAATATAAACAGAGCAGGAGACAATTAGATAGAAAATGAGGTAACCAAAATGAGTAATTCCTGTGAGGTAACTGATTAAGTAGAATTGGCTTCTATGAGCTGTCTGCCCTGTTGGTCCTTGCACAGGTATCACTGTGTGGCAGCTCAGGATTCCTGAACCACTGCATTTTTTTTAGCTATCTAGTGCTTAACAGAATCAGCTTTAGTCTGTAAAAGTGTAACAGGCTGTAATTGGCGTTTCTCTGCACCTTACTTCAGTATCCAAGTAGGCAGCTGTTATGACAGCATTAGCAATCTCTAGAAGATGGCTTTATGGACAGCTAGAGTGACCATTTCAACCAACCCAGTCTAACCCCCTCCCCTACAGAAGGACTTCCAGAGACTGATGTTCCTATCATTGAAACAGGGATACCTGCCGTCTGATTTCAAGTTTTTTTTTTTTTTTCTTTTTCCCTCTGGCTACTTATTTAATTTCTGGCTTATTTAATTTCTGCAGGACTTTGTGTTGTGTTTTCCTATGTGACATATTTTGCATATTTCAAGTTCTCTTGTTACACATTTTGACAATGTGCCACTGCAGGAGCAGTCTGACAACAAACAAACTTTTCTTGATGATATTATACCCATACTACTACAAATTCCTGCTTTCTGCAGTTCAGAGGAGTTAAAGAGGCTTTTGCTGCAATCATATAAAAACTCAAGTGGAAGACTTAATTATGTTAATTAACTTTGAACAATGTTTTTGGTGTTGGTTCCTCATAAGCCCTGGATTCCTATATGTTGAATTCTGCTATGCAAAAAAGAAACAGGGTGAGGACTCTGAAACAATGATCATACCTCTGACAGCTATAATTTCCTAGCTCATGTGCAGTGTTACTTCACCTTGTTTCTCTTGAAACAATGCATAATATATTTCATTCTTTCTTAATTTGAAGAAAATAAACGTTTTCACAGTAGGTTTTAGGCAGTGGTGCATAGATTTTACCAGTGACCATGCTAACTGTCTACATATCTACATAGGCATTCTTCTTAGACAGAAACAGCACTGTTGATCACAATACCTAGCAATAATAATGAAGCTGAGCTGTAAAAATTCAGGCTTCAGTCTAAGACAATTTAAAATGATTAAATTGCCAAAATTGCCAGATTATTTATTTATTTGTTTATTTGATGAACACAGTTATTTATGGAAAATCTGTATGGTCATAGTTTAGATGGGGGAAAAAAAACTATGATGAAAATCAATGACATTCAAGGATCAATGACCCACCGCAATAAACAACCCAAAGTATCTAACCTGTAGTATAGGTCCTTAGCTGTCTTTCTTTAAATAAGAAGTAGGAAATTTAGCTCCTATGATCTCCAGTTGCATGGGGATATATTTGTCTTGTTCTCTACTGTTGTATGTGGCTTCTAGTATCTAGGTTTAGTGATTTAAGATCAGTGTTTCAGCAAAAGTGTTGATTTAGCAAAATAAAGTGGTACCTGGTTTCTTCTGTTTTAACAGCTTGTACTGAGTGCTTTATCATGCAGCTTCTTAGCTGCTGCTTCCTCATTTTTTTAGGCAGCCTCTAGACATACTCACTAAACTTTTTTTTAATCTTTATAACCCAATTCCATTTTCAAATTATTAGTGAAAAGATGAATTGCAAGTGAAAAATGAGGGGCAAGTGTAAAAATGAAATACCAAGAAACATAGGAAGTTAAATGATGTCTCTGAGCTGTTGTAATTTTTGTTACTGTCTTCATGGAAAGGAATGATCAAGTCCAGCGTCATTCACTACTACCCTTGGCATCTTTTTCCAAAGAGATTTCTTAACCAGATAGGAGTTTCTGCCACACATCCAGAACAAGATTAGTATTCACACCTGTGGGCATATAGGAAAATGCACTAAAACACTGCCACTTTTCTGTCTCAAGCCAATTACAAATTGATAATATCATGATATATAGATATATAGAAATTTTCTTATTAAAACTATATATAGTAAAAGAAATGATAAAATCAAAATGGTTGGGCCCTGTTCACCTAGTTTCACTCCCATCAAAGTGAAGAAAAGTTAAAATGGAAAAATGTTCAAATCTTAGGAAAAATGTTCAAATCTTAGGTTCAAATCTTAGGAATTTTTTGTCCTGAGGGGATTTAAAACGTGCCATTTCATATTCAACATAGGAATTGGATTGGCATTTCTTTCAGATATGCGTATCTTGTTCAAGCTCTGTCAAGACATGCTAGACATTCTGCTTCAAGTTGTGGCATATGAGGAGAAATTGTATCATTTCTTGAAAAATCCTTTTGCATTTTCATTACTATATGTGAAAAAATTCAGTTAATTAACAAACTGGAAATTTGTGACACTTTATATGCTTATGCACATATATTGCACATTAACTCACATATAAAGCACAACAGGTTCAAAAGATTTCCACAATTAATTAAATAAACTTCTTCCACACTAAGTCTGACATTACTTCTCTTTTTTAATATGCTTTTAATTGTCATTGTTCTTTGTTCACTAGTATTGCAAATGTTTTCATCTGGCACATGTGCATATATAAAATTATGTATATACACACGTATTTATTAGATATTTATACAGTTTCTGAAAAATTTTAGATGGGGGCTTTTTCACTCTTTTTTTTTTCACTCTTTTCCTTTAATGAAAGTTAAGAGATATCAGAATAGAATTGTTATTTTTTATTATTATCTTTTAAATTTTATTAAAATACTGTCCCATTCTGCAGTATTAATGGTAATATAAAATCAGTTATGGATGATTCTGTCCATATCACAGAATCACAAACAAGTAAAAATATATTTTTTATGTTAAAATAATACAAATATTTTTAAAATTTCTGACAGAGTGATATTTTCTGCAAATTCTTCTGGAAATTAATGTATTTACTTTTTTTTTTCTTTCCCTATTCTTTTTCTACTAGCTGTAGAATAATGTACTAATTGGGAGGATATGATCAAGGTAAAACTTACACTGAACTATGACCTTATCATTAAGCATTCCTTGCCTACCCGTTAATTTGAATGAGCATGTTTCACTTTTGAAGAAGTTGAAGTGTTTAGTTTACTTTGGTATCCAAGCAACTCCCAAGTGTTTCAAGTCTTTTCTTTTTTTTCCCTTTAATAAAGTGAAATGAAAAGATTCAATCACTCCAAATTATTTGCATTTGCCATAAAGGTCAGAGGCACGAAATTTGTATTTATCTGGGGAAGAACTGCCTTCCAGATCTCTTTTGCAAGGAAACTCAGTGTCAGAAGAAAATGCAACAGAGAAGCAGTGGTCTTCAATGCCAGATGGAAAAGAACTTGGGTTCATCTTTGATACAAGGCACCGTTGTGTAGGTAACCTTGAGAAATTGGTCTAAACCATGTAAGTTCCTGCTGCCTCCAGAGCAGGTCAGATATGGAGATATTTATCCCCCTGTTTGGGCTTGAGATCTATGCTTCCTGTCTTAGAGGTTAAGGATATAATTCTGCGCAGACATATCAAGTGAATCACCCAAAGACAATGAGCAAAAGCAAGAGATTGAACACAGATGTTTTTCTTACAGTGTGTCAGGTTTTATCCTAAAGCCAAGCTTTCCTGCCCATATAGCATTTCATAAAAAGATGAGTGTTAGCAGTCTTTTTGTGCCTGCTATTCAACCTTGCTGTTTTCCAATGCTTCTCCATTAATGCCGTTTTTGCCTCTGAAACATTCTATGTTGCAGTGCTATTCAGTTATTTCCATCATTTTGCTTTTGCCCATGCTTGACAAGCCAAGCAGCATGGGTTACTCATCAAGTCTTTATGTGAGTCTTTGTTCTGGGGGACACTACATATTTATTAGTACAAATGATACTGGATAAATACACTGGAGCCCAGCATACATTCATTCTGATAATACTGTCTTCTGGCTCATTGATTCTTGACAAACTTTATGTTTATACAGTGAATCCTTAATGGGGCTTACTGATTGTGAATCCTTGCTATTAAAACAATAAATTATGGCTGTCAGGTAAATATTTTTCTTGTTTTAGCCAATGTAAAATGAATTAAACATTTTAAAACCTTGTTAGCTACTAATTACCAGCTTCAATTCTTTTGAAGCATGAGCTTTACCAAGAGCTGGATATTTTATTAAAAATCTTTTTTTCCTTGCTGACAAAGTGATTGCACAGCTTCAGCAAGTCTAAAGTTCATCTGAGTTTTTGCATGGGTGCTGAATGGCTTGCAGTACGTGCAATTCAGGAGCCTCCAACTTTCTGAACATATTTCAGTCCAAATTAATTTATTAAGGTGGTAATTTTGTTCTGTCATATGTATAAAGTTCTCCCTATTTTGAGCTTTATAGCTGGAGTAAGGCTGTGTGTACATCTAGGGACTGTCTGTCCCAAAATCATTGAGAAATTTTACACCAAAACACTAATATAGTAATAACCTGGATTTAATTAAAAAATAAAGAAATAATTCACTGCAATGATATCAAAAGCTACTTTAAATTATTTTTATTTGTTAAAATATTGTTTCTCCCCGATTTTTTTTTTTGTGCATAGAATATTTTATTTTTATTTTGTAACCTTGAAAATCATAGAATCATAGAAAGCCTAAGGCTGGAGGGGACCTCTAGAGGTCATCTAGTCCAACCCCGCTGTACACACAGGGCCACCTAGAGCACATGGCACAGAGTGGCATCCAAGCAGGTCTTGAAGATCTCCAGAGAAGGAGACTCCACAACCTCTCTGGGCAGCCTGTTCCAGGGCTCTGTCACCCTCACTGTCAAAAAATTTGTCCTTAAGTTCCTGTGGAACTTTTGATGTTTCAGTTTGTGACTATTTCCTCTAGTTCTGTCAGATGCCAGCCCCATCCACTGCCTCCCTTGAGGTACTTGTACACACTCATTAAATCCCCTTTCAGCCTTGTCTTCTCCAGGCTGAACAGGCCCAGCTCCCTCAGCCCCTCCTCATAGGGCAGATGTTCCAGGCCCCTGATCATCTTCGTGGTCCTGCCCTGGACTCTCTCCAGCAGCTCCACATCCCTCTTGTACTGTGGGGCCCAGAACTGGACCCAGTGCTCCCGATGTGGCCTCACCAGGGCTGAGTAGAGGGGCAGGATCCCCTCCCTCGACCTGCTGGAGACGCTCCTCTTAATGCATCCCAGGATCCCATTGGCCTTCTTGGCCACGAGGGCACCCTGCTGCCTCATGGTCAACCTGTCGTCCACCATGGCGCCCAGGTCGCTCTCTGCAGAGCTGCTCTCCAGGAAGTTGGTCCCCAGTCCGTACTGGTGTCGGAAGTGTTTCTTTTTATTACTTAAATAGTATTCCATTTAGTTCATGGCTTTCTCAATATTTAGAAGCCAAACCTTTACTATTGCTCTTGCATGCACATGATTTTTTGTTTTGTTAGCTATATCACTTTATTAAATATGATGGAATATGCTGTCATGGAACTGCTTTTTGAAATTACATGAATATGGCCTGATTTATTAGAGAAAGACCAGAACATAGCTCAAGTGCTCATTGCACTGTCCTAAACAAAGTTCTGCCTCTGAGGTCCTCCATAGCTTTGAACTGCACCATTATGTTTCAGCCATTGATTTCTCTCCAGAACACAAATGCTTTAATAACACAGCTCAGTAAATGTTTTCTCAGTATTGAATACATTCCTGTTCTATCAAGGGGGTTTCAAAATCTGTTCCCAACCTCTCTGTCATGTTTTTACCTTTGCACGTGTCAGCAGAGATGAGCTAAGTAAGTTTGGTAACTCAGGTTTGAGCAAGTGCGAACTGCAAGGAAGTAGAAAGGAAGGAAAGCAACTTTTCAAGGCCTGCCTGTTACCGTCTTTGATTGCACTGATTCCTGGCCCTGCCAGAGGACACCCCACTGCTCTTGCTGCCTTTCCTTCTGTTTGAATACCACAAGCTTTGAGTAGTGCTATGTATTGGAGTAATCCCCAGGTTTGTTTATCCTGCTCTGAGAGCATTGCAGTTACCTCCACACCACATCCCTTCAAGGCCGTGAGCAGATCCTTTACCAGCTCCTGGAGCAGAGCTTGTTCCCAAGGGTTCTGAGGGTGCTGAAAGGCAAAGCAAAATCGAACAGTAATTGAGGTTGAAGGAAGCTCTGGGCTGCAAATGAGGGGTGACACCTGGGTGACATGGAGGAGAGCTCCCAGGAGAGTGCAAGGATGCTTGGATAAATAGGGCTGTGGTTGTAAGGTAAGGGAAGTGCAGAGGGTGTCCAGAGGCTGGCCAGGGGGTGTTTGTCAACAGGAAGTTTCATAGTTTATTATTTTGAACAATATTTGTTTTATCATCTCTTAAAATTATATTTATGCTTGTTGACTTTTTTCATGTATACATGTTCCTATACAGGAAAACATAATTAGTAATTATTAGAGTATTTTGCCAATGTGATAAAAATTCTCTATGATGGGTGATATATATTCTGGTAATTTTATAACCTGAAGAGTTTATTTGTGATTGAAATGCTGGAAACTTGAAGTTTTTGCACTGGTGTAAGAGATTGTAAAAATTGTAAACTCTAAATACATTGCATATTGTAAATAAAATTGTAGATAAACTTTTTATGTTCTGTTAATCAAGCATCATATTTTAAAAATTGCTGACAGACTGAAAAAAAACATGATAATGGACTTAAATCTGCTTTGGTCCAGCTGCAGCTGAGGAACCGTAAGAAATAGAATATACTGAAGCAGTGTCGACAATTTTGGAAAGATTAGTTACTGGTAGTTGTTGAATATCTGACAAATATGTACACTGACTGCAATAGGTATGATTTTTGCCAAGAATTATGTAGCTTCAGGTTTACATTTTGGACAATGTTTTGATAATAAAAGCTCTTTTCACAAATGATGAAAAATTGCCTTCAATCATCTTTCTCACTGGATTTTTTGAGTATAATGGGAACAACATGGACTGTTTCTATGGGAAATGAATGTCAGGAGAGTATTTGTTGTATTTGTTTTGTTTTTTTTTCTCTATGTGTAGTTTAACACATAGTAGGAAAAAACAAGTCTCTCTAAGGTGATCAGCAGGTAGATTCACCAAAGGTCATTGGGCAAGAGGAGGCACAGGGCTGGAGGGCTCTCTCAAGACCAAGGGCTTGGTTTGCCCTGACAATTCTCAAAGCATAAGTTAGAAAACTGGCTTCTACCTTTTGAAAATAGTATTGCCCTCAGCATTTTAAGCATGCAGCGGTATTTAAACTAAGAGGAGGCACAGTGTTTTGTTTTGTTTTGTTTTGTCTTGTTTTGTTTTTCTTTAAAAAATAAACCCTAGGAGTTATTTTAATTCATCGGTTATACAAACAGCCACGGAGCTTAATTGCTGACTGAGGAACTTAATCATTCTTGATTTTTTTTTCTGCAAATATTTCTGAAATAAAAAAATAAATAAATGGAACTAAACAGAAAAACAAAGTCAAACAGAGGCAGAAATATGGAGTTTACAGATATAGATAGCATATAGGTCAAATGCTAGCTGAGAAAGCATTAGTAAGAACTCTGCAATGCTTTAATGTGTGTTTTTAAGACATATAAGTTCCATCAGGCCAAAAAGTATTCAGGAATCTTTTCTAAGATGAATAAAGCTTCCTTACAAGCTCAGTTCACTTGGTATCTGGAAAGAGGAGTTATAAAAATAGCAAGGGAACATGCTTCATTGTACAATAACTGTCCTACAAGAGAGTATAGTCTGCAAGGTGAGAAGGAAATAACGATGTGGCCTTCACCTAGCCAAACCAAGTTAGTGTTCCTCGATATTTGTATAAAGCAAAGGTTGTGGGACTGCAAAGCAAGTAGAGCTTTGTAAATCCAGAATAAGAAAGCCAGATATGTGCAAGGGCTTGGGTTCAAAAAAAAAAATCAGTTCAGAGCATCAAAATAAATTAAGCCACATGGCTTTTTGAATGATTAATGTTTGCATTTTTGTACTAAGTAAGGTTTATTCTTTAGTTGTCATTTAAACTTAGGCTAACACAAACAAAAATTGTGTTGGAGCTTTGAGTAATCATTCAGAATAGTAATAAAATGCTTGATGGAAAGGGTTGCTATTACAGGTTTTGTTTCTCAGGTCATTAAATAAAATTTCTGTTTTGTCCAGGAAGAGTTTCCTGGAAATGTTATTCATTGATGTAGCAGTATTTCTATTGCAGATGCTGCAGCAGGGCAGTGTTATTAGCCTCTGATTGAAGTCTGTTCCAATAACATTTTCTCATAAATAAATGAATGTGCTTGCATTGGGATGACATACTCCAGGCTATGGCCTAGGAAAGTAATAATCACAGGATTTGGTATGACATTCTGCCAGTGCTCTCACATAGTCCTGACTTAGATTCTAACTTTCTTATTTATTTATTTATTTACCTAATAAGTATTTCAGCAAAGTAAGCTGCTATTAAATGATGCTGGCCTTCTTGGAGAGATTATGTATGCTAAAAAAACGTAGTTAGATAAGGGGTATTCATGCATGTTTTTAATTAGAGAGAAAAGATAAAATGAGTTTCATAGTAGAGGGGAAGCATTTTGAAGAGCAACACTTGATCATTCCCTTCTGGGATATTTCTTTCCAAAATGCTCTAAGTTCGGAAAAGAAATGAAAAATTAACTCACACCTGCAATAAGTTTAAGTGTGCTGTGCAAGGGAGGAGATTGATGAGAATATGAGCATTGCCCTGACTGCTGTGAATGAAACCAGGCTGCACGCTTCATAAGGACCAAGTTGCAACTTAAAGTGCCTTACACTTCCTAATTTCCTTGCAACTTTGATCATTTTTCTTTATAACCAACAACTATAATGGGATCTGGCAAAGAGTAGTGCAATTGCTTTCTCCTCAGTTCACACAGGTAACTGTTACACTTTACAATATCTTTTTCATTGTAATGAAATCTTTCTCTCTGTTTTAGACAAATATCACTTGCTGTGTCATAGCACATGGATTTCAGGACCGCCTGTGAAGAGGTAGGATCAGATATTTTTCTTTTCAAACAATATGAGAATCAGAATCAATGTTCTCCTAATCCTTTTTATATGCAAAATCCCTTTTTACTTTTTTTTTTCTGAAGTGAGAGGAATTACATAATCAAATGCAAGTTACTCACTTGATTCCTTTGTGGTGGCTGACAGACTTTTGTAGTGGAACATGAAAGGATTTACCAAGGTGAACTCCTTATTAGCCCTCACCCCATCCTTTCCAATGTACCTCTTCAGGGCCAATGTAGGTACTGCTATCTGTGCTTTGTATGAGTTTTGTTTCTAGTGAAGTGTCTATTTGAAAGCCTGAACATGAGGAAATATATAATGGAGCCAGAATCTCTCTATCAATGCTCAACAAAATCAAGGGGAAAAAAGGTGCATGTGGGGGAACACTGTGAACATAACCAAAATGAAAAACAAACAAACCCCACAGACTTTTATTTCTGATTTGATGCATATATCCATTTGATTTGACTCTAAAATATATGTAGTTTCATAATAGTGCAAATCAATGAGGTTCACTTAAGATGGGGAAAATGCTTAGATTTCTGTATTCATACTAATTTTGCCTTAAAGAAAGTAAATGAGATCTACTCTGTAGATGTTATCAAATGTTTACTAAATGATTGTCTGTGAACTGATTATTTTAGTATGGGCTCACAACGTTAGAGATTGAGGCACCATGACAACCATTCACACCAAATTAGATAGTGATGTCAGTGTGTTATTTTGATTAAACCATAATGAAAAATTACTTGCAACCTGAAGTTTGACCATAATTCCATGACTCTGTGGTAGGAAAGTAGAAGTGTAGAAAGGGGAAGAGCAGTAGGACCAAAATGTCATTGCAGCTAAAGAACAAATTTGCAGCTTGGCTTTTTGGCCTGAGAGCCAATTAATATAAGTTAGGGCTAAATAATGGGAAAATAAAATAAAATAAAACAAGAAAAAAAAAAACAGGCTAAATTATATTGAGACATGACAGTATTGTGAAAGAAACAATAAGGTAAAAAATGATGATGTTAAAGTGAAACTTGCCTGTGGATAGGATATCATGATGATTGTCCAAGATGTAATGTGTCAGGCTTTAATATATCAGAAGATCATTTTAAGATCTAAATTCCATAATGCAGTATCTCCTTCATTACCAGACTGGAAAAACACTTTGATAGATAGATTTTTTTTTTTTTTTTTGAGGGGGGGGCGGGGATGGGGAGGCAATTATTTTTTGAATGTATTTACTGACCAGAAGAGATAGATGCACTTTATTTTTGAAGGATTTTCATGTTGTTATTAAAATCATAGGCTGCGGGAGATTATTTTGTGGCTGTGCCTGATGGTGATTATATCTTTTATGGTCTATATATTTAATTGTAAACTGGCAATTTCCCCCTTTATAAATACTATACCATACTATCAAATTGCGTGGCTAGTATTGCTAATGCTTCCATTTTTTAAAGCAGGTTCAACTCATAATTTACTCCCAAAATCGCCAGTTGGTAAAATGAAAAGCAACTTTCTTACAATGCCTATGAGAATGTCATGTGATAGCAGACTGACTTAGTTTTCTGTTTATGAAACGTTAAGATACATGCATATGTTCACACTACTTTTCAGTTTTTTGTTATCAGCCTGTTTCTTGATTTCAACCGTAATGATATAATCCGCTCTTAGTAAACTCATTGGCAATTCACATGTCAAAATTTATTTTCTTGTAGCATCAAAAAGTATTTTTTTTCTTTTAAAGAAGCTCCTCAATTCAGTAAGAACTTCACATATATAATCATGTATATATATGTGTGTGTGTATATACTTTTTCAAATGCCTCATTTACATATTAAATTAATCAGAGTGCATGAAACAAGTAAATTCCCTTTACAAGTTTGTTCTTTGGAGAAAAAAACTTATCAAGACTGCCATAGTCAAATATTCATAATTGGCAAATCAAGGAGAAAGAAAGTTAAGCCCAAATCAAACATTTTTTTTCAGATTGGCGAATAGAACACCCATGCAGGAAACTTGCTATCCTTTTGTTTGTAAAATGTTGTTTCCTGGTAGAACAGGCTTTGAGTATGTCTTTTAGGATCTGAATAACAAACTAAATACATCCGTGTGTGTCAGAGCTGCTTCCCAATTTTGACTGTAAGTGCCTTAACACAACACAAGCAACACACCCCAGAATGAGTAGCTGGACCATCTGAAAAACATCCTTTATCTAGTTCTGACACCTATTCCCACCTTTTGTATTTATTGTCATTTTCACTTTATAGCTCTGATTCACTTTTCCTCTTTCATTATTATACTTGCCATTACACTGAAAGGCATATCTCCAAATGCTCAGAGGTCAGCTGCAGTACAGCAAAGTGTCCAGAAGCGCGGATGTTCATAAGTGAACTACCTGCATTATTTAAGATAGCTTCTGCTTGTTAATATCAGTCATTCTCCTTACTGGTATCAGATTCCTCATGGTAAACTTGGGTTTCAGGGCATTGCAAAGGTTATTATGCAGTAGGACATACTAGTCAAAGCAGAAATTAAAAATTTAAGCCATCTTGAAAAGAGAATGTTTTTGAAGATTTTTAAGGTTTTTTTCTTTCTCTTTCATTCTTCCTTTCCTTCATGGACTTGTCTACGCCTGGATAGCAGGGAAATATCAGGGTCTTTTTGATGTGTAACTTAAAGAAAAGCAAAATATCTTGTTTTATTACCATAGGGCAAAAGAATAGCTACAATAACATTAAAAGCCCTTTGAAAACTTGACACTACTTAAAAAGTCAGAAATAAGCATATTTTTTTTTTCTTAGCATAATTAACAAGGAAAACAATGAAAAGGAAAAAAAAATAAAAATAAAATTCTTTCAGGAGAAAGTCTGTCATTATCCTAGTATGGGATAGATAAAATCCAAATTTATAAATTTTTGTTTGAATACCTGCAAAAAATGGCTTTGGAAGCAATAGATAATTTTAAAGTTATCTACTATAGTCTACTATTTTTGTATGTAATTTAAAAAATGCTGCTAGCATATATATGTAAACTGTAGCTTTTCTGTGTGTTTCCCCTGAAATTAATTCTTAAATATTTTTGAGGGCCACGTATATCACAACAAACTGTTAAGGCTATGTAATTATGTAGAAGTTCCTTTCAAAACTACTAGGGCCAGATCTTATGTAAAGCCAATAAAGGCACAGGGTGTACTTCATAGAGTAAAAACATACTTAAAGGCTGTTTTTTTCCATTACATTGTTGCTAATAATGATCCAAGCATGACCAAACCATAGAAAAGGGATGTGGTTGACTTTGTAGAAGTGACCTGCCTGGAGGACTGCTCTGTGCTAGTGATCTAAGGCAGAAAATTCAGCACAGATCAATGAGGCAAAACAAAGCAAAGGAAGAATCACACATATTCAGTCCTGCCCCTAGTTATGTTAGTTTAGGAAGAATGGCAGATTCTGAACTCCTACTAAGGACATCAGCTTAGTCCTTAGGTTAGGTTCCTGCCTAACCTGGCTGTAAATGTTGCAGCAGCAGACTGTGCAGACTGTACTTTGTGAGAGCAGAGTTCACTTCATCTGTCATTTAAGTGCAGCTGAATTCATTAGTGCTTTTGCTTAAAGTCATCCACTACTTTGCCATGTATAAAATCAGTTTTTCAGGGCTGTTCATTCCTTGGTTGTTCCGTAGCCCATACCATCCACTTCATAAACGTGCAATTTTAACCAGTCTATTTTCTTGCCTTCTTTACAACAGGTACATAATTCTATAAACAGCATGAAGAATATAGGAAGATATAAATGTAAGCAGGACAATGTTGCTGGAAATTTGGGCTCAGAAGCTTAATAAAATGTTATCAGCTGAACTACTGTTGTCTGTTCATGTCTGTAGCAAGGCAATGCAGTTTATCATACATTTGAGCAAAAAAAAGGATGCCTTGCATAGCCTCACGCTGACAGCTGCCATAGCTCAGCTGATGTGTCATTTGCTGTTTCATTGCTGTAAGTCAGCAGCAGGGCAGGACCCTCTGACATAGTGAAATAGGGAAGGCTTGAAGGGAAAATTTAGCGGAATCTGTTGGTGGAATCTCTTAAAAAATTAAAAATAGGAAGAAAAGCTACAATCAGCCAGAATTCCTCATCCAAACCATGCAATCACCCTTCCCTCCCCACCCCCTGTCGTCTAGCCTTCAAGTGTATGAGGTGGCAGGAGTGCAGCCCAGGGAGACCTGTCTGATCACCAGTCAGGACTGTTCTTCATGAAGGATGGATGTTGACGTACCCTGTAATTTTACAGGAAAACAGTCAATCTTCTCTGAATAATAAGGGTGCAAGGGTTCATATCTTAATTTGGTTCAGCTTATAGGAGCCTTAGGAAACTAAAAAAAAATCTGTATACAAAAATGAAATATAATAAAAAAGGTTAAATGGCGATCTTTATTAGCAAGGCTCATCTTGAACTCATTTGACAAAACCAAACTACACTTTCACCATCATCTTGTAGGTTTTTCTCCTTTACATGTTGTTTTGACTGTTTGGTAGGATAGGAAAGTGTGTAACATAATTGAAGATTTAAATTTTAACTGTATCATACACCAACTTCCGTAAAGCCCAACAACATTAAGGTGGTTGATTACCTTCTAGAGTGTGTGATGTAAATAACACCTCTGAGTCGGTGTGATCAGTCTTGCAAAGATATGAAGTGTTCTGCTATTCTTATATTTGGTTCCCTTGTTCAGAGTGAATAAACTCTGCCCACATCCATTTAGAAATCAACTTGAATTTTAGTTTTATTCCTGTGCCTGGTTGTGTCCGATATGGTTATATGCATCTTAATTCCCACCACAAAGTCTCTTAGCTTTGTGCAGAAAGCTTCTCTGAAGATTTTATAGAGTAATCGACCAAATCAGAAATGTGCAGTCAAGCAAGACAGAGCTACTAAAAGCGATGTATCAGAGGGAGGCAGATTCTCCCCTATTGCCAGGGGGAAGAGGAAAGGCTTGTCTGCAGTCCTTTCTGCAGAAAAATCAGCATTTTATAGCTGTAGGTGCTTATAGGCAGTCCCTTCTGTTTAACTTTATTTGTAGCTTTCTATGTTCACCTTTCATTGTCATTGCTTACTTCACAACTTCTCAGAATTAAGTCTCTTTTTTTCTGTGCAGAACTTATAAGGAGAAAGAGTAAGGAACTTAGCTATTTTGCATTCTGTCTATTTAAATAACAGGACATTTTAGGCATACTATTTTATCACTTTTTTTTTTAGTGGATTTGTAAATAGAGCTCCATTGATGATCCATTTATTCCATTGTTTTATCCTTTGCAATTGGTTTCTATCTCATCCCATTGCAAAGACATGTATTAGAACAAGGATATATGAGACCTTCCGAGCTAAGCTTCCACTTCTGAATTCTGCTTTTGGCATGTAGAATGCTTCATGGCTAAATTCTGCTAACCTGATTCTGGCATCCAAGAAAAAGGGTTTCATAAGTTTGATTGCCTAACATGAGATAGAATAACACGAGACAGAATTAACAGAACAGAGGTTGTGAGTGCAGAATATTGTATAGAGCTATCCAGAGGTTCATCCTTGACTTTCTACTTTCCTTAAGGTGTAGCCAGAACAATTTAAATTTTGAACTTCTAGTTGCCTACTGCCAATTGCATATTTTTGTTTTACTATGTTTTTTGTTGGAGATTTTTTTTTCTCTCCATGTTATGGATATAAGGTGTCAGAGCATATTATGGGGAAATCTTTCAAATGCTTTTTCAAACTCTTACTTGCGATGGAGCCTTCAGATTAAGGCACATAAGGCAGATAAAGTCACAGCAAGGCTTTTTTTCCCTTGATTCATTTTCAAAAAAAGTTTTGACATACACTAAGTTGAAATCTGACCTGGATTATGATACTGTAAGCTTTACTATTGTCATTGATAAATCAAAGAATTAAAATCATTTTTACCTATGACTTGTTTCTGAGGTACTTATATATATTCAGACAGATATAGTTACATAATTTTTGTAAAATGTGCATTGTAACAATGAATTTTTAGATGATGTGTAAGTTTCTCATACCAAAAATGACCTACCAATATGACTTTTACAAAGTGTATAAGGAGTGTTATTTTCCAAACATCATTCGGGGAAGCATTATAAAATACTACAGGTAGTTACTGCCCAAATCTTTTATGTATAATGCCAAAAAATAGTTATTGCCACAATGACACAGTTATGTTGATGGAAAGTCATTCATATTGAAGAATCCTGCAAAATTCCCAATTTCCCTGGCTTCTAACCAGAAATAAAATATAGAAGCATGAAGTCAGTTACTAGAGGAAATTTCATTCTTTGATGTCTTTTCTCTCATTCTGAACTGCAGCATCCTCATTTGAAAAATAACATCAAAGATGAAGTCAGTGTTTTTACTCAGAGAACAGAAGCTCACAACACATTATAGTAGGTTGCTACAGCATATGTTTACAACTGGCTTTTTTTAGGTATTTTTATATGTCTTCCTTTCTCAAAATTTGCTGTAATATGCAGGAATATCAGGTTTAATTTTATGTCTAACTAAGAAATTATTTAATCTAGTGTTGGATAGTGTGATTGTTGTTGCCCTTAAGCAGGAGTTTCCCTATCTGATCATTAACAAATATGATACCAAGATCTACCTTTGCTGCTTGTTACCCTTACCTTCATTATTTTATAGTCTGAGCACAATAAACAAATATAGCAATTGTTGTTAGTAGCTTTTGGTTATGTGCTGACATATTTTTGTTAATGGTACTGAACTCTAGGCTATGTATGTCAATTATTCCATTTCAAAATATAGTTGTTGGCAATACAACTTGCTTACTAAGGCAACATTTTTTTTTCTCCTCTGTTCCTTTTTTTTGAAGACAAAGACAGGGATTTGTTTGCTGCAGGATGGTAACCAGGAGCCTTTCAAAGTGCGACTGCACTTAGCCAAAGATATTTTGATGATCCAGGAGCAGGATGTGATCTGTGTGTCTGGTGAGCCTTTCTATTCTGGTGTAAGTAGCCTTTATTTCTTCTTTTAAGATGCCCTTTATAAAATTACTCTCACAGCTTGGTATTTCATTGTATGAATTAACACTGAGTTTATTTTAATGTATCTTGTACTGAGTTTGAATCTAGTACTGCTCATCTATGAAGCAGCACTGCATTCATCCTTAAATACACTTGATTCAATAACCAGTGTCTTTTCCTGGGGATACACAAACCTAAATGTGCTTTTGTATCTGAGTGATGTTGAGGAGTTGATGAACAATTCACATAATAATATGCCAAAGCATTTCTGGATCAAGGTGCAGGAGTATTTGACTGTTGCTTTCTGTAGCTTCAGTTGCTTGATAACCAACTAGAATAACACCAAACTTCATGCCTGTTGCCAGCCCATGCAGTGAGAGGCACTGGTTGAAGCAACCCTTAATAAAGCCAAAGGTCAGCTGGATCAGTGTAATATTGTAACTTATACATTACTTTTTTGTCATGGTATACCAAATTCCTTGTTGAAGCTTCATATTGAATTTTGCAGGGAAGAGAGTGAGTTCTGTAGACAATTATTTGAAAGATTTTTAAAATATTACACAATAATATTGTAGATTTTTGAAGTATTATAATTCTAAGTTTATATTTAATTGTAGAAAATAGCTAAAAACTTAATAGAAATCATTTACTATTCATTTCTATAGGTATTTTTATAGATATTGTAATTGTATTTTATAGACATAGTTTTACAATTTATTGGAAAATATCATGAACATTCTGTTCTCTCTTTAAGCTGAATAAAACGACCATAGGTTTTCATGTTAAATCTTGTGAGGTATAGAGCTGTAATATCTTTTTATGTAAATATTGTCTGACTGCTATTAGGCTCTGTATTAAAAATTAATTGCTGCTGTTTCCATGTTCCTATATCTTAATGTACAAGTGTAATAAAAAGATACAAAGCATAAAACAGAAAAAAAGATAAAATGTTTATAATGTTAATGTTGTGGAAGATCAGCGGTGTAGGAATAGAACGTGTAGGAAAATCCATGGGACTAATATGAACATCTCAAGGAGAATATTTCTGAGTTTTCCTTTGAGGCAAGAGGGTCCATACACATGAGGCAGTGTGTCCATATACATTGGATTAGTTTGCATGGACCAATGTTCTATTTGCTTTTTGAATAGTCTAATGTATAAATTTATTAATATGGGTGGACAGAATGTAGAAGTTTCTTTTAACCAGTCAATATGTACTGTTTCTTTCAGGAAAATAAAGGTCCAGTAGCAGCCCAGGCAGAAAGAAATCTTTAAGTTGACACTCAGGCTGTAGTTCAATTAGCAGCACACTCTGCAGCACCATTACTCCACCAACCCCATTATGGCTTTGTTTATTAAAAGATTTTATCATTCAGAAAGACGACTTTCATTAATGTGCTATGATATCTTTTACTTCTGCTGAACGTGGCATTTAAATGTCTTCATGAAATGCATATTTTTTTTTCACAGCAAGACTTTCTTTTATAATTTTACCCTCTTTAGTTTCACAGCAGCATTGTAGAAGATAGTGAATAATTTGCTTCATTGATTATGCTGTCCTATTTCATTTGCATAGTGAATGCATAACTCATTAACAGATTGGTATTAATGTGGTAATGAGGAGTTTCTTTTCCCTTGGCGTTATTGTTAAGATAGTGACTTCTGAGTCACTGATTCCCTGATTTCCTCTGGGATTAAGACTGAGTCTTGACTCAGTAGGTTCATTCTAGCTAAGGATGATTGGCATTTAATGGACAGTTAACTCTGCTTTTGTCACAGGCCATTTAAATATTCAGAATCATCTGCTTCGATTGTATGGCATGATTAGACAAGTCCCACAGGCTTTCTTTTTTATTTTCCACTCTTTTCCTATTTTTATTCCTGATGTTATTGGGTTGCTTTCTTGTTTGTTTATTTGTCTTACCTTTTATTTTGCCTGGTTGAATTTGCTTTGTGCTTAGTGTCATTCTGGATGACTCACCATGTCTATTTCTCTTTTACATGCTTTCTTCAGTGCTAGTGGTCTGATTAGAAACTAATTGAAAAATATGTATAATTTGTAAATGAGGAACAACAGTGTTGTTCAATTTTACAGACAAGTAGTAGAATTCTTTTTAGATCTTTCTTAATAGTCTTGAGATAATTTAATTGTAAGTTTACTTTTCAATTCTGTTTAGGAGCTGTTTAGGAACTCAATACTATTACTCTGCTTCCATATGAGAATAGTGTCTTTGCTGTTTGTTTGAGTGTTCAAATTGCTTCATAAGCACTTCATAAGACACTCTTCTGTGTTGGTGAGACTTTAAGCAGGTGTTTAACATTCTCTTGGTATCCTGATCTGCATCTTGTGGGATAATGCAAATGAAATCAATGGACCCTAGTAGGCTGTGGGAATGTATGAGATGAGGACCTAATTTTTAATTTAGAACATTTAGTTTGTAATGGAAAATTATTCTAATTTCTCAAAACTAAAGAAATGCAAAGAAAAATTCTTCTTTCTTTGTATACAATTTAGATAAAATCTGTAAAAGATTGCAGGCAGCATAGGATTAAAACAGTATTCAACTCTAAAAAGGAAAGCGTCTCCTTTGCTCTCAATAGCAGCTTGAACTATGCCGGTGTTAAGGTTCTTGTAGCCCTTGTACCTGTAGCAATTCCCTTAAGTGTTTCTATTCAAATGATCATGGATGAGTTCTAAATTCAAGCATCAGTTTCACCAATAGGTGTAGCAGAGATTTTTTAATTGAAACAACATGAAAGACTTCCTTTCCAAGAGAGAGAAATGCACTTTATGCTGTGGTGAATATCTGAAGAGGACTTGTGCTCAAGTGCCAATGACGAAAGGTTGAGATGAGAACATTTTGTGAAAGCAACGTCTTTAGTAACCCAAATGAAATCCTTGCCAGGAAAGAGATGTTACAGCATGCAACGTGTATGTCTGAATTTATGAGTGGCGAGTGTGCTGAGGATATCCACAAATCCGTCTATGAGGAAAATGAAAGATAAGCCTGGCCATTGGTATGTCAGTCCTTTTCTTTCTTTCTTTTTTTTTTTTATGGTATTAGACTCTCACAATATGTCACAAAATTGTGTTATTTCAAAATTNCAAAATTATAAAACACATTGCTTTATATTGATCTTCAAAATCACCGCAAGACTTACATGTGGTACAGACCAGTCAGGATTTTTATTCTTTTCATCTGAGAAGAGAAAAAAAAAAATCCCTTGAAAACAGCTGAGTCACCAGCACATGAGAACTTCAGAACTGATCGCAGAAGTACCAAATATTTTTAATTCATAATTCCTTATAAACATGTTCCGTGAATTACATGAAATTAACCTCACAGAAGTTTGCTACATGGTTTTCAAGATGTTGAAGTGTGGTAAGGCAAACCCCAGTCTTTTCAGATATATAGACTGGTCTCACAAGTGGCCTCTTACATACAATGATGAAAATTATGAAAGGGAAGATAGTCCCTTAAAATACTGTATATCTGCTTTGACTTTTCCTAGGAAAAGTTTTAATCTTTACAAGGGTGTTACATAGTTGAATAATTTCTATCACCTTCTGTGAACATCTACAATTCGAAGTAAACACATTATTTTGTTTTATCAATAAAAATAATGTGTCTTTCCAGGGAGCTAGTTTTTTTTTCCTTTTTCATAATCTTTATTTGTTGGCTAATTCCTCCTCAAGCAAGCATTTCTTTTTGCTAGAGTGTATTTGCATATAATCTCCATAAACCAAGGATATGGCAGTGTGCTGTTCAACAAAATGGACAATTCAAATCAGCTATTTTTTTTTCTAAAAGATCAAAAATAAGCTATGAGCAGATGGCCAAATGCTAATACTTTGAGTCCTTGCATAATTTTCTTAATTTAAAGGTTCTACTGAAAAGTCATGGAATTATCTGAAATAGTAGCAGCTCACCTGAGGAAAAGACATTTTCTCTGAGCATTCAAACTCTACACTTAATTAAACGCTTAATTCTTTTAGTATTTTTGATTGAGGATCTTTGTGGAAGATTGATGTGAGGATCATTCATGCTTTCAATGCTAACACAAAATTACTCACAGATGCACATCTCTGTAAATTTATAGTGAAATGACTCTCATGGAATATTATAGCATTTCTCTAAAGATTTGCTGATTTTATTACAAATGTATCTGAATATGACTTATGGGCTATAATTTGTTCTTTTAATAGATAAAAGACTTTCATCAATATATGCTTTTTGCAAGGTCAGAAAGTAATGCTAAATTAAATTCTGTAATGGTAGCCAGTTTTCTAACCTTACTAATCTCACAAAAAATCTTCTTTTTCTTGTAAAGATAGCTTATTTTATCTGACTTTTAAATTTATCCTGTTGCTTTTGGGAAATCAAGTATATTAAAAAAATTCTAACTCTATACAAACTCCATATGTTATTTCAAAAAAATAATAGTTGCCCTGACTTTTCACTTTGTAAACTTCACACAGTGCCATATTTTTTTTTAAAGTTTTTATTGATACAGTATTATTTGTTTTTAGGTATATATTCAGAATATGTCACTTAACTGTAACTTATCTGACCAGTCAAGTGATATTATTACCTTTGCCTTTCTTGCACATTTTTAGAATTGTGGATATTTATAGGGAATGAATTTTAAATCTTTGGAAGATTATTTTTGAGAGTTTAATTTTTTTTCGTGTATTTTGGTATTTAGAGCAAGTCCAATTAATACTGGCAAAGCTGATAAGTAGAAAAAATGAAAGAAGAAATAGAATTGTAAAATAATTAATACTTGTTTTGGGTTTATTTGCTTTGTTGTACTTAATTGTGCATTTAGCCATATATTAAGGTTAAATTGAGCTGGCAGCCTTGAAGTAGGATTTGGATAGGTAATGACTGAGGCAAATATTTCTGCTTTTAGGCAAAAGTGGTGGGAAGGGGATGCCCAAGGGCTGGATCACTGAGGACAGTATTAAAAACACAAGCATTCACAGCATTCTCCGCCTCCATAGGCAGATCTTCTGGGATTAACATCTTTCAAAATATAGTGTAATTAATAATTTCAGCTAAACTACATGACAGAATGGCCTTAGTTATTGTCTGTAGAGGTTGACAGAGTTTGATCTCTGAGTTTGCTGCCAACATATTGATTATATCTATGTATTTCATTATTTCTTTTTTAAAATTATATTCTAATGGTTCCACCATATTTATTTCTATGGTTTTCCATGTCACTGTCCTAGTGTATGTTCATCCTGAATATACATGACAAATGTATAATACTTTTCTACTTACTATTTTCTTCCCACGCTTTCAGATTTTTTTCCATGTTTTTTTTTTTTCAAAATTGTAGTGCCTCTGTGTCTGTTCCATAAGTGAGTTCTTGTTTTCTGCCTGAATTTGGATAAACTCTATAATCACGCACAATGTCCCAAACCGAAAATACAGCATTTATATCTCGATCAAAAGGTTGAATGTGAAAAGCTGAAGTTTCATATCCTCTTAGGTCGATAGTATGAAGAGTTTTGAAGTTTCTTGATTCTTTTATTTAGCTGCAATTACGTAGTTCCATAGAGATAAGTTATTAGAACGGCATATATTTGACAGAATAAATTGAAAATATTAGTAATTAATTGTTATTATTAAGAATCAGTTAAGTGAACTCTCCTTTACAGCACACTGTAGTTAGTATGCAATATTTGAATCTTTACTATGTCTAAGTTTTAAGCTGCTATAAGTAGCACTAACTCTTGACAATATGTAAATAGTTTATAATTGCATAAGGTCCCATATTTTCCCTCCTTGATTATTTACTTTTTTATGTTCTCACATAGTCATATTTACTCGTATCTTATTTATGATGATGTCTGTGAAATGACTGTTTCTACAGAAATTTTAATAAATTTTAATAAAAGCTTTAGTGCTTTTTCTTTCTTGGCAACACTTTTAGCTTTGTCTCACAGTCAGTGAACATCTGTTCACTGAATGAAGAATTTTCTGAGTTTGAGGCATAGAAAATAATGACAACTTGTCAACAGCTTTGAGCCTTTGAATAAAATGATAACTGCTTTTATTGTCTTCTGGGAAGCAACTTCTAAAATACTCCTCTGAATCTTGCTCTATCTTCTCCTTTATTTAGCAAGATGTGGCAATGTGGTTAAAAATGGGATTAAAACGTTATGGGATGCTTTCTTTGGTTGTTGTATTGAATAATTTTTCTTTGGAATTATTTTTATTCATGTGAGCTGGGAGATGAGGTTGCTTTTGGAAGTTGCAAAACCTGTTCAGTGTATATTGAGTGCAAACAATCAATATACAATATTAATACAATACTACCTGTATAAGACCACCCTTCTGACAGTGACTTTTAGGTAGGATTCATCTTTCCAAGGATATATTTAGCATCTCGGCTCTGTATTCAGTGAAGGGCATACACAGTGTGATATGTTTATCATCTAAGGCAGGCAACAGCAATGACTTACTTGGATTTAGGATGTTTATTTTTGTCTACTGAAAGCTAGAAAAGATAAGCTTGACCAATGCACAAATTTTTAATGACTTAACTTTGGTTAGATGAATCCTTTTTCTTATAACCTTTCGGTTAGAAGAGTTATTGAGCAGAGCTAAGACCCGATCCTGAGCCAAGATCCTGGAGGTATGAAATGTGTGATTCTTCTAACAATCTGGAGAAGCTTTTTCACAATCTTATTTGCTGGAGTTTAGTAATCACAGATTATTAATTATTGTTTACTAATGAAATGCATAACATGTATACATATAATGCCAGATTCAGATTTAATTATAGAATAATAGAAATAGAAATAAGTTTCCTCTAAGAAAATCCAAATCCAACTTTGCATGATTCTGTCTTAGCTTGGGTGAAAGACAGAATATCTTATTGACATTTTACACATGTGCTTGTGTGGAAAAGAGAAAAAGGTAGTTTTTAAAATGTTATTTTGCAGGACAACTTTCTACTAGGCTTTTTAAAAGCATAACTCTAACTTAGAATAAATTCAGATAAAAGTGTTTAATTTACAGATACTAGTAATGTATAATGAACTACAAGCTGTAATGAAGAATTATGCTCTTCACTGATGCATATTTACTTCTCTTGAAATTTCATTGTAGTATATTATTCTTTATTTCATTCATGGTTAATTAAATATTATCAAGACACTTTACCTTAATTCTTGAGACTGGTGCTTGTTTTTAAACAGTTTCTTAATAACACCTGTATTTCCAACTTGAAAATGTATAGCAAAAACATATTAGAATATATTTCCCATCAAGCTTTGATTCTTACATATTTATCAGAGCCTGGAACTGGAAATGAAAGTCTGGTTAGCAGATAACAAGCAATGGGTAAAACAGAGCCAGCAGCAGAACCATATTTCATGATCTTACGTGTAAGGTTAGACCACACATCATGCTGTGGCCTGTATTAGCTTAAACCAGATTTTTCCACAGCGCTAGTTGTGGTTGAAATCTCCTGATGGACCTAAGTTTCTTCTAAGTGCAGTTTGTGGTCTAAGGTGAAATATCTTTGCGATATGAATCCAATTTCTGGCTACATTAGTTTCACCATGAAAGTAACTTTTAGAAGGTTTGAATTTAGAGTGAAGAAGACTCTCAGTCTTGCTGAACAGCTCAGCGTGGTGATGGATCAGCTTAGCTGCGCATTTTTCTACTGCCATGCTATGAATTCATTTGTGGGTGAAAAATATGAAAGTAGAATTTTTGATAGAATTCAGTATTAAAAAAAAAAAAGTTGTATCTATCTAACAAAAAAATTACATGGCTCTTCCATAGAAAAACCAGCCTGTAAGGAAATAAATGTGGAGTCACTTTAAGGCAATGCTTTTTTTCCTGCCATCAAATCACTGAACAAGTTTATGCTTGCTTTTTCTGCAGTTACCCAATTCATATTTATCAAAAATATGAGAAAGAAAGAAGACAACTATATTCTCTGTCCAAAAGGGCAATATCAGTTTTCCAAAGCTGTTATATGGTTGTCCTCCCTTCTCCTTTTTCTTCCTGTGCATGAGGAAGGTGATAACTGCTCTGAGAGGCTTGCAAAAACTCTGTTACTAGGATTTATTTGATGCAACACTGAAGAATGTTTTATGCTTCTTAACATTACTTGATAGCCATGAAGACCGACTTACAGTTCACCCTTAATGTCCTAAAGAATATCTGGCTATAGTCTGAGCAAATCTGAGTGACACTGGTGATCTATGATGATTGGGCTGAAATGTGAGAGTCTATATTTAGATAAAATACATGTTCACACTTGTGTTATGCAATTATATATAATAAAGTGAGTGTAAAATACAGTCAATATAAAGAAATGAGGACATAAAAATCACAGAATCATAGAATCATTATGGTTGGAAAAGACCTTCAAAATCAAGTCCAACCATTCAATGCCATGCCTGCTAAACCATGTCTCTAAGTGCCTCATCGCATCTCTGTATATTCTATATGTGTTCATCTGCATACAGATGAACATTTTTTTTTTGTTGACTAAATTGACTGGTACTAACTGATCTTTGAGAATAAAGTGAACAGAGAAAACTCAGAAAAGTCCTTTTTTATTATAGCTTTCATGTAATGTTAGTCAATATCCTAGCCTATGAGGATATTAAGGATGAGCAATAAAAGGAAAAAATGAGATGCTTTAAATAATGCTGTCCATAACACCCTTTAAATCATCTACTACAATTTGTTAAGCCATAGCTATTAGGTTAAACAGTGGCTGTGTTTATATTAGCCTTTAAATTTGAATCAGGAATGTGCTTTGAAATTAATTACTTGATTATTTGCACTTTTGCTTTGATTCACATCACTGGGTGGTTTTGGAGTATACAAGCTCTATTGCTTTTGGATGAAACTGAACTAGAAATTGTGCAGCTGAGACACCGCAGCCTCTAGTGCATATTGTGCCCATGGGACCCATCTAACACCCCTGAAATGTCTTGAGTTGTGGATGCTGAATTTGGCACAGATTGCTTAACTCTGCAAATCTGTTCTTACTGATTGCAAGTTTAGATACTGCTTGCAGGTGTAACTAGTAAGGTATGAATTGAACACATGAGATTTTTTTGTCTGAGACAGAAGCTCTAACTTTCCTTCAGACTTCATCTTTTACTCCTGGAGCATAGGTTTTGTGGAATTTTATCATTCAGGAATTTACAAGTTGAAATATTTTCTCATTATACGAGAAAAAATAATGTAGGAGGATGGCATAGAAACATCCTAGTGTGACTGTTGATGTTACACCAGAAAATATTAAATATAACTTTTCTGATTTAACTTCTTTTTTCAGGAAAGAACAGTAACAATTAGAAGACAAACAGTAGGAGGATTTGGATTGAGTATAAAGGTAATATTTTTTGTCTGTTACACAGAAAGTCTCTTTGTATTTAGCTAATTTTAATTTTAATGATGAAATGTTAATAAAATTGTATTTCAGAGGACTAGAAACAATAAAGCAGACATTTTCTAGAAGCTTAGATACTGTTACAATTGGGCAACCAGCGACTACACTGCCTCATGAAATGGAAGACAATGGAAAAAGCATCCCCTTAAGATTCAAGCTGAGCAATTCTGTAATAAGTTTTGATATGAGACCTGAAAACGGTTTGCAACTGCACATACTGTTCTTTTGTTCAACAGCACTCTAATTTAGGTTGTTATTAATGAACGCTAAATTAACGTGTCAGGCACATGGAACAACCAATAAGTTCATCATCAATTCTCCTACAAAGAATATCACATTAATTCACTGTAATTCATTAATAGGACAGAAAGTGTTATTACTTTCACATATTGTTTATTTTGCTTTTGAGATCAGGTAACTCCAGCAATTTATCATATTACCATACTTTTCCTTTTCTGAGGATGATTTAAGAACACACAGAAGTATAGATGATCCTTTTTAGGGGAGGGAGGGATGGAGAGAGAAAGGAGAAATTAATCAATTTTTGTCCTTATAACCATTCTAAGAGTCTGTATTGCCATGATTTTGAAAAACTTGCTGTAGCTTTGAAACTCAAGGTAGAAAACACAACATTAATTTTATCTTTCTTCTAAACACAGTATTTCTCAACCTAAAGATAGCTATGGGAAAAGTAAGGATACTTCACCTGAATGCAGAGCTTTAAATTATGCATATAAAGTGAAAGTATAGACTTTCCTGTGAACATCTGCTAGTACTGACCTTATAAGAAATGACTCAGAAGAGAGATTAATGTGCCTTTGTGTTGTCATTGATAAGAATATTGATGAATAGAAATACTAGTTCTTAAAATATGGCTTGTTACTCTCCCTTTTATCTTGTTGACCCACTGAATACCTCTGTTCAAGGAAAACTTGCAATATTGTGGCCAAAGTTTGTCAGGAATGTAGTCAACAGTACACAAGTTATTTCCTTGCAATGTCACTATAGGTAATAAAGTAATACATGTCATTCTAAGATAATATATATGGGTCAATGAAGTTGTGTTTAGCTAGTAATAAGAAGTAATTAGTTACAGTAAGTAGTAGCCAGTTACTATAAATAATTTTTGACGTTTGAAAAGCAAATTCCATGAGTAAAATAGATTCTTTAGTTATGCAGTACAATGGGTTATTTTTTAGTAGAAAATATCTGGGATTTTTTTAAGCATTGGGTAAATTGTAGCAAATAAAATATCATTGGGAAATATAAATTAAAAAGAGACAGGGGAGAGAGTCTTGCATTAAATTACTTAAATTACTTACATTTTCAGAGCATATTCATTATTTTCAAGAAATTTCTGCAAAGTTCTCTGAAGGAAATGCCAGTGTAGAAAGTATGCAATATTCAGATTGTGAACTCAGTCTAGAAAGGAATTTCTAGTCTGGTCCCCCTTACTCAAGTACCAGCCCTGCTAATAACTATGGATTTTCTGTGGCTATTGCTACTACTGTAAACATTTTGCCTGTTTTTTTTTTTTTTTTTTAAAGAGGAGGTGACTTAGACTTTTCTTCCTGTTTTCAGTATCTTTTTTTCCAAAACTTCTCATATAGTACTTTTTGTGTTGTAATATTCTCAGATCATTTCAGGATGAGAGTTATCTAAGCGTTTATATTCTGGCAGAGGTACATTCACTGGCAGAGGTGTATTTCAAAGGAGGCAGTCTATCCAAGATAGGAGTTATACACAATAAGCTGTCCTAGTGATTAATGGCTCTCATTTTAAAATATTTGCAGTCTGTTAATATGAATTTGCCTAAATTAAATATTCAGCTCTGGGATATTTTAATGCATTTTTCCTCCTAAATTAAACATACATATACTATCAGAAATTCCACAATCCAGTGACCCTTTTAACTTTCTCTTGTTTAGATTCTTGGAGGCATCTTTTGTTACCCTAGGTGTTCTGGATCTTTACAATCAGATTTCTTTCTGAAGAGCAGGAGGACAGAAAGCTAATAATTCCAGAAGGAAAATTCTCCATTATCCTACGGTGCTTTGTCTATGACTCAGAGCCTCTTCTTAGGTATCATTACCTGGCTAGTCCAAGTATAGTTGTAATGATGGGCTGTGTTAAAAAAACTTCTTGTGAGACTTCTTGTGAGCTCCGGAGTCAAGCCCTTTCAAAATGATTACAATCAATTAATATCATTAATAAACCAGCTTGTAAAGGAATAGTCATGGGTAAAATCAATGAGTGTAGTGTAATTTCAGGCAAATATCACATCTCTGACAAGTCTGAGATGTGGAGATTTGACACAAGCTGCTGAGTGTATCACTTTTGAAAGAACAGTGTGTTGCTTAATAACTGGAGTGAGTGTAGTGTTCTTGTGGAAACAGGCAATAAAATTGATAGTTCATTATATAAATTAAAATTTACTGTTACAACGTGAACTCTGGCTGCCAGGAATCTGGCATTTACCTGTTTTTGATCATTCTTTATCTGAGGAGCAGCATCACAGATCTGCTGAGATTCAGTTTGACTTTTCAAATTCTGACTCTATTGAAAAAAATTATAAACCAGGCATGTGCACTATAGGACCAGTATCAGCGTTAGTCAGTGTTGCATGTATTTGGGAAGTGACATTTTTGTTCCAGCTATGCTCTTTGAATAAACCGGACCAGAACATTTAAACAGGGCCAGTTAGTAATGGATATTGGAATTGTCTTGTTTAATTGCTAGCATAATTCTTGGCACAGCTTTTGGTTTATGCCAGATATCATTCTGTGACACAGTTCCTGAGTACAGATCAGGATTTTTCCCAATAGGCAGCATGTATCAAGTCAGTCTACTTCAATATTCTTAAGAGTTTATCCACACAAACATGTGCATCAATAGACTGTAAGGCTGAAAAAACAGACCTATTTTAGTGAGGGAAACAGATGTTACCTTTTAACCTTTTTATAAAGATAATATCTTCATAAGATAAGATCCTGTGATATCCTTCTTTTACATATAAATAGTATATATGTAAATTAAAAGATAGTAAATAAGAATGGATTATATTCAGCTAATATGAGCTATTGAACTTTCTGCACGTTGCACATGCATGTTCCATTCCCTGTATGCTGCAACACCATTGATTTATTTTTTTATAGATGCCCTCTGTCTCTTCTAACAATAAACAGCAACGTTCTGATTATGGTTGGATTGAAACATGAAAACAGCATTTGTCAAGAAAAGTTATTATTTCTAACTTTTTTTTTTTATTTCTAAAACTTTTGAAAAAAAAACCTTCCATGCATAATAATTGCAATAACAAAAAGTCTTTCAAATTGTATGGTTTGACACTGTATGGGTAGCCATCAGACCTTGAAAGTACTGGCCAAAGTCCAAGACTGTTAACTGAGAACAGCTGCTCATGGTTAAAGCTTGGTCTACCTGGTCTAGCATAGAAACATCTCCAAAGGAGTGCAACTACAATTTATTCCAGGCAAATATTTGAACAGTTTATGTTCTCATATGACTTTGGAAGAATGGGAAAGGGAATAAACACTACAAAGACTGGTCTTAAAGGGCTGAGCCATTAACCCTAGATTGTATTAGCTGATAGCTTTTCATCCCCCTCTATGATCTGGGAATATAACTGTATGTAAGTAGACGTAGGTAGACAACTATTAACAACAGAAAAGTAGCCAAAGTTCACAGAGCTTTCTGGAGTCGGGTTAAAGATGACTGGTTATAGATAGCTGGCCAGCTATTTTTCCTTCTCCGCTTGGACTTCTGTTTTTTAGACTATTTATTTTGACCTTTGACTAATTTAAAGGAAATACTCCATATCAATGGCCAGCTGCAGTGAGAAAGATTCGTTTTCTTCAGTAGAGCATTACCACTTAATTCCTGAAATCTCCTGTATAGATGAATTTAGATAAATATAGCAAGTGAGGAATAAACAGGCTAGCATGCCTCCATGCATATTTGCCTTCACCTCTGTGCCCATATGTTTAGTTTCTTTTTAGAGTTTCCTTTTGATGCTTTATTCTGAAGAGTATGGATGTTTCTAGTCACAACAGGATAAATTGAAAGCAGCAACAACACTGAGTTGCTGTTGAAATGTTGAATTATGGTCCAGCTTTCCTTTTTTTTCCCCCAAATACTGAACACCTACTGTTCTGTTACTTAATGTTTCCTTTTCTGATTCTTGTTACTTATCCCCCTACTTTGTTCACTCTTTGTGCATATATGACAGAGTCAATAATAAATAAAAGCTGCTTTGAGATAGAAGTCCAAACTTGCTTTTGCTGGTCTTTTGTTTACCTGTGTCTTGCCAGCACAAAAACTAAGTCATCACAGTGGTTTCTGTTGTAGTGTGATGTCCATTTTGCCTTTATCATTTCTCATATTATTATGCAGATTCTGCAGAAACTGACGTATTTTTTCTTCAAGTCGTGTAAGTTCTGCACATCATTCAATTCATTTCCTGAGCTAATCATATCAGATATAAGAACAAAGGCAATAAGAAATTAATTACAATTGAATATTTTATTACTAAAAAACAGGAAAAAGGGAAAATACAGGATCAGAGTTGTTTTCTCAATCTCTCTGAAAACTTCTGTTATGGAAAGGATAGATCATAATTTTAAGAAAAAGATATTTTCAGTGACTGATGAAACTGTCATTTATTCTGCTTTCAGGGTGGCGCAGAACATAATATTCCAGTGGTCATTTCTAAGATTTCCAAAGAACAAAGAGGTGGGTGTCAAATTAGTAGACTAAATTTTGGAATTTTTCTTAAAGTAGTGATGCACTAAGTCTCGAGATTCTTGTAGATATCTGTAACATGCTGAACTCTGTTTTACTTAGAAATATTCTCAGTAAAGTACAAAAGTTATGTTTGGAATATTTTTAAACAGCCTTCAAATGTATCTATTAAAAATCCTATAGAGTATTATTTTAAGGAAAAACTAGGAAAGCATTTTGATAATAAAGTTGGTTAACAATTTTATACCTTTCTAAAATCTGTAATTTTGTGAATGTCTTATTTGAAAAGAGTTGTTGCCATAAAGCTGTAACAGCTCAAATGTTTGCTGTTAAAGCACGGTAAGCATAGTAACACCAGGAGAGAATGTGTGTCTCTATCCTGGTTAGTAGGGTAGTACTCAGGGAGAGCAAGGTAATGATGGCACTGATACTCTATGGTATTTCCACATTAGATGCTGGACTATGCAAAACCTTGCAATTCTTACATAGGAGTAGTGGTATTTATTTGGGTTTGTTTTTATCTTATCCGGATACTGTTATCAAATTCGTTTTTTTGTCTAGCAATGTTTTGAAGTTGTGGGAACAATATAATATGTACTAGGAAGATGAATGATGGTTAAACAGCTCATCATATGCTCACTGAAAAAGTTATCTGTTAATACCTGTTGTGTTTATTTTTATGTATACTTGTATAAATATGTCTTAGCCTTGGAGGCATTTTTCTTCTTCTGTAAGGCTAATTCTGGAATAAAACTTCTATACATATAATTTATGGCATTAAAAATGTCATATTCATTCACACATAGATGAAGAGTGATACAGGAGAATTTTACTGTATTGGGAACTATTGATTGACCTTGAAATGCAGAATGTGTAAGTTGTGTGTAGGGAGGGTATAGAATAAAATAAATGAGCCCCTAAGGGAAGCAACTTAACCTTAAGTAGATGATACACTTGATTTCCATCCTTTGCAATATAAAAATAAGTATGTAATAGATAGTAATGTGTATTACCTACACTAGCTATTAAAATGCTATCAAGCACTGCAGAAAAAATAAGAAATGCAGACTTAAGTTTAACTGAACACACAAAAGTGCATACTGTTTTCTTTTATTATTGTCATTATTTTTTGCTATACTGCTTGACAGATAATTTCTAATTTCAATATGTAATTGAGATATAATCTCATTTACTGCTCCTAATAAAAAATACTGCTGATTTTTAGAGAGTGAGCTGAGTGACATTTCTTATATAGAAAGAGACTATGCAAGTGTTACACCATCTGGCTGTGTAAGGATCTTGGATACAAAAAAAAAATGTTTAACCCAGACCCCTTGTGCTTCAGAGCTTTGCAGTCTTGGTTCTACGCTCCCTCCAGTTGCTTTCCAGATCTTTTTAGACCTCTAAACAATAATGGGGCACTTGATGTTATTCTTACAACCAGTGCTTCACAGAAAAAATGCTCGTCATATACACACAAGCTGCAAATTAATACATGTAAGCTCAGTTTCTAAAGCAGAATAATGAGATTTGCATTCATTTCTTTTTTTTTTATCCTTCAGTATTTTAATCATTCTGCATCAGAAATAAATGACCAATACCAGTACTTCAAAGGAACACTTTATGTGAATATTGATGTTGGTCCATAAAAATAAATCAAAAGTTTTTAGATTGTCATATGTCAGACTGTGATGTTTTGGAATGCTATGACTAAGTAATGCCATATCATTTTTTACTTAGTTCTCATATTAGGGGTTAGTAATTTCTTTAGAGACACTTAAGTATTTTCTGTTTTATTCCTTTTGTATTTGTAAAGTATATTCACGTTATATATTTTTATAATACAACTGAGTAGTTAAGGACTCTTAACTGTAGAAATAGATTTTGTAAATTACCTTACCACTTACATGTTATCATGGTATTTTTAAGATAAAATTCAATTTTGTTGGTGATTTTGAACAGTACGTTGTATAAAAGAGTGTTTGGCTCTTCAGCATATAAAGTGCATATGTACTCCACTGAGCTTATCAAATGTTGGAGGACCCGAAGTTTATTTGGTAAAAGCTTGTAAGTTAAAAAATGCCCTTCATAAATTCCTCAGGGTCTGTAAGAAATAGTTTCTCAATTTCATTTAAAAAATAAACTCAATTATGACCTAGTTTTGCAGTCATGTCCTATTTGAAAGAGTGATTGCAGGATGCCATACTTCACCATATGGGCATAAAAGATGCTACAGACTAGTGAATGATGTTTCAGTCTTATGATTAAGATGCACAGACTCTTTCATAGTAGCATTTATATGCTGGTATATTGTAAATAAATAAATAAATAGAATCTAAGTAACTTATCTAGAAGTGTTTACTTATTTATTTATTTTATTTTTATTATTTTAAAAATGCTAAGATTGTGTAAGATATGGGGTGAAGTGGAAATATGTGTGCAAATGCAAATGAATGAAAATGCACTTTCTGTTTTCAGCGGAACTTTCAGGGTTGCTCTTTATAGGCGATGCAATTCTACAGGTAAGTAAAACTACAAATTCTTTTTTTATGACTTTCTAAAAAAGTATAATGAAATCTGTACTTATGAAATGTAGAGTAAGTTTTCTCTCTATCTTTTTGATAACAGATTAATGGAATTAATGTGAGAAAATGCAGGCATGAAGAAGTGGTGAGCTTTTCTCTTTTTTTTTTAGCCTTTTTTTGTCTTTCGTAGTTATTGTGATGATACTATACACTGATAGCAGAGCACTGGTATCAGTAGCTTCATTATTATTTCTAAACAAATATGATGGTATCTTCTAGCATGGCAGCAGCTTAGCATGTAGTACAGTCTTTTCTGTGTAGATTTGCCTATCCATCCTTTGGTAGGTTTTTATATATTAGAGACTTTCATTTTATTATCAGGATTTTGTCTGTAAATATTCCAATCTTCTTTTGTGCTGTAACCATCAAATTTCAGCAGTGTTATTCCTTTCTGTCTGTGTGAGGTCATTTTAATTTGAAAAACTATCATTTGCACTCTGCTAGTGAGTTGTTATAAGCCTTTTAAACTACACTTTAAAATCAGGGCAAAATTATTCTTCTACCTTTAGTTCACTTTTGATGTGCCCCTCCTCCAGTTAAGCTGTTAACTGTAGGCAATTAAAATATGTATTAAGTATTAAGGAAGTTCTTGCCAGAGAAGCCATGTGTGTTTCAGAGCTCTACAGTGGGCCACCATCCTTGGAAAGTCAGCTAGAAGTATCATGTGCTTTTTGTTACACTTGATTTTTTGACTTCATAAGTAGTTTAAGAAGTAGGAAACTCTGTACTTCAGAGAATGCCAGAAATGAGATTACCAAATAAGGTACATCCTTAAAACCTGTGTAAGTCTATAGAATTTATAGTAATGTTATATCTAAAAGTTTGCTTACCTAAAGTTTCCTGCAGACTTGAATGGGCTCTGCATTCAGTACTGCATTCTGCTATATGACGTTGAATGTATGCCATGCAGGTATAAGAGTTGAGCCAAGAGGGAGAAAGCGATGATGTACTGATGAACTAATGCAGCATGAAGGAGTAGCTTCACTCCTTCAACACGCTGTTCCACCTCTCAGAGTGCATTTGTGAACCGGATTTGTGTTGGAAATTTGTGTTGCAAACCATGCATTGTGCTTCAGAGCCTTAAATATACCACCTTTTCTATACACGGGCTAACTGTCATATTTACAGTCCTTGTAAGCTTTGCCTTTGCTACAGTGATCAGATTTTAATCTTTTATAAGCTTAACTGTACTTATTTAATTTAGTATGTATTAATATAATAAATCTCTCAATGGGATTTCAATGGGCTATTAGAGCCTCAAAACATAAAAAAATTATTAATAAAAGCGAACACTTTTATATCCACAAAGGCATACTGAAACCTGGTATGACAACACTAGGATTTTTTTGTTCTGACGTAATATCTGACTGTTAAACTCTTACTATTAAAATTATACATAAATCTGTTTGCTATTTATAATCAGATATATGCACTTTCCAGAAAATAAAAAGCAAAACCAGAAGGTGCAGAGTGAATAGAGTAGCAAGAGTCATCATGTCTTTTTTCTTATACCTCGCTTGTCCAATGTCATCTGCTTCTTGAACTCTTTGTAGATAATACTTTCAGAATAACAACAAAAAAAAGTTGTGGTGTCTTACCAATTTTGAATATACTTTTGTGTATGTGCAAAGGTTCACTTTTAGGCATTTGAGAAGTAGATAAGTTATTAAGGATATCAGGGGTAATTAATTACTAAGAATAATCCTTAAGAAATATGAAAAAAATTCTGGCGGTACTTAAGTAAGATAATAGTCTATATGACATAAAATATGCAGGAGAGGAGTTACAAGTGCAAAATAAGCATTAAAAACAAGCAAATAAATTCTGACTGATAATTTGATAAATCTTTTTTAAAATATCCACTGTTGCATGATCCTTGCATGTGGAGTAAATGCTTTTAAGCAGAATCATGTAAAACCTGTTTACAGTTCTTGCTACTGAGGTAATGATACAGTCATGCATTGTACGCTAATTTGTAGGTTTAGGTCTGTCTCTTGGTAGAGGACATCAAAGTGGTTTGATAGCAGGAGCTATAGGTGCATTTAGTCTGCAGAACGGAGATTGAGTTGTTCTAGCGCTCCTGTCTTGCGAAGTGTCTGCTACAGGATCCCTGGCTCTGATCTCAAGGTTATAGAGAAGATAGGAAGTGTGTGGAGCATACTTGCTCACAGCAGGGAGTGGAACAGCAGGGCAAAGTTAATTTTCAATCATCTTAATCATACCCAGGTAATTTTAAAATGGCCCTGAAATGTCCATAGGCTTGTAGGTTTGTTTTCTCCTGATTTTCTGTGCCTAATTAAGTTTTGGTAAGTATTATGTGAAAACAGAGTAGTGGCTCATTAATACATCACGGTATTAATGTTTTATAAAATATTCTTTATGAAGCAATGTGTGTGCAGAATGTCAATCTGAAGCAGCTCGTAGCAAATTCATGCTTACTTAAGTATCTGTGGTCTTCTGTTGAAAAAATCACGTCTACGACTTCTTGATCTTTGCAGAAACATTTTAAGCAAATGTCATATCTTCATAGCTCTGCAATAAAAAGTCTGTGACATAAGCAATGCAGCCTATTGTATTATAGAGATGATTAATTAGCTCTGATATTTCACTATGCTTTAATAATAACTATCTTATACAAATAAAATTATTTTTCCATTTGAATTTCTACTTTAAGTAAGTAGTTTAATCTTTAATTAAAAAGCTTTTTTAAAAAAGGAAATTAATTTCTTTTTTCAGTATTTATAGTTTTAGACAAATCACTTAATTCTGAGCATAGTTTTCCATTTGTACACAGTTATTCAATATAAGGATATTATGAATTTACATTAAAGACTGAATGTCAGCTTGCTGTTCAGCTGGGACCTCATCAGAATACCACATAACAGTGTTTCAGTCTTAGTGCTCTCCTTGGGCCTTGTGATAAAATGGGAGTAATCTGAGAAAAAATCTCATTATCCTCTTAAAAATGTCTCTCAACATCATATTACCAGTTTATCATAAAAAAAAATATTATTTTATAAATGAATTCGGAGGGCTCTGTTTACATATGTATTTTAAGGTTTGTATGAGTTTGTACTCATTCTACTTTGTATTTATTCATTTTTTCTTTTCCAGTCCACTCAACATTCCACTTTACAAGATTTTAAAAACTGAGTTTAGGGGTGACGTGCATGAACAGGCACAAAACTCTAGACTTACATCTGTTGAAGTTGTTCTAAACACACATAACTTGCCAAGCCACATGCACAGGGCTTTCAGTGGATAGGATTAGTTATAAGCTTGGTAAAAAATGTGTCTGTTGCCCTTACTTCCATTCATTGTCCTTGCTTAAAACAAAGAATGATGAAATGTTGTTCTAGTCACACACACAGACATATTTATGGTTCTGGGATTGGCCAATGCACTATTAACAATGATGAAATTTCAGGAGAGAGCCAGGGGCTCTGCTGTGAGCTGCTTCTCTAGTTTCCTAGAGACACTGTGGTCCAGAGCGAGTATCTACCAATTGTGCTGTACATGCCAAGAATATTGTGTTGGATCTTCCTCTCTTATTGAAGGCAGGACTGAGTTATAGTGCAGCAAAACATCCGAGGCTATGTGGAAGAATGAATTTCAGTCAAACAAAATGGGTCCATGAAGTCAAGAGCAAGACTCTACTTTTCAGGGAATGAGAACACTGATATGTTGTAAGATTTGGTGTTTGTTGTTTTTATTGTGAATAGAAGATCGCATCTCATATCAACAACAAAGGTTATCTACGACTATGTTTGTTGTTGTTTTTATCTTTTTTTTTTATTATATTTTTTTTTTCTTCCCTTATGAAATAGTATTAGAACAGAAATATTATGAATATGAAATAATATCTTATCTTATTTGAGGAAAATTCAGACAATGTTTCTAATAAAATTAGAATATGGATATAAAGGTCTTTCTCATGTGCCAGTTTTATGACTCAGATGTGATCCTTGGACAGCAGCAGGAGAGTTGGTTGCCCAGGAAAGTTAATATAGAAGAAGATAGGTATCTCGGCTTCATAGGTATTTAGTTGTGATGGGTTTGATAAAGAACTAGCTATTCTTTGTAGCATAGAATCATAGAATCACAGAATGCGTAAGGTTGGAAGGGACCTCTAGAGGTCATCTAGTCCAACCCCCCTGCACAGGCAGGGTCACCTATAGCATCACGGTTTCCATCATCCATCGGCTGCATTTTGATCAAGATGTTGTTCCCAGTGGAATGACCTGAAATGGCAGGTCCATGTGCACTGCAAGGTGGCTTTTGTTTCCTTGTTGTTGTCTCTGCATTTATACTGAGACAGTAACCAGGCCAGATCACTATGAAAGACAGACATTCTACAAAACTGACAGCAAAGAAACTGTGGTTGCTAAACTGCCATCAAGTACAACTGATGACAGATGTATTTTTTGGAAAATTATGTTTTTGTTATCTTCATTTCCTTAACTGTGAAACAGACCTAGACTATAATCACGTTTAGTTCACTAAATCATATAAGGTGCTTTAGAATCTGTTATCAGAAAGGATCTCTACAAAATCTGTTCTACTAATATTTTGCTATTTGATGATAATTATAAGAGCAGCCTGGAAATATATCTTAACATCTCACATTGCATGGCAGAGATATTGCTTTGTATTGCACAAAGCATTTAGCCATTTAACCTTTTCCCTTACCAAGGGGGGCCATGAAATACTGAAGCTGTATATTCAGAGCTTCTGAGAAAAGACTATTATAATTTTGAAATTTAAACTTTTTGAAGATACAGTGGTTTTATTCACAAGAAGCAAGTTATTCTCCAAGCAGCTATTTTTTTTTTCATGTGAGACTCTGAGATTATAACAGTGCTAACACAACCTTAACAGCATCTGCAGCTGAAAGCATCCATAATAAATTTACATAATGTTCTTATTTTGATCGTTAAATTTGGAGTTAATAATAATCTGTTAAATATTTCAGCATTGGTTTAGAATCATCGTTTATCAAGTAGAAAAAAAAAAAACAAACAGTAATTTATTCCATGTGGCAGAAATTCCTTATATTAGGGTATGTTCTGGAGCAGGAGAGTTATGTGTTTTCACACACTTTTCTTATCTTGTGAAGTTTTTCAATTTAAAAATATACCAGTCGGTGTTGCATGTTTTCCAAATGTTTTCTAAAGATACTTGTAAATATATTAGATATTTTATTAAGAATTCATCTATTAAGAGTAATCTTCTGTACTTGTAACTTGAAATAAAAAGGGAATCTTGGTATGACTAATATTGAGTCTATATGATTAATATGGTTGTTTCCTTATTATATAGCTGCAGTCCTCAAGGCAAAAAATATATATATATAAAATAATAATAAAAAATGACAGTTTAGTGAGATGGAGTGAAAGAGAGAATCAGTTATTAGAGTGTGACATACTTCAGGTAACTGCTCTTGCTTCCTCCTTTTGTGTGTGGTTCTATTTCTGTTGAAAGCCCAAGCTTCTGTGGAGTAGAGAGAATCAATGGCTGGGCAGAGGTTTCACAGTATATACCGTTATGTGTGCTCTCAGTCAGGGTTTTTTGCTTCCCTAGGAATTAAAATGAAGTTTTTTTTAAGGTTTGTTTATATGTTTGTCTGTTTTTCCCTCCAGAATCCCTTTTTGCAAGATTTTATTCTGTACAGTATTTCCCAAGTGAGGTGTAACTCTGTGGGACACTGGTGCGGGGATTACACTTTGTTTTGCTTTGCCATGTATTTGCTATAAAATAAGCATATAATCATGATTTTTTTGTTTTACTTGGAATAACTACTCAATAATCTAGTGAGACTAGACAAGAACAGCATAAAAAGCACCTACGGTCACCCAAAGAAGAGGCAACAAACATACACAAAGCATTCTGTGAGTCAAAAGTTTAATGTTGGAAGAAAAGAAACCATCGATAGGTACAACAATTGTCATCCCTTGTCACTAGTAAAAAGTTTTCATTTACCCATGTGGAATACAAAATACTGTTTGATATGCAACAACAGTAATTTCTATAAACAGATGAAACAGCCACGTGTGGTTGACTGCTGCAAATGCTACAGCAAATGCTGACCTGTAAAAGGCAACCTTTGTATTTCTTATGGCTTGACAGGGACCCAAGAGAGCATGTCAGACTAACGAGAGCGCACTGGAAAAAGTAGAGGGCAGTTAATTATTTTGTTGGCCTAAAGGAATCGCAAATAGGAGGCACACTCAAGAAAGTGCAAATGTACATAAACACATAGATGAGTATAGAGTCTTCACACATTTTTCTTGTGGTTACAGTATCTTATTTCTTCAGAATTGTCATTTTAGAATCAGATGGGTGCAAACTTTTCATCCAGGGTTTGTCTAACACCTGTACATATTTTTAGGACTTTTTTTTTTCCTCTACAATGGGTCTTTGTCTTTTAACAGTTTGTTCGGTGGAGGAGGAAGAGGAAAGGAGAATGGATCCTATATATTTTTCAATAGTATCCAGTGTTGGACTGTTCCAGACAGATACATGGAGGTTTCCAGATGGCCCACCCCATACTTCTCAGCCACTAGTATGGTACAGTATGGTACTGGTGTTTTGGTATCTGTATGTCAGCACTGGGCCTATTTTGCAGATGTATCTTTATTTTTTTTTCCTAGTGTTGCCCTGATAGTACTGTTGTCTCTGAGTTCAAATTGGTGCCTGCTGCTTTCCATTATTTCTTTTGCGAGGTAGTGCCCAGTACAACTGGTACAGCAGTAAAAATTTCACAGATCACAAGAAAAACTCTGGTGCAGATATGATGACAGAAACAAGAAACTTTCGAGTAAAATTTCTGAAGAATACCCATTCTTTAGATTTTAGTGCAAAGGACCTCTTTAGATTTTAGGACAAATATCTGCAGTAGTTGTTGCCATCCTGTACTATTAGTGTTTTTTTAAACTAAATGGGAAGCAGCCAGTGATGACTGGCTAAATGTCATTACCAGGGTAATGACATAGCAGTAAATGAGATCTAGTAAATGTACATAGTTCTGTTCTACTTCACATGCCCTTGTCAAGCCAATACTGATTTAGAATATATCAAAGGTTCTAATTATGCTGACCCATTAAGAGTAAAGTCCAAGGGAATACTTTGATCAGACGTACTAAGCATTTCTAGATTTCCTGAATATTGAAATGTCTTATCTTCTTCTAATATTCTGAATATAATGTATTTACGCATTACGTGAAAAGGCAAACATAGTTTAGAATATCTTCATCGTTTCTTAAACATTTTAATGGTTATTAACATCTTTTAAACTGTCATATTTACATGAAGTCTAATACAAAACTCATTCAAAATCACCTGTATATTTCAAGACACAGTATATTATTTCTGAATTACTGATTGTGGAGAAAAGTGTTGGTGAGACTTAGCTTTTTTCCATAATTAATGCTGAGGGATGAAAAAAAATGTTAAAGCATCATTTTTACAAAGTATAGTAAGCATCCTTCCATCAAGCAGTAACTATGGGTACACTAAATGTGAATTATAGCTAACATGATCATTTTAGATGAATATATCAGATTTTTGTTTAACTTTGAAAGTCAATAGGACCTCATGCTGTAAACTGATGAATCTGTAATTCAGCACATTTTTGTAAGTATACTGAAATACAAATCCAGCTTTTTTATGACATTGGAATCATTTGCTAATCTCTTTCCTTTCCAATTTGTATCCTTTCCTATCTGTAAATATTCTCTTTATTTATTTAATAAATATTATTTTAATTAATATCTGATTTAATTAATAATTTGATTAATATTTGATGGGAGTACCTCTAAACTGAGTATTGCCAAACTCCTCAAAATTTAGATCCTAATGAAAATAATCCAAAAATTCTTCAGACAATATGTCTCAAGATATTTGGATATTTTATTATTCCCAATATCTATGTAACTATCCAGCTATCAGCAAAATATCTGTATGCCTAAAAGTATAAGTGCTTTGTTAAATTGATGACTGCCTTTTTTTGCAAAGAACAAATTCTGTTTCTCAAATTCAGGTAGATGCAGTAGTATAATAGTACTGTGGCAGGAAAACTGTCATTGTATGGCATAAAGCATATGTTTTCTCAGTTTTCTGTTACACTGAGTATATTCCCTGATGTAATAAAATACTCTCCTCAGAGATGTAATAAAATACTCTCCTCAGATCCTGAGCTACCAAAAAGCTTAGCAGAGCGTGTATTGATATAAAACATTACTTCAAAAAAAAAAGTTTATCTAAGAATTATGCATCACAGTGAAGTTGATAACATTTAGAACTGAATAATTAACAGTAGGCTCATACACTAATATTTATTCAAATTTGGAATTAAATTTGATTTTAAATTCTTTGAGACTAGTTGTGTTCATTTTCCTTGATCATTTATGGGCTGGTGCTTGATTAGTGTGAGTATTCGTGAAAAGTAAATGTTAAGGTCATATTTGCCAACAGCAAATTTTATATTGAGTATGTAAATGTGAAATTTGCCATTAGTTGTTTGTTTGACCCCAGTCTTGTAGATTACTGTGAGCAAACCCTTGCTTTAGGACTGATCTTTCTTTCACCCAAAATTGGGCCTCTGCCTGGTCATACAAGAAATTCAAACCATTTTTTTCAAAAAGCCATCCAGCAAATGCTTAATCTTTTCTATGTTCAGAAGAGATTAAAAACATTCTTAATCTCCTTCAACATGCTGTGGCAACAGGGTGCCTTCATCTTCAAGCTTTAGAAGCAGAAGAATGCCAAGCACTCTATATAGTTTACTAATATGTCTGTGTGTTGAATATTACCAATCATGTCTTTACTTAGCATGTAGAACAAAACTTACTTATTTAGTAAATGTGTTAAATATTTCAAACAGAACTCAGTTGTGAATAAATTTTTAGAATAAATTTCAAGTGCCTGAATAGTTTGAATTAGCAGGGGATTCTCGTATGTTTAGTAGACAAGCAAATTGCTTCAGTGTTTTGTTAATCAGAGACAGAAACCTCAAACACTTTAAGTTGTTTGCTATAATGAAAAAATATAAAAAGTGGTGTATAGTCTAACTGTGAAAAGAAAGAACTCCAAATGTCGTAAAATTGATAATTTCATTTGAATTATTTCCTTCTAATGAGGAGCAGATATTACATGCAAAATTCAGACACCTTAATTCCACATTAGTTAACTTATGGCTAATGAGAAGAACACTTCCACTTTCAACCTTACTTAAAAATAAATAAATAAATAAATTGAGAAAGTCAAAGTCTTCGCTCTCAAACTTTTGTTTTCAGCATAACTTACTTCTTCTAGCATGGAAAAAATACAGTTTTCTTCCTAAACGGATTCATCATCTTACTTATTCCAGTCTTACCTAGAAGGTCTAGGAATAATGCAGATATATATGGTACAAATTTGTTTATTCTGTGAAGTAGTTAAAATACAATGATGCAAATCAATTTTCTTAATGAAAAAACTAACAAAGTTTTCAGTCTTCTTAATATTTTGTGATATTTTGTATAAGGTTTGGAGAATCTTGATTGACTAAATCTGAATTTAAGTGCTAAAATACTGCTGCTGTCTTTGGGAATGTATACATAACTATCTTCAGTTCACTTTATGACTTTCTGTTGAAAAGTGTTAGAGCTTTGATTAAGGTAGCTAATATACTATATGTAATCATTTGGAGATTTATAAATCCTTTACTATGGGCTCTATGCCATAATACCTTCAAGTAAAATCCTAATGTTTTATATAAAAGATATTGATATTTTTACCTAGAGTCTTGGCTTTACCATTTAGTTTGTCAATAATTTCATGAATGAAGTTCTGTCAGCATTCAGTGTTTTTGTGCCAGTTCCTAGCATCAGGAAGTGGTATTCCAGTGTAATTTGTTTTTTAGCAGATCACTTCATCAGTGATCACTTGTTCAGTGATCAGTCAGAAAATTGCTCAATGATAATCAGAAGAATCATAGAATCATAGAATGCCTAAGGCTGGAAGGGACCTCTAGAGATCATCTAGTCCAACCCCCCTGCACATGCAGGGCCACCTAGAGCACGTGGCACAGGACTGCATCCAAGCGGGTCTTGAAGATCTCCAGAGAAGGAGACTCCACAACCTCTCTGGGCAGCCTGTTCCAGTGCTCTGTCACTCTCACTGTTAAAAATTTTTTCTTAAGTTCCTGTGGAACTTTTGGTGTTTAAGTTTGTGGCCATTTCCTCTTGTTCTGTCAGTGGCCACTACTGAAAAGAGGCTGGCCTCATCCTCCTCACTGCCTCCCTTGAGGTACTTATAGACACAGATCAGGTCCCCTCTCAGCCTCCACTTCTCCAGGCTGAACAGGCCCAGCTCCCTCAGCCCCTCCTCATAGGGCAGATGTTCCAGGCCCCTGATCATCCTCGTGGCCCTGCGCTGGACTCTCTCCAGCAGCTCCACATCCTTCTTGTACTGAGAGGCCCAGAACTGGACAGATGTGGCCTCACCAGGGCTGAGTAGAGGGGTAGAATCACTTTAGTATGGAGTATTTAGTATGGTAGGTATGTGTGACAATGCATTATGTCCTAAATGAGCTTAATAGTTCAAGAGATTGTACTTTCACTATCAGAAGATCTTGTTAAAGAATAACAATACTAAGAAATTGTCGCTACAGAGAATTAATAAATTACAGTTTTGGCATGTTCTTACCTTTTGATATTGAATTAGACTAAAAACTACTAAAGTTATACTATTTGGATTAGTAACAAATATAGTTTTCATCAGAATGTTATGCAGATATGATTAGTGGGACGAATTTCCACATATTAATTAAAGTATGCTATAGATTTTGTTTAAAAAGAGATTTTAACTTTTACATCTTGTATGTAAAGTTAGATCCTTGAGGTAAAAAGTAATTTTTGCTTATTATGAAGAAATTATATGCAAAATTATGGGAGGGGACTTACATGTTCTTCGGTGTTGATAGTTTTTTTGAAAATTCCCCATAACACCAGTGGAAAAGAGGAAAAGAAAAAACTATCTCAACCTACTACTAGGTTGGCTTCTGATTATTATGAAGTCCAATATACCTTATGCCTAACATAAGACAATCTCTGTAGGTGGTAGGGAAAGAGTCTATTGTTCATGTAACTGTAAGCACACTTACAAATAAAAGTGTTGTTTTGTGTTCTAATTCTAGATTTTGGTGAGTAATTCTATGATGAATAATGGAACTAATAATAGAAATAATAACAGTTTGTTTCCTGCTTGCTACAGATTGAGTATTCTGTTAATAGCACAGCTGGCTACACAAAAGAAAAACTGAGGATTTTACTTTGACTTGGTATTTTCCTGGAAGTTGCAGAAAATATTTTGTTTGGATAAGCTTTTGGGATACAGGAGGTAGATTTCAGGGAGAGAGAGTCGGTAGGAAGCTTGCAGACTAATTGCAGATTGGAAAACATTTTTAGTAGAGCAATAGGCTCCCATGTGGGGAAGCTGATGGGCAATCTGCAGAGGTGACAGAAAGAAGGTTTTTGGAGGAACTCAACAGCTGTCAAAAGCTGTAGACTTTCTAAAGGTAAGATTCAGGAAAATGTCCTAATTCTAAAAAGACATATTCAACATGGGAGTGTGCTTTTTTTTTTTTTNTTTTTTTTTTTTTTTTTTTCTCCTAGTAGTTCTGATTTTTATTCATGTAGAGTATTTTTTTGTCCTGGTATACTTTTTTTACTTTTTTTTTCTAATAATAAATGTGTTTCAAAGTCCCCATTTCAAAGAAAAGAGGACACATTAAACTGAGCTTTGCTATCTCTCCCTTGTCTTTAGTTGTCTTTGAGCCCATAATAGTTTCTATAACTATGATCAAAATTTCTGCTATTTCTTGCTGTCTTTGTGATTTGCATAACACTTTTCTCTACTGAAATGCCTATAGTGATATTTAGGCACCTTGACTAGATTATTGTTAACTGGAATCCGTCCACTTCAGCTCCGCTGGGGCGAGGCTAAGAGATTCCTAGCAGATCCCTGAAAACACCCATGTGTACAGTAGGACCTTCTGTTCTGACTACTGCTTTAGTAAAGCCCAAATTTTGGTATGTTGGGATGCAAGTTATTAGTAGAGTTAGAATATAAGGGATTGATAGTTCTTGTTTTTCAGAATATCACATGAAATATTTGGATGAGGAACAGTAAGGCACATGGAGTTCTCAGTTTTTATAGACCAGTTTTTATAGACCAAGTGAAGTTGTGATTCCTTGATTAACCTACCTTTGACATGAAACTAATGGCCTTCTAATGAATTGATATACTATAAACTATGATGACCAGTTAATGTAGTCTTTAATAAAACAGATAATTAGAGTACAAGACCTAAGAATACAAATTAAGCACTTTGTCTGCTTATAGCAATACATTTTCTGGATAATGCTTATTATTAGTGATGCGATTAATGTAAGATGAATATAAAAATGCTTCCAGAGCTTTACAATTTTTTTCCCCTGAATTTTCATTGTTATATTTTGCTGATACAATCTAATATTGATTTTGAAATGATAAATACGCATCTTAGAGTAATTTCAGTCTATTGCTATTCTATCTAAATATTTATAAATGCTTATTTGGGATCGTAATAATGTTTCAAAATTTAAAAGAAATGATGCTGGATCTATTAGACATTTTAGTAAATATTCTGTTTCACAAGTTTTTGCCTTGCAAATTTAAAAACAGATTTTTCTTTCAAAAATCTGATTGTAAATATATCATTAAAGTAATGGTATTTACTTCTCTTTTTCACTTGGGATTGCACTGGAAAAGAAATTACAGGAGTCTATGTCTTCTATGTGGCTGTTATTTGGTCCTCTGTTGCATGATGAAAGGTTTGGGAAGGTTGTATGTTTGAGAATTAATTATGTTTTCAATAAATTACTTCTAAAATTATTCACTTTTTCCTACATCCTCATTACACATACGTGTTACTTACATCTCATTATTTTAGTCACTTCTTGTGAACTAATTGTGTAGATGTATCTTAGTGTCAGCTAATGTAAATGGCATACTTTGCACGTAGGCTTGGAACTTGATTACATCTTTACTTCAAAATACACATCACTTAGTTTTCTACTAAAGCTTTATATACAACCCCTAAGGTTGCATGTTCTCTATGCTCTAAAGTCCATGAGGCCATGAAAAGAGGTAGGGCAAAGATCAATGACAGAAGCCAGAAGACAGCTGTAATCAGGGGTATAAGATGAGCACCTGTGAAAACACCTGCTGTCTAGCTCAAATAATGCTGTCACTTGGAATCAAGAGTAATTCAGTTTCTAAGTCGTCATTCTGATGGGACTTGTCAAAAAGCAGCAAGCTTTGAATATCTGTGTATATTGCTCTGAAATGATCTCTTATATAGTGCCTTAGTGTGGAGGATTCACTGAATAACTGCTACCTTGATTCAGTTTCTGCCTCATCCTGGAAGCCTTAAACCTTTATCTGCCACTTTTTGAAGTAGTTGCTTAGTGGTAGGCTCTGTAGGATCTCTCTGTGATAACTATTAATATTACTTTAGCCTTCTGCCATCTTTTAAAAGATTGCCTACACGGAGCCATCTCTAGTAGAGAGTTCTGAATAGCAAAGCATGTCATCCTGCAGCCTTGCCTCAAGGACCATCCTGCCCTGCAATTCCTGCCCCAGTTTGGAGGAAGCTCCCAGTTTTAGTGTACTAGTTATTTTGTTTGAAGTGTCTCATTGAGGTACTGGAGCAAGACAGCAAAAAGTTAAAAACTATGCATATGCTAATATCAAAGTACGTTTTTAGATGTGCTGGCTGAGTTGGAACTGCTGTGATGGAACGATGTTTTAGTTTACTGTGTACATCAATAAGGGAATTTTCTGAAAAGGAGGAAAAGTTGTGATAGTTTTAACTGTTAGTTTTTTTGTTTATCTTCTATACTTGGTAAATATTGTGATAAATATTAGATCACAGGAATTTCCAACTTCTTATATAAACACTGATATGTGCTTGTAATTTGAATGTTCTTTAGTGTTTAAATACATGACTCCTTACTAAAAAAAAAAACTTTTTTTTTCCAAGTAAACATGTTTCAAGGAAACATGTATTTGCATTGAACCTTCTAGCCTTGGGCATTTATGACACTATACCACAGTATGTATTGTGTTTTCTACTTTCAGAGCTGATAGTACAATATATATTGTTCAAATCTGCGGAGTGTCTAGGAAGGTTTATTTTTCAGATATTTATAATTAAGGTATTTGTTAGAGAAATGAGTTTTGCTGTAAAGTACAGTAAGGAGTAGAATTTTATCCAGTTATGGAGGCCTAGAGATCTTGAGGAATATACAGGTCTTCTGATTTGGTCTTTACCACTTTATTGGTTGGTAAATTTTACATGTAATTTAAGAGTAGGTTTGTAGCTTATCAGGAAAGAATATTTATTGAAGTCAGAGGAAGGTCATGCCTCAGTGTTTTCTTGAATATATTAGAGAGACTTTAGCCTATATGCAGATATTTTCTTGTACTAGAAATTTTATAAAAAGAAAAATATTAATATCATTATGTGCATTATTGAAAATTCCTATTCTTTTTGTTGTTGTTATTATTATATAGCAAGTTTACCTGGTAGTATAACACACCATCATAAAATTCATCTCTTTAAATTGACCCCTTGAAGTCATTACATTTAATTTGATGATAATGTAGATAGACACTGTTGCTTCAGAAACTCTGTTTCTTTTTTCCTAATTCTAATATTTAACACAGCTATAACTTCAGAAAACAATTATTTTTGCTTACTCACCTCAGTCATAAAGAATTTAATTCAGTTTCACACAGATTGCCATATATGAGTAAAGAAAATCCTAAAGTAGAAGATGCAGTATTTTTGTTTTGAAATTTTCAAGATAATGTCTATATTTATTCAGAATTACTTTCCCTTCAATAAATGTATTCTTTTTCAATTTTTAGAAGTTGGATCAAATTACATCTTTCCAAATACTAGAGAAAACATTTCAAATATTTTGATTTGATAAAAACGTAGAATGAAAAAAAGCAAACACTTTTCATGACTTCCATTTTCTTTTAGCAGTAGTGAACTTGAAATCACATGCTCATAGGGCTGTAGATCTCTAGTATTTAAAGCTTTATATACAGAGTAGGGATGAGGCTCTGATTTTATCCCAAGGCTGGTATGAATTACTGCTAATGGCTCATATTTTCTTTGGAAATGTGACTATGAGTTTAACTATGCAAGAAGTGCAAGAAGTTAGGAGTGCTCTTTCTTAAAATGGTCACTTCTTATTTTGAAAGAAAGCAATTCATTGTGGACTTACTGAATTCATCAAATAATTAGCTTGATTTTACAAGACATACAAAGTGCTAGTTCTTCTAATGTGTTCTGCCCTATGTTGGAGCTCTTTTTTTTTTTTTTTTTTTTTCTAGAAATGGGATCACTAAACTGCTGGTACAAAGGGTGAGCGAGTGAAAACTTGCTTTAAATTCAGTCACCCCCTTAACCAGGCTTGAGAATTGCAGTCTAAGTCCTACATTTTAAAAGGCTTGTATAGAGTGTTATGAAATAGTAGACCTAGTATATCAATGGAACTAAGGTAAACCATGCTAGGTATTTGAGTCTAAGAGTGGTTATCGCAGCGACGCTGGTGAGATGTTAGAGCTTCTCTATGTCAAAGCTTCTCCTTGTTGCAGTATCTGTACTAGACAGTGCATGTTGTACTCAGTAAATGAAGTGACATATCTTGTGCCTTAACAGTGCCTGAAAACCTCATAGTGTGCCTTATCCAGTGTACTGAACTGTTTTTCTAGTAGATGTGACTTAACATTACAACTTGGTCTCATTCATTCAACTTGATAATTAAAGAAGAAAAAATATTTTCTTTTACAATCTTTATTTAGCAGAAGCAAGTCATTGGTACTGCAAATCAGTGAGCAGTCAGCAGTTGTAAGCATTATCTCTATTAAAATATTTTTGAAATTACAGACAGTTCTACAGAATAAAAATGCTGTGTGGATTTTTTTTTTCTTTTAATTTGTTGACAAAACATGGTACCACTTTAATACTGTTTAATACTTTAACACTGCCTTTAGTGATGAAAGATCTCCACAGCTCTCTACTTTTTTTCTTATTTTTAAATAACCACTATCCTGGAATGGAAGCAAAGCAAAATATCTATTTAAGTTTTTTGACTAAAATCTGAGGAATTTAATGTAGTTATACCATAATATACAAGTAGGTTTCAAAATTAGAAAAGAAATCCTGAAAGTTTTTCAGTGACTGAAATTTCTTATATAACTTTGTTTCATTTTATTTTGTATAAAATAAGAATAGAAAAGGTAGAAAAATAGAAAATAATCCTTAGCTTTTTATTTTTTAGTCTGCATTAGTTTTTATGCTGCTTGTCTTACGTCATGGGCATTGGTAAAAATCAGAGGAATTAGTTACTCTGATCAATCTAGATTTGAGTTACCTTATAAATCAGAGAATGTGCTGTAACATCCTATAAAGGATGTATAAAGGATTTAGACAGTCTGCTTCTCTCTTATGTTTGAAAGTAAATATTTCTTGAATTATGACTGCAATAACCAACTATCAAGTGTCTATTTGAGAATGTATACAGGATAAATCTATCCTTATATTATCTTTATTTTTATAGCAAATATCAAATAGATTGTCAGTCATGAGCATGCGCTTCTCTGGTATACTGTAAAAATCTTCCTTGATATAAGTAGATTTCCTATTATACCTCATTCTTTTTGTGTGCGGAGAGGAGACAATATGGGGTAGTACATGAAACCTAAGAAGCAGCCTTGAATAGGGACACAGGGAAAATGAATCCTATAAGTCACTCTTAATTGAAAACAGGTCAGTATTTGTCCCTTTTTTAAACAATAAAGTAAAATAAAGATAAACTGTTCAACAGAGAGCTTGAAAAGAATAATTAATTAATTTAATTAAAAATCTCATTTTCTTCTACTAGGCTTATTTCCTAGAATGATTTTGATAATGATTAGAAAGTAAATGAAATGGCATTGAGGGCTCATGTGTCTTCTTTGCCATAATCATTAGCTAGCTTTTTTGGTCTTTTAGAGGTTTTCTAAACTCTTTTTCTTTTAGAGAGTTTAGCGAAAAAGGTCACAGCAGCCTACTTACGGTAACTTCTAGCCTTAATAGAACACTATATTATCAAATGAAATCATGTAGGTTAGTGGCTTGTCTAAATCTTGGAAAAAGAAAAATTCTGGGGCAGAGTTTACTGACTCAGCTTCTTTTACAAATGTTAGCCACTTATCCTTACACATCTTAAAAGGTGACTCTGTAAGTTAAAAGTATTAATGCCACAACTTTCCTTTTTTTTTTTTTCCTTTTTTTTTTTTCCCCTTTGCATATTTAACAAAGCAGAGGGTGGCTATATTTTTCCTGCACTTTGTCCATGTCGTCAGCATCTATCATTTCAACACAGAATACATTCCAATAACTTCTGCCTTGGCTATGACTATTCCACACAACGTGACAACTACATAAGAGAATAGGATAAATCTCTTATGAAGCCTAAGGATACACTGTGGTTTCTGTGGTGTAATTCAGGACTTTTGAGTCTTGATCTAAACTATTAATGCATGGACTACAAGCCACCTAGTTTCTGTGAAATAAAGACTACTTACCAGTTCTATGATATAAAACATTTCAGAAGGAGTAAAGGTTCGTTAAAGTTGCTTATATTACGGTTGGAGGTTTGGGAGGCAATTTGAAGGGGTGTGTTTGTGTATGTTCATTCACACACATTCATATAGATATACCCACTACATTGCAAAGTATGATTGGACAACCACTGTACTATCTTAAAGAAACAAGAACCTAAAAATTCATAAAGGATTTCAGGTGCTGAGTGAAATATGCTGCCATCAGATTGTTACTACTGTAGCAACCAGTGTTGAATGGGGACTGGTTTACATTTTTCTTGAAGAATTACTTTAAGTTAGCTTAACATAATGGAATGACTCCTCTCGAAAGCCCCACATTATAGTTGCATATAGCTAAATGTGCACAATTGCTTTTTAACATGCTGATTCCTATGTATAAATTAAATAATAAAAATCCTACATAATTTATTGCAAGAAGAAGCATACAAGAAAGGTTACTTGCATTTTATTCAAATACCATGAAAATATAGCAGCAGTGGAACAAATAAATACTAGTTTAAGACATTTGCCCAATAAGCTAGTCTGTAATAGCTTCCAAACATTCCTCCAGCTCTTTGCACAGAAGTGCAGTCACATAGTGCAATCTTGGGTCTCTGTAAGACCGAGAAAAATCAACCCTGAAACAGTTTCTAGGTAATAAAGTCAGAAAAAGATGTTTCTTCTCTGAAATCCACGATTTCTGTGACTTGATACATTTTGCTGTCTTATTTCAATTTTATTTCTTCACATAATGGGCATTTTGCTTAGGTGCTCTTATGCCTCCGCTGTGCTTCTCTGGGCAGGAGTCTGGAGTTCCCCTTCAGCAGTGTCTGGTTTGCAGTGTTTCTCATCATGGAAAAACTAAAGATGGGAACAAGAACAGCAAGCACAATTGTGGGAGACTGCAGGAGAGCTAAGAGCATTTGTAGGTGATTTGCCTGTGTGCAGCTAACAGTGTCAGGGAGCAATCATAGCTCCAGCCAGTAGTAATTAGGAGGCCAATTCCCTTACCATTGTTATCAGCTGGAGTAACTAGGTATGCAACAGACATAACAAGTTTTACTTCTTGCTTAACCTGTAAAAATATGTCATTGCATTGAGTTGCAATTATGGTCTGGTATGTGAAATCTGCGTGCCCTTGCTTACATTTGCAGTTATTTCAGCTGCATATTTATTCCAAGACATCCTGTTTGTATTTCCTGTACAGGTTCAGGTGCTTCGCAACGCAGGGGAAGAAGTGACCCTAACTGTATCCTTCCTGAAAAGAGCGCCTGCTTTTCTCAAACTGCCACTGAATGAAGATTGTGCATGTAAGCCCTTATTACTTGGCTGAAAACAAAACAAAACAAAACAAACTGGTCAATGCACATGTGAATTCTTACAGTTTCTCCAGATAGTGTGCATTGACAGTGATGGACAGCAGATTTTTCAGCAAGTATTTGCATGAATATGAGCTACACATCTTGCCAGGTGATGTATTAGAATTCATCTCAAGTGAAAGATTATTATCTTTGCTTAACAGTCCAACCACCAGGCACTTGCCTTGGGTGAATTGTCAAAGCTGCAGTTAAGCAGCTAAAAGAATGCAGCTAGTTAAAAGAATGCAGTTCTATTAATTTAATGTAGCTTACCTTCAGATGCACTGTATTTTAAAGGCATTTTTCAGGCAATATCTGAGAACATTTCAGTTTGAAAGAGTTTTCCAAAGATGAAAATGAGATTTTGTATTTGGACAGTTTAACTTCTCATTTTAAAATTCAGTGAGAGGCTTTGGTAGAGGTATATCTGTCCCTAAAAATGAATATAACTGATCGGTATTTTGTATAAGTCCAATTTTAGTCAGCTAACCCCATGAGAAACCTATGGAGACTGCTGTCTTCCCTTAATTATATCAAATGATAAGTGTGGGTGCATAATTATAGACACTTGCATCTTATTATAGATAGATGCGTACTTAAGCATCTAGGTACGTGTAGGCTTCTGACTTTACTCCTGCCTGTTTTCCTTCTGTTTCTGTTTCCTAAAAGGGTAAAATTATTGCTTATTTTTTAAGTTATAAAGCAATAACTATTTAGGCTTCAATTTTAAGTTAGTAGGACTCAGCCAGAGTTATAAAATAATTTTTAAACAGTCTTTTGTTGAGGTAGTGTCTTTACTTTTTTTACTTACTCATAACACATTTTAGAAAGTATGACTAGATAAAATTTAGAACACCAGAAGTATTTTCATACTCCTTCATACTTGCCTTCTGTTATCAAATTGCAAAACCTTTTATTTTGTTGTCCATATCAGGCAGAACATTAACATATGTTTAGCAAAACACCAAGGAAAAGTTTCTTGATCTAAAGAAAGGCTCCACTCAAAGCACAAGTTAGTATTGACCACTTTACAGGCTTGAAGTTAAGAAACTGATGTGGGGTTGAACCAAAAAAAAATGCGAATGTCAGAGAACACAAAAATGGATGGAGGATGCATAGATACATACACACACATTTGAACTATAACATTATATATTAATGGTTCTTTTTCTATGTTCATATTTGTATTAGGTGCCCCCAGTGACCAAAGCAGTGGCACATCTTCTCCGCTGTGTGACAGTGGTTTGCATCTCAACTACCATCCTAATAATACGGTAAGAGTTCGCATTTCCTTGATTCCTTGATGAAAAAATAGCACCATAATAGTGCAGAGGAAATAACCAGTAATAGACAGCACAGAGAGAACTCTAATTATTGTTAGAAATAAATAGGCAGTTCCATAGGGGACAAAAAGAGGTACCAGATACTGTGGGTAGGAATTAAGCTATGACAAATCAGAGCAGCTGATATTATACCCTAATTACTAGTTTTATCTCAGCAATAGAAATTTCACAAAAGTTTGTTCTAGCTCTATTTGGGCAGTGTAGGAGTTTAAATCAGGTGTATTTAAAAATGGCAGAGAACTTTTCCAGAACATTTTTTTCAAGATGTTTATTTATTATTTAAAGTTGTTGTAAAACCTCTTTCAATCTATTAAAGAATGATAATGTCATGGAGGAAAGTCCACAGTCTATCCAAAGTCCATCCTTTAGAATGAAATTCTATATACAGATCTACATTCAGATTTTTAATGAGACCCTTTGTTGCGTTTGTAATACTAACAAATTTCTTAAGAAATATAAAATTTCTGTTATTCTATATAGCACTAAAGGGGATTTTGGTATCAGTTCAACCAATGAAAGCATTTGCATGAACTAAAAAGCACTGAATGAATATACGAGTCAACAGAATATTTATTATATATATATAAAAAACCCTTAAATGTTAGAATTGTTCAATAGACCTAACCATTTCTATGTTCTGACTTATCTTGCTATTCTATTTAACACATGAAATCTTGCTATTCTATTTAACAAGTTTTTAACCAGAAAGCAAGAGACTCAGAAGTTAATAGTACAGATATTAAACCTGATTATAATCTGAAATCATTTGTATAAGTCAGCATTTATACATCTGAAATCTTTACAATTTATACATATCTATATGTCCTGGAATTCATAAAAATGGGATAAAAATAGTAGGATTACAACCAATTAATATTAATATTTAAAAATATTTTAAAATATTTAAAAATATTTTAAATGCAGCATCAGAGGTAATGACATATAAACAACTATTGTATATATGTAAAAAGTTTGTTGCAGCTTTTCTTGCTAGTCACTTCAATTGTAGCTTTGCTTTAAGGATAAAAATCACGCTGAATCCTATTTTTGCATGTGTCAAAACTGATCTAAATTAGCTACAATTTCTCTTTGAACTGAAATATAAGTCTTTTTCTTTCACTTAAAATATATTCAGGTATCATGAGTCTAATTCACAGGATTACTAGGGTCATAGAACTTCATAGATCTTGCAGAAAATCACATCATAAAGTGTCCTTTTTTTTTTAACATTTATTTTATAGAAGATATAGGTAAGAAATAAGATGAAGCCTGAGGCAAAATTAAAAGTCTAAGAAATGTAGAATCCATTGCTACAATTTTGCTGATGCAGTAAAAGTACTGCATATACTTCAGGTATTCCATGTGAGGTGCATGCTTCTTCAAGAGATAACTTCTTGATCAGTATTTTTCATATAAAACTTTGTGGAATAGGCACTATATGTTTGTGTGTGTGCGTGTGTGTGTGTGTTTAAAATAAATTATGGTCATTTTACTCTCTAAAAGCATTTCTCAGTGAACAGTCTACGTTCATTAAAAAGCACTATGGATTAGACTGTGGATATTTAAATATTCATTCTTAATAGATATGATGAATGCATGATTAAGATGAATTTTAGTTTGAATAGTACCTTGTAAAAATAGGTCAAATTCAAATATTGATTCATAGGCTTGAAAACAATTTTCAGTACATGTGATAAATCTTATTCACAAGTACTAAGCTTTGATGTAAATTTAGTATAGACAGGTGTATGTAAATATGCATGGGGCCACAGGAAATAAAATGAAATTAATTAGGATTGCTTAGTGAATAATTTATAGAAAACCTGTATCCTGAGTAAAGATGAAAAAATAATATCTGATAATGTGATCTGTGTTAAATAGTCATTTTTATTTCTGACTAATCATCTCAATAAAATGATACAGTTTATTTTCCCCAGGAACTTAGGAATTTGGGATACTGTTCCTCTAAACATATTGATACTTAATATAGGTGATTTTTTTTCTTATTTGTTTGTTTTTTTTATGAAAAATCCAGTGCTAGCTAAATCTGATACAAAAGGATTTGGGGAGAGCAAAGACTATGCTAAATGAAACATGAAGTCTTCGATCTCTCTCTCTCACATTTTCTCTCCAAATCTGTGCTGATTTATAATGAAGCTCAAAAGCAGAAGGACCTTTTAAATGTTTTTCAGGATACATTATCATGTTCCTCGTGGCCAGCATCCCCAGGACTTAGATGGGAAAAACGGTGGTGTGATCTCCGACTAATTCCACTTCTTCATTCACGTTTTTCCCAGTACCTTCCAGGATCAGATTTGTGCAGGTAAAGAAGTTCATAAACTGTTGACTTCTTGGTGGAAAGTAACAATATTTAGAAATCTGACTTTTTAGAGGATGGAATTGTTATCTTCACTATAGCTGTTGGAAACGCAGAACATGGGAAATGTCATCATGGTCCCTGTAGCTCCTTCTAGCCCTGTATTCTACTCTACATCAGCCAGGACCAGATGCGTGAGGAAGACATAGGATCTTCCTATTTGCATCTAGTGGTCAGCAACTTTCTCAGTCTCTGTGTGCACTTGAATCATCATAATTAATAACTGCAGATAGTTCTGTCTTCAAGAGCTTTTTTTTCTCTATTCTTTTCGTTTATTATTTTGGCCAACACGAGTGACTGAGGTGAAGTACTTGTAGTCAGGGAGCACAAAAGGAGCACACAAAGGAGCAGAGCATTCTGGGATCTGCTTGGAACATCACGAAAGTGAGAGCAGTCTGCAGGTGGGGCCCCGAATAACAGGGTTATGTAGGCAGGACCGCAACAAAAACCAGCTGAGGAGCATGGTGATGGCCTGAGCTGGCAAGTGGTGATATCCACAGTTCTTTCAAAGTGTCCCGATCCCAAATCCTATGTACATGCTCTCGCTAAGTTGGCCTCAACCACCAGCAGCTGGGTCCCGAGGAGAGATAGGAGGGTGGTCCCAGCACCTGGACCCTGAGCCAACTCTCTCAATTGACCATTTTTCAATTCTAGATCTTGTACAATTATAGACCCTGTATTTTCCTACCTGAAGTACCCTTGTTATCTCCATTTATCACCTCTCAGCAACACTGATTATCCTTGTTACCTTTTCCGTTTCTTTGCTACTTGTACTTGATATATTTATCTTCTGTGAGATAATCTGACTGGAAAGCCAACAGGATCCCTCCTGATTTATATAAAGGCATAATAACCATTTCCATTTTCTTCTTTTTGTAATACTTCCTAATACCCTGCTGCCTTCTGACTGATGCTGAGCATTGTACTGACGGTTTTCAGAGAACTATTTGTAGTAATTCTTGTACTTATTTCTTGAATGTTAACAGCTATAGTAAGTCTTTTAACTGCATATATATAGCTAAGTTTATTTATACCCACATGTACTACTTTGGATTTATTAACATTGAGTTTCATTGCCATTTTATCTCTCTGTCACTGTGAAAGCTGTCTGTAGTACACAGTCAGCTTTGGATTTATTACATCATATAGTCCTACAACTTGACATTGTTTAACTTAATATTTCACTAGTTCAAATCCATTATTATCAAAATAATCTTAACAGGAATCAAAAGGAAGACAGTAACATTCTGGAATTATTACCGTTTTTCAGGTGTTATTCATTTAAAATGAAATAAAAGTAGCTTCAAAGTCCAAGGAGGCAAGGTATCTAAATATGATCATAATGGTTAAAAGATTTAAATACGAAAGTATTGCATTAATTATTTTCACTATATAAATGTATTTATATATATATAAAATGAAGTTTTACAGTAGCAACCTCTGTGAGTTCTAGCTTGTACTTTATTAACTAACGAACAGCTGTGTATAGCTTCAGAGTATGTCACTCTATTATTCTGATCTGTAGCAATTAGTTTAGTCTTAAATTAAACATATAGGACTTAATAATTGTGAGGCTGATTATAATAAACACTGACTTTGTTATATAGCCATCATGTCTTCCAGCTATTCTTTCTTTTTTATCACTTTGATGTTTGAATCTGAGAAGAATAGTGGATCATATTACATCCTGGTTTCTTATCAGGCACTGATTGTTTAAAATTTCCTATTCCCCCATGTAAACACACATACTGCTAGAGAGCATGGAGTCACATATATTTGCTGGTAAACACCTTTTTTTCCTGCAGTTTTCTCCACAAACAGATCTATATTTCATCCATTTCTTCTTTTAATACTACTACTGAATTAGCTAATAACATGTTACTACCAAAATCTCATTACTGACAAACAGGGAACATGCTATGTGTATAGAGCAAAGAATATACAAGAATAATGTTTTAACAGTCTAATTGCCCAAGTTACCCAAGTTACAGCAAAGTCTTATTCAAATTTCTGCCAAGATTAGGCATAAATGCCTTCCTGGTATATTTTCCTAACTGTTATCCTCTTCCATTGCTGCAGTAAGTCCTACAGTAACCTGTTGCCATCTCCCTCGATTTATGATGAGCCGCCAGTGCCTTGAGATTTTTCCCATGAGGAGCGTAATATTTCCTAAAGACAGGAGGATGCGGACATGTTTTTCGTCTTTAGTTTTGGGTTGTCTTGGGATTATTAGCTGCAATTTGCACAAAAACCTTCTCAGTCTCAGGCCTATTGCTTGTTACCCATTCACCAGTCAGGTCTACCAGCCTTTGCCTAACATTTTCACAGAGCTTAAGTCAAAGCAGGTTAGGCATCACTATTAGACTGCTAAACTATAACCAGCTCAGGCTAGGGAAGTCCCAGAAAAGTCCTGAGAGTTTATTAAAACACCTGCAGCTTTTGATATTTACTTGGTGACATAATCCTTGACCTATTCACAGACATCTGGCTCAGGATGCCAAGGTGCGAGTGGGAAACTGTACTGGCTCATTGACTGTACTGAAAGGAAGCAGGATATAAACAGCACAGATGCAGGGGTTATTGTATCAAGCTCTATGAGAACCATCAGCTCAATGTTTAGCAGTGGTTGAAAGGGAAATAATTAAGAGAAAGAAGCATAAAGGGTCCAGAATGATAATAGTCAGATTAGAGGTCTTTTCTGTGGTGTGCTTCAAGTAAGACATACATTGAATGGAACTACTCACATGGAAAATTAGGATATATGCAGCTATTCAGGGCTTTGAAATTCAATTTCTGTATCAATAAAACACAAATTTCATATGCATATTATAGAACTAGTACATCACAGAGAAATTTTATTTTTAGGCAGTGATGATATGCCTAAGATCCAAATTTCCAGAAAGCAAATTTACGAGTGTATTTGTACTATGCTGCATATCTAAATTCTCATTCATGCCTTAAATAGCTATGTTAATATTCTCATTTTCTCCTCTTACACTTTGTAACATGAAGGTGTAAGAGTACTTCATTTTGGGAATGATGGGGATAATGTTTTTTCCTTTAAAAGCAGTGTAAAAATATTTTATAATACCAATCAGATAGGTTATAAGGGTGTTTTTATTTAGTGTAAGGACTTTAAAATAGAACGCTTTCAAAGTTTGTTTCAAATGTTTCACAACAGTTTTTTATGTTTTAGATTTTGAGGACGTAGAAAGACTTGCTGTGATTATCACGTGCATTATTATTCCTCATAATCATTTTTTTTTATGGAATGCTTGAGATATATGAATTCCAGAGGGTGTTGGGGCATTCATGTAAAATTCTGGGCAGTATTTAATATAATCTTGGAAAGTTTATTAATTTCAAATATAACATTGGAGTACCAGAAGGCCCTCCAAGAAGATTCCAAGATACATAGCAAAATATGAAGTCATCTAGTCTTCACTATTTTTGTTGTAGTATGATTTTATTAATCAAGTTTTTTAAATTATTATTTAAAACAAACATTTTGTGATTTTACTTATATTTTCTTTTGTTTTGTTTTACATCATTTGTGTAGTAGTATGGAGTTTGGCTGATAGAATAATGTTAGAAAATACCTTGCAATAATTAAAAGGAAAAAAAATCTACTTCTCAGACATGTTCAGAGACAGCATGTATCTTGTAGCCTAGGCTTCTTGAATCTTGGGCAAGAGCATCCTGCCTGGACAAATGCTGTTCTTGTGCATATACAGATCAAATATGCAGGAATAATCCTAAATGCATGCGATTCACAACATTCATAGTGTAAGGGAAATCTGTGCATCAGAATAAAATCCAGGGAATCTGGACCATCCTGGATTTTCTACATTTGTGTAGGGTAATGTTACACACTTAGTATTGGAATCCTACTATGTACTGTGATAGGTCAAAGAGACACGAAGGATTCTGTTTTTTTTTGTTTTTGTTTTTTTTTTTAGAAAGAGGTAGTCAGTTTATTTGTTTATCTGGAAGAAATAACTGTTTGTATTCATAACCCTTTAAGCAAATTCAGTAAATAATTTGTTATCTACTTGACCTGAAGGAAAGTTAAATAAATATTTTTAAAAAACTTTATCTGATCACTATGAAAATGGATCTTTCTCTTCTGAATTGTTGATTTCGCTTCTTACCTTTGCAGCTTTAAAGAAAGCTGTGTGAATAGGCTAGCTGATAGATTTAGGTAAACCTGGTCTTTCCATGATCGTGTAGGTGTCTTATCCATGTCATCTAACTCTTATCCATGTTAGGATACGTAAGCTTTATCCTCCAGTCAGAACCTGCTCTTATGTGTGGATTTCTCAAAGCAAAGGCATGGCTTTATTTCATTTTAATGTTTCTCTTGCCAAGGAAAGGCCTTTACTTGACACAGGTACAGTGGATACCTTAATGCTTGGTATAGTTACTAGCGCTACTTTTCATATAACTTGAATCTAGTTTTAAGAGATAAATATAACTTTGTAGAATGGCTATCTAACTTGAGATGTCAGAAACTGTCATGAATGACAGTTTTGAACTGAAGATAACATTGACTTTGCATGAGCCATTCTTAAAGAATCTGAATGATATGTGTGTGATTTTCAACTATGAGTTAATTGATAATGGATGTGCTTGTAGTAGAGTGCCAACAGTGTAACTTGGTATTCTCTGTGTGCTTGGTAACCTGTTATTTTAGGAGGTCGATTAATATTGAGCTCTTTTGGTTCTGAAGCCAAACACATGTGAGCCTTCCAAAGGCTGCCAGCCAAAAAGGCTATTTACTAAGGAAATTTGGTCTGTTATTGGTTTGGCACCTGAAAGTTTTCTCTTGTTTTGTAATTGCTTGGCACTTGGCTGTGTGCTAAGCAAGTCTATAATGCAGAATGTTATGTGCGTGCCCAGAATGGCAATGGGTAGGGACACCTGGATAGCCACTGCTTCAGCCAATGGATGTCCATTGCAATTCCACTGTATTCTGCTAATCATCCAATATCCATAAATGTAATGGGAAAAATCATGAATGCTATCTGATCAGTTGTTAATTCTCCAGCCTTTCTTTGAGCATTTTAAAGAGGATTATTTAAAATCAAAACTCTATAACCAAAAGAAGCCAATAAGGGGTATTCAGATAGTGATCTTACTGAATTTAAACAATGTCTTAGAAAAATGAAACAAGCTGTTTAAGAAAAAGTGTGTTTCACGGAATTTCGCAAAAGGTTATCTACAGTGTCCAATGTCTATTTTCCTTCCCTTTGATCTGCAGTGATAGTATTAAACTGAGTGTTAACTCTTTGGTATGTATACATTATTTCTCTTGTTTAGCTTTGATGTTAAGTACAGTTGGCTAAGGTGCCATTCTATATTTTTTATAGCTGTACCATCTATAGAAACTTAATATAGTCTGAACTGATCTTTTAGTATGGTTGTTTTAATATGTTTAATATTTGCAAAGCAGGAGAAACAGCAGTTTATCAATGTTCAGTGGCTAACCTTCATTATAGTTGAAAGAAAAGCTTTTCTACAAGTATTGTTAAGATGGTATGTTAGAACAGATGAAATTTTCTTTTGACCTGATCTGTTATGACATGTCTATAGGCAAAATGCGTTCCAAGTAATTGCTGTGGATGGGGTTTGCAGTGGAATAATTCAGTGTCTCTCTGCTGAAGACTGTATTGACTGGCTACAAGCAATAGCAACTAACATTTCCAACCTCACAAAGCACAATGTAAGTATGGATCCAAGTAAGCCAGAAGGTTTCCCAATCACATTTGATTACAACTGTCGTAAAAGCCTAATGGGTTCAAACACAGAATTATCTGCATATAAACAATGCTTGAGGCTGCCTGAGAGAAGTCAACTTAAGTTTGTCATCAAATCAGACTGTGAGAAATCACTGAACAAGAAAACATTCTCCCCTACAGTCATGTAGTTCAATTCATCACTATGAAAAATATATGCTTTTTAGCAATTACCAGCCTGGGTTAGGAATCAGGACCAGATAGGAGAAAGTCAGGTGTGATGGGTAAGCAATTACAAAGCAAAAGGGTATTTTGTAGGTCATTCTAGTTCATTTGTAGTCAAAAATAAATAAATAAATAAATAAAGAGAGAGGGAAAGAGAAAAACACCTTTTTATAAAGTCTATTATAATAAGAACTGAATTAGGTATATTAGCTATTAGGTCTGTTTAGGTATCACCGAAAAAATGGAGAAATGAAACACAAGGGACTTCTGTGGTATAAATACAGATGTTCAGCAAAGATTAAGCTCATTTACACTTCACGCTCTGTATGATTTCATCTGTGGGATGGATATAATTTGTACTGAAGCAAGTATAAATGTTATGACAAAGTTTTGCCAAACTACAAGTCAGTTCAACTGAAAACTTTTCCAAACTCACTTACGGTGTATTTTTGCATTTGGTAGATTGCATGCAGGTTTTCCTTTAGAGCTTTGTCAGATGTCTTTACTGTTTTCTCAAAAAGTAGAGAATGCGTAGGATAACTCCAATATTTCAAACTGAGTTATAACAAGGAAGCTCTTGAGAATTTAATTTATATTCTCTCAGATTTTCTTAAATCTGCTTTAACCTCCTAAACCTGCCTCAAAAATTTGCTTTTGTTTCAAATACTGGGAACACATTGAAGAAAGTTGTATTTCTTGGAGATTTATATTCAAGATACAAAGAAACTCTATTCCATCTGGCAGCAATATGTAAAAGTCAATGTTTTACAGAAACGTGGCAGACATGAATTCATGAACCATCTGCAAGCTTCCATGCAGTACAAGCCAACTTTATTGCTGTTTATTCATGCTTACAATGCTGTTGCTATATAGAACTGCCTGTCTCACTAGGCATCCTGACAAATGAGGGTGTTCTTTTTTTACTGTTACCATTTTTAGTTCAGACTATGAATGATTCGTGCTATCTGAAATAATGTATCTCTTAACCTGTTAACAATAGATGGATGCATGCTAATTTTCCCTCTTAATGTTTTAGGTAGCTCTGATGAACCTCTGATTGTGATCGTTTACTATAACTTAACTTTTAATAATGCATTGTGGTTCCACTATATATTTTCAGAATTTTAAAAAGGAGGATAGTTTACAATTCTATACTAGTTTCCATAAATTACAGAAACAATTGGAACTAATGCTTTAGAAGATGGAAATAGTTAATTATACAATTCTTATGCGAACCTTTCTATTTGCTTTGTCCTAATAACAAAGTAGCTGTGGTTTAGCCTTAGTCAGACTTCATGACCATTGTCTATAAACATACTTTTAGATCTGTCCTAATGCTGGTATGAATCTATGGAAACTGATAGGGCTCTCCTGCTCCTAAAATACTCATGCTTTTCTTTAAAAATGCCATTCACCATTAGGTGAATTAGGTATTTGACAGTATATGATATAAGTGAAAAAAAGAAACATGAGGAACACAGGGGAAAAAAAAAAACTTAGAACAGTGATTAGAGGTCCTCATATTCATTTCTTTGCAAGATGATTATCGACACGCACATATTTTTGAAGTCAGCATTTTTCCTCTGTGAGAGGCAATTACGATATTGCTCATAATAGATTCTCCCTCAGATTGGCCTCCAGTACCAAGGAAATGAAGAGATTCAAGAGTTTGGCAAACTAAAATATATTTACTCTGCTGATTTTTAATTTCACTTCTTATTTCTATCTAGAGGTTATGCCAAAATATTATTTCTTTAATATATCATATGGCTCATAGAAATGTAAACTTAGGTTCTCTGTCGCATCTGCCTTTTTGGAATACAAGAGAGAAAAGGAAAACAAGAAAGACTATAAATAACTAAATTGCTTATAAAACCTTTCCTTTTGCCAGTGAGTCAGGTTCCACAGGGGAATATGGTGGGATTTGGGTGGGATTTATCTTGCCTACATTTGAATGTCCTAAAGGACAATGTTCTGAGTGTTATCCCTCTGATCTGCTTTTGAAATCGGGTTTATGATGAGATTAATTCCCTCAGGATATACCTTTTTATTCTTCAACTGGTAAAAGACTTAGGGAGCCTTGGGTGGTTGGTTCAGACTTAGCTGTCTAAGGAGATGTATACCTGTCATTGGGCTCTTTGTGGGTCCAGAGAGATAGTTTCTCTGAATAGATCTAGCAAAGAAATACCTGGATATTTTGACAAAAAGAACATTAATTTTAACCAGAATTCTAAGCTATTTTACCTTTTGCCACACAGGCTGATTGGAAAAAAAAAAAAAAAAAAAGCATCTGGTAGTTAAAACACCACAAACAAGGCTTGGTTTCCACATGTTCCCTTAGATATCTTACAGAGCTGTGAAACATTTGTCCCTGACTCCAAAATATCTTCAACAGTTCAATAAAATTACTATCAGAGTAAACTGAGAATCTTTTTTCTAACAGGACCTAAAGCCATTTGATACAAAGGTGGTATGGCTCAATTGCAGTATTCCCAATACCTACCAGATAGGAAAAGATAGAAGTAGAAGGCAAACCCAAAATATTTTGACATTATCATCTTTCAAAAACAGTATTCCTAACTAAAAATAAGTAATGGAGTTTGTATTTGGGGATTTCTCCTTCAGACTATATTTGTTGCTCTTGTCTGTTCCTTTCTCTACGGCAGATTTTTATATAGTGAGTGCAATGATATGCCCTACTGTGAGTGCAGTGATGCCCCTTTCCCTTTCCTCTTCTATCATTTCCTTGGAAAACAGTAGAACACATTTATGCTTCTTACCTTGGAGCTGGCACTTGGCAAAAAATAAACAACAAAAAAATCAGAAAATAGGCAACAGCTAAAATGGTCAAGCAAGAGAAAACCTAACGGATCATTTTAAATTTGACACAAGAATTCCCATAAGATGTTAAAAATTCATGGCAATATTTTATAGTAACTCTTTTCCGTGGTGGCGGGTGACAGGATGAAGGGTAACGGGTGTAAGCTGAAACACAGGAAACACACACCTCCATGTGAACAAGATCTTCTTTCCTGTGAGGGTGACAGAGCCCTGGAACAGGCTGCCCAAAGAGGTTGTGGAGTCTCCTTCTCTGGAGATCTTCAAACCCGCCTGGATGTCACCCTGTGCCACGTGCTCTGGGTGCCCCTGCTGGAGCAGGGGGTTGGACTAGATGATCTCTGGAGGTCCCTTCCCACCTCAACCATTCTATGATTCTGTGATTTATTCCACTGTGAAGTATCTACGTAAATCTTGCAAGATACCATGTATTGGTGAAATTAGCTGTACATGTCTCATTTTTCTGGCGCAACTGGTTTACTGAAACCAATAAGAACTAACTTTGGAATGCTTTATTAGGTAAATAAATCTATGTTAGTCATATGAAATGAACAAGTTTTATGCTTCTATTTTTTTATTTGGAATACTGTGACAGACCATCAGAAGTGTGTGGATACTCTGATAATAGTCATTTTGGAGTTTTCAGAGTTTTTATTCCGGTTTGCTTGTTTGTTTGTTTTCAAAAAAAAGTAAGTCAACTTGGCATGCCCTTGTCTTGTATTTTGTGCAATTTGCTGCACTGCATGTCTTATTTTACTTAGTGTTGCCTGGATCCTGTTAGCTATACCTTGTTTATATCCTCTTGGGTATACTGATTTAGCTGCAAAGAAAATATATCATTTTCCAAACTCTGGTGCTGTTTCTCCAGTATGTTTCATCTGCACTTTTATAATGTACCTCAGTTTGAAGAAAAATGCCCAGCATGTGGCAGGTCAGGGAACCAGCACAAAAATAATAGCCAAGTGTGCTCGCCATAAACTCTCACTAGCCTTAGCAAGTTTCAGAATAGTCCCTTTCTCTGGAAAACTTGCAACAAGAAACTCAGGCTTCATAGTTGGTACAAATACTGACCATGGTGACAGCACACATCATTAAGACATGCAATTTTGATTTGCACTATACATTGTAAACCTCAGTCATACTGATAGCTTTTTCAGGTAAAATAAAATGGATCAAACTTCTACCACATATTTGAACTCTCTGGTTTTACTGTACAAATATACAGTATTACAAGACTTGCAGCAGTTCAAAAATATTTAATAAAAATATGCCTTCTATTCTGCCATAAATTACTACAGCTCTAGAATACAAGAAACTTAAGATAAAAATCAAATAAAATCAAAAGCGCTTTTAAAAAATATGCTTCAAACAGAAGAACTACAATTGACATGTAGAGTGTTAACCTTTCTAAAAAAATGCCACACGGATGCAGAGAGAATATTTTTTCCTGCTTTATATGTATCATACTAGCACAAAACTAAGAATAGCAGCTAATCTTGGTAGTCAGTCAATTTAAATTTTAGTCTTACGTAGGTATGGAGATAAAAAGAAAACATCAGGATACATGATATGTTATTTAATCTATACTGGATTTGTACTTAAGCATTGAGATTCTTTCTCTCCCTTTACAATTATTCAAGACTTTACTTAACTTGAATAACTTGACAAGTTATAATAAATCTATATTCTGGTTGGTTATAAACCATTTTAGAGAGATGTCATATCTGCTCTCAACATCCCTCCCCCGCATAAAGAATAGTGAGGAACCTTCAATTAAGGAAAAATAATACTATTTTCATTGATTTAAAATGGGAAAGGATGACAAGAATAAAGAAAGTTGGAACAATCTGAGTGAAATGTGGTAAGTCACTTGGGTTTTTGCAGAGAGGCAGCATGTGGAAGAAGAAAGTAATAAATTGCCCTTTCCTGCCAAAATGCCAAGCTGCCCTCTCAATAGCAGTTGGAGACTCGCAGCTACTTTAACCCAGTTTTTTTGCTCAGGGAGCTGTTCAATATTCCACTGTTGGTTTATTTTAAGTGAGTGTGTTTGGCTACTGAATCACAAACTACTGTTGATAAGGCAGCATTTGGAAACTGGGAAACTATCCTTCCTTCTCTAGTCCCAAAGCAAATCGTGAATATCATTTGTATTTTAAAGCAAGCTTAGCTTGTCCCAATTTAGATTATATTTTTAAAAGGTTGTTACATCAACTGTGTCACCCTTTTTTCAGAATCAATTAAAAAAAAGAATTAAAATAAATTGAAATAATACATTCAAAGAGTCAAAAACACACCTCAGCTATACATTATTAGTAGGCTAATGTGTTGAAAGCACTTTCTTAATTTGGTTGTCTTGCTTCATAAAGTGCTGCAAACATATAGTACATTCTAGTAGTACATATCTTATTGTAACCTCAAGAAGATATGAGAGTCAGAGGAAGAGGCAGAGGAGTGGGGAAGAAAATAGGAATTTGGGTGGTTCAGGCACAGCTTAGAGACAAGTCCAACTGATGGAAAAACAGAAGAAATAACATATGCCCCCTAGGCAGGATATGCTGCAGAGAAAATGAGCCCAAGGACTTCCCGTTCATCTACTGATAAAATATTTTAGGGAACTCTTCATAAACTTCTTAGCTCCCTGTAATAGTTTCTTGTGTCTCTCATATAATTAAGTGGCAGGACTTTGCATGGCCATTTTACTTCATGTGAGTAATTTGTTACTCATTCCACAGTTTTACTTTATGTGACAGTTATCACTGTCACCTATGCCTAGGTAGTTTGTGAAGAGAGCACTTTATAACCAAAACATATATACCAAATTGAACTTAATAAGTTCTAATTTGTTATCATTTATCCTGTGATAGGAAAGCTAGACATTAATTTTCAGATAAAGAAAGAGAGGAAATCATCAAATCCTTCTGGAAAGGAGGCAACTAGATAGTTAAAAATCTTTGTCTGCCCTGTGACTGCTTGATAATTCACTATCATAAAATAGAGCATAAAATCTAACTAAGGTAGTGCTTGGTGTACATTAATCCTTATGCATAGTTTTGCCAATATTAGCAAAAAGCTGAAGTAAAGTCAACACAAATAGAGAATTTAGCTCTTTAGCATGATAAAGCCCAGTTTTAGTCACCAGGCTACCTTTCAAATGGTATAAAACTTTCTTTTTTTAATGCTTTTAATCACTAATAGATTATTCTGCTCCTCTTTTAATGTGATTCATTGAAGCCAAATAGATGTTCAGTAAATACTCTGTAAACTCAATGTGTTTACCCAGTTAACACATTGCACTGAGCATTTAGGTAAGGGGATAAGCAATTTTTTCTATAGATAAAATTTTTCAAAGTTCAATTTGAATATGTTCAGTCAATCAATATACAGATGGCTATCTGTATGTTTCATATGCTTTGTACTGCAAGAAGGCTCAAAACAAGCAGAGTAAAAAGCAATCTAATATATTCTTATTGCAAAAATATTGCAAGTCTGTGAATCATTTTAATTGGTGAATGATCATGTAAACATATCACAGTTTTCTTCAGAGAAAAGTCTTCTGCCTAGGAAAAAAACATTACTTTCATTGTTCGTTATATTTACTTCCTAAGGTAAATTCTCAAGGTAATAATAGTAATAATAATAATAAAAGATGAAAACTTCTTATGGCGTGGCAACATGTTGTAGCTTCTCAAGCAATTCATCAGACTTAACAATTTCCAAGGAGTTTTAGCAATTCCTGCTTTTGGTATCTCATTGCCAAGCAACTAAATTAAGCACTGTTTCACAGAAATGTTATAGCCTTGAGAGGGAGTGGTTGTCTCCACATAGCGAATGTATAAAATTATATGTCTTTGAGACTTACAGAAGGGGATCCAGTTCTGTCCTATGTAGGTTATCACCTATCACGACTAAGGATGGATGCAGATATTCTACTTCACATACTACAGTATATATAGGGCACAATACAGTCCCTCCAGGAGTTCTTTTAGCACAGCTCAGAAACTGGAAATAAAGGGTGGAAAGGCAAGCAGGAAGTGTGGAGAAGTAAGACAAACTCCTTTAGCCAGATTTGCCATTGAATTAAAAAGAGCAACAGAAGCAGGCCTTAGAGTTATGTCTTCAGCTAAGCAACTAGGCATTTTTTACATTTGTGAATATCTCCTTATATTTTTTCCTTGCAATCCACAAGAATGTTTTCAATTTTTGAGATCAAATTGAAGATGAAACACCTTGATATCTTGAAAAGATGAATTGCATGTTATTTGTACTTATTAACTTTTGAAATTGTGGTTTGCTTTGGACTACAAGAACTATCAATACAGCAAAAATCTATACTTTTATCTAAACAATATCTTTCCCTGCTGAAATGCAATTGGACAGTTAGTTGCTGTTCTGAAATATAATGACAGATGGACTTTCAGTAAAAGGTCTTTTGCCCGCTGGAAAGCAGCTCTGTAGAGAGGGATTTAGGAGTCCTGGTTGACAACAAGTTAACTATGAGGCAGCAATGTGCCCTCATGGCCAAGAAGGCCAGCGGGATCCTGGCTGCATCAGGAGGAGCATTGCCAGCAGGTCGAGGGAAGGGATCCTGCCCCTCTGCTCAGCTCTGGTGACGCCGCACCTGGAGTATTGGTGGCAGTTCTGGGCTCCCCAGTACAAGAGGGACATGGAGCTTCTAGAGAGGGTCCAGCATAGAGTGGCAAAGATGATTAAGGGACTGGAGCATTTGTCACATGAGGAAAGACTAAGCGAGCTGGGCCTTTTTAGTCTGGAGAAAGAAAGACTGAGAGGAGATTTGATCAACATGTTCAAGTACCTGAGGGGTGATTGTAGGGAGGATGGGGCCAGGCTCTTCTCTGTAGTGGCCGGTGACAGGACAAGGGGTAACGGGTGTAAGTCAAAACACAGGAAGTTCCATTTCCATACGAGGAAGAACTTCTTTCCTGTGCTGGTAACACAGCCCTGGAACAGGCTGCCCAGAGAGGCTGTGGAGTCTCCTTCTCTGGAGATCTTCAAAACTCACCTGGATGCCACCCTGTGCCACGTGCTCTGGGTGTCCCTGCTGGAGCAGGGGGGTTGGACTAGATGATCTCTAGAGGAGAGGTCTCTTCCGTCCTTAACCATTCTATCTTTAAAAATGTTTTTTGAACGTGATCTACCATATGACAATTCTTACTCATGCCTAAATACGTCACTTTTAAGTGACTTTAAAATGTTTTACTCCTTTTTTTTATAAGAACTTTTAAAAAGTATGGCATACTTATGGGAATTTTATAATGGCATAAAATTGAATTTCACTTTGAAGTGAAATTGCAGGTAAACAGAAGGAATTGTATTCTTTAGAAGGGAACTAAACTCAAGGCTTTTCAAACTTGTAGCTCAGTAGTTTTGTAATAGAGTGTTAGGGAGAGTCCAAGAACATGACCTTTAAAAACAAAAAATTGCTTTTTAATATTCCCATAAAGTGAAATTTGAAATGATTAATTACAAGGATGATTGGTGAATTTTCAACACAGTACTGAAAAAACAAGGTAACTTAGAATGGCACATAGAAACAATTTTTTAATTAGTAGGATATTTAGAAGTTATGTTAATATATTTTTTTTAGCATTTGAGCCTATCATTTCAGCAGCTATTTTATATTATGGCAACTAGATGATTTAAGCAGCATAGGTAATTTTTTTTTTGCTTTCTTTCAAACAATATATTATCTGGTGCTGTCAAAATTGTTTAACAAATATCACTGTTCCTCACATCTCTGAATAAATAAACATGTGTAATTCTTAAGGAAAAAAAATGTGAAAGAACTACATGTTCCTCTAATTTTATTTCTAATCCACTTTTGAACTAAAGTAAATGGGTGGGGAGGAGGGGAACGGAAGAAGGAAAGAGAGAGGTTACCAGTAAAGACCAAAGAAAAACTCTTTAACTTCATTGCCTCAGGTTGGCAGCCATCACATTTATTTGTCAACAGTAATTTATTAGCCTTATATGTTGTTGTATAAATATTTAATGCATTTTAAAAATCACTGGCTCCTTTTCTACAAGGTATTAGGTTCTGCCAAGAAAGTTCTTATGTGTTATATTCTAAAATTCCCTCTTTCTTCCATCCTTTTGCTATGATTTTTTTCTTATAAAACACTGATGCCAAATCATAAACTCCAAATGATGTTATGTCTACCACAGTGGTAAGTCTGAAATACTGCAAACCTTGGCAATATGTGAACTCTTTGTGGGCAAGGTCAGAAGCTTGCTGATTGACTGAAAGAGTGGGAGTAAAACAGATTTATCTGTAGTATTCAGCAAACTATCTCAGATATTGTTTCAGGCAAGCTGGTCTGAGAACCCCAGGCTGGCAAGAATTAGAAAGGCAAACAGCAGAAAGACTGAAGGAACAAGCACCTCAAAAAATGTGATTAAGGAATTTGGGAGCTAGAGGCAGGGATTAAACAGATTCCAGTATATCACATGTAGAGCAAAGTGATGGTCAGAATACAAAGTCTATTATCAAGTCAGGAATGACTCACTATTGCATGTGATGAAAAATTCTATCTAGAGACTGGACCTAACACTGTGGGAGATGTTCTGTCTCCCAGAAGCTTAAATATGAGGGATGTGGCCAAAGCTGTCCAGCCAAATAAGAGTGAACTCGGGCTGCTCATTCCTGTGGGCATGACTCTTTCAGTGTGACTCTTAGAAAATCAAAAGTGACTATGAGATTCTTGGGGGAAGACTGAAGGAATCAGAAGCTATTATAATGTTCTGGCCATGCCCTCTGGTCATGCAGGAAAAATGTTTCTGGAAATGAATGCACCTATGCACAAGCAGTGCCACCAAAGAGAGCTTTGGCTTCTTTGACAGCAGGATGATCTTTCAAGGAAAGGCAGAGTGAAATGGAACTATTTAGCTCATCTATAGACGTTACATAGAGAGACGGCGGTTTCTTCTATAAAGTACTAAAATTATACTTCCTAATACTTTCTAAAAGACAAAACATTCAGCTCTGTCTCTATCTGTTTGCATGTTGCCTATTGTTTTTGTCATCCATATGTTATTATCAGTAAAAATTCTATAATGTATTAAACAACTATCAACTTCATGTACCATATTTAGCTTTGCAATGTGTATATTTATTTTGAAAAAGAGTATTCCATCTACAAAGACTATTTTGACTTGATCAGGGATATTTCATATCTAGCACATTTAGTAAATAAAATTTACTAAAATTCTGATTTTTTTAAAAATAAAAAAGATTAGGTAATCTAGAATAATTTTATTTCAAATCAAATTTCTTGATTTCATAGTTGTTAGAGTACCACATCTCTTGGCTCAATGTATGTTTTCAGCAAGAAATGAAATGAATATCTGCAAATCATTTGAAGATTTGCCTAAGTTTCTGTTTTTCTTCAGTGGACAGTAAAATTTCTCTGTGAAATTCAGAAACGTTTTTTTAAAAAAGTAGAAGATGTAAGTTTTAAGCTGCAGTCCTATAACTGCAACGTTAAAGATGTGTGAGAACTAGCACTGTGCTTTTGTCGTCCTGACTTCCACTATAATTTCATGTTTTACAAGCAAATCCAGAATTTCTTTGTCACGTCCATGCACTGTGCTGTGCTGGTAGTGTTAAGAGCATTACTGGACCCTTTTTGATGAGGAAATAAACAAAGCAACTTGAATAATATGCAGACTCAGACTTACAGTCCACCTGGCCATTTTTTCTTCTGTAATATTTGTTCATAAATTGATAATAAGTTTATGTAAACTGTTAATATAAAAATCTTTTCCTTTCATATCTCAATTCACATCTCCAACAAGAATTATTTGTAAACTTTTTTTTTCTGAAACTTACTTGTCGCTAACTGAAAGGTGCAAGTTCTTCGCATACTTTGTACATCTGGCTAATCCAAGGGCAGTTAATACAATAATTCAACAGACACTTTGTACAGTCACAGAACGGCTTTTCAGAGTAAACCTCAAGACTAGTTAAGGTCTTTCTCTACTTGTATGTAGGAATAAAATGAAAATGCTTAGTTCTAAGTTTGATTAGAATGATCTATAAGAACTTCAAATGTCAATAATGAATTCCTGAATCATACCTCTGGTGTCCTAATCATCTTGACCTCCTCGAATTCAACTGATCTCTTTTTGTCACAATTTATATTTTTGAATCCTAGGAAAGATTTGGCAACATTATAAAATAAGCTGAAACATATATTGTCTTGTTTCACACTTTTATTCTCTTTTAGAAAACATAGGGAGAATATGTCAGCCTGCAGGGATCTACTCAGAACAGATTCTGAACCAGAGGTCGTATTTAAACGTATGCATTTTTCAGTGCTGGAGCTACCATTTGCCATTTCAGCAGACCTAACATGGCTATATTACCAGGTGCTACTAACTGTTCTAGATAACAAGCCTCTCTTCCTCTACAAGCCTTTACATGTTCATATATTCTCTTTCTTCCTCATGGAACTTTACACTGAGTTCATTCAGGCTGAATTTAATTGCAGTTCAGTGCATCGGATCTTGGGAAAAATTTCAGGCATGAAAATACTAGAGAACAGGGCAGTGTTTCTAACTTCCCCATCTACCAAACCTTTCAAGTGTTTATCAGGTAAAATTTGATAAGCAGGTGCCAGAGAAAGCCTTCATCTCTGACATGTCAGGAAGCAGGAATAAAATTTGCCTTGCATTATTCCTGAACTCCTGTATTCTCTAGAACATGTTGTCAGATCCCCTGGCATATTGTAGATCATAAAAATTTGCAGTCTAGGTTCTAAAATCTACTGCAGCTTGAAGGACCAGCAAGACGTTCTAAAGGAGGTCTACCGGCAGTATGATATATTTCATGTGAAATATTTTTTACCCACTGATTTAGGTTTCCTTCAGGTCTTCTCTTTCTGCTCTTGTCAGTTCATATGCACTCTAAAATAAGTTTTACTACCTCACTACACCTTACTCTTACATTGCAAATTACCACATGACTCCTCTAACATCAGAATCTTATAAACTCTGAATATTTTCAAGCTATTTATTATTAATTTTCAATTTGTTCATAAGCATAATTATGCAAAAAGAGTGGATTAATACTTTTTTTTTTTCCAAATTACTCCAAATTGAAATGATCTCACTACCTGTTTACAGTCGCCTAGCATCCCAATGGTGTCAGCTCTTTTGGTGCTTTAGTGCCTGAGATAATGTTAAAAACTACTTAATGAATTTACATTCTTGTAAAACAATTATATTTTAATTAACTTTTAATTAATATAAATTAGTAGATATGAAATGCATAAGGCTGCAAGATAAAGAAGGCTGCAAAGTTTAAATTGTTTAGGGAAATATGTGGCCAGCACAAATTAAAATAATAAAGTAGTCTTTTTTAGTTGGAAAATTTCTTATGAAGAAGGAAACCAGCAAAATCTTGAGAGCTATATGCTACAAGCAAAAGATAGCACAAATCATATGTGAAACTAAAGGGGAGTTGAACTGCCATTGCATTAATCAAATGGCACTCCCTATTGGCAACTAGCACGACTAACATTTCTTGCTCCAGAAGGCCACTTGTTATACCTGAGACCCACCACTGTAGATTAAATGTCTTTCTTGAGGATCTGCTTAGAATTGTGAGCTTCTAGTTTAGAACATAATTCTTCAGAAAGTAGAATAAAAGCAAGCACAGGCATTTTATGTTTATCATAAATAAATGATTCTTTCTAGTTATTTATTTATTTTTAATTAGAAAAATTTGAAAGCAGCGTCCTTATCTCTAGGTCCTACTTCCCTTAAGATTTCTTAGGAATCTATGTACTCACTGAAAGACACATTTCCTAATCTTCTCTTGGGGGTCCTGTGATTACATTGAAATAGCAAATTTCATTAAAATAAATATGTAGAAAAGGTCAGACAAACCCATAATAAATAGTAGTTTGAGATAATGCTTTAAAATCCTCTTATGAGAACTCGTAATGATATTTGCTTAAAGAAAGTCAGAAATAGAAGCTCTTTGAAGAGTGAACAATTCCATTCATTTTCAGCTAAATGCAAAAGTTTAAAATATTTTTTTTGATGGGCTTAATCAGATGCATTCCAGCAGAGGACAACAGAAATTGGAAGCAATCCCCATGAGTTCATGTGGAGGGTAGTTCCACTGACCTCATCGTTCTGCAGTACCAAGGCAATAAAATAAAAAAGTTGTGATTGTTGTGTAAACATGAAACTGAGCCCTTAGTTTACCCTGCTGACAAGTGGCATATTCCATGCTGTCATTTCTTTGTTTCTTCTGCAGATCGGGCATAGTCATCACTATGAAAACTGTCCATATATGTGACCATTGGATGCACAAAATTAACTAAATTGTGGCCATGGTTCGTTCTTTTCTTAACGTAACTTCATGACATCTCCCTGGCTAGGGCCATTTATGGCCATGATGTATTTGCCCAGGTGGGCAAATTTTTGAAATACTGCTAATTTCATACCCCCATTACAAATTAATTATGCTTCAAACCAGCTACATTCACACAGAACGCTTAGATATTTTGTCTTAAAATATGTTCAACCTCTCAGCACCTGCTATTCTAAAGGTAAAGTAGAGGCAGTTAGTTCTTGTTAGCATCAAATGAGCTTTCATAATCTTTCCTGTATTTTCCTGACAGAATTTGTTTACTAGCTTCTCCTTTCGACTTCTCTTGTGACTCTTCTGATTCTTTACTACTTTTTATGGTAGGAACATCTTTCTAATGAGTTTCATAAGAATGGACTTTCTTTCTTAGTGCAATGTATGTCAAGGTGTTTAATTTAAAAATATTATGTGCCTCCATCTTTGTTGGTTTATACTTCAGTGTATCATACGTCTGTCTTCTGTTTGTTAATCACCTGGAAAAAAATGTTTTTTACTCATTTGGCATCTGTTACACAGAGTTGTGTGCTATTGCTGTGCCTAATAAATAGTAACAGTAGCATGAATGGAGTGGCAATGGATTACCAAAGGAGGGTTTCTCTTTTAGATAATGTTCTGTCTCAAGTAATAGAAGATGTTTTTTGCTGTTTTAATTAATTAAAAAAAAGAGTTTTCCCTTATATGTTCATTCTTGTGTGTCTGCATCTTCTGTGGATTAAATTTTACTTAGTCCATATTGCAACATGTCAGGAAGACAATTTTTATTAATACCTTCCTGGCAGTATTCACAGGACAATAAATCATTTAATTTTAAATGCTTGTGAGATCTGCTCCATAATTGTAGGGATTTTTTGTTTGTGTAAGTAAATCAACACCTGGTCGACACTTATTGGTTCTTGNAAATGCTTGTGAGGTCTGCTCCATAATTGTAGGGGTTTTTTGTTTGTTTGTTTTTGGTAAATATAATACCCAATATCAGTGTAAGTAAATCAACACCTGGTCAACACTTAGTGGTTCTTGAATGAATCATATTTTATAAACCTTAGTTTAGAAATGTTAGATAGGGCAAAACTTTTGTTATTTCACTTGGAAATTTCTACTGTAATAAAAAATAATGTACTTCAAGCCAGACTTTAGAAATCATCCTCATATTACCTTAAATATCATATTACCTGAAATATAACGATGACTGTTCTAGTTCTTCTGAGTTACAACAGTTAAAACAGACAGGAAATATAGGTGTTTAAATCCTACTTTCAAAAATGAACTGGGAATTTGTGAAAGAAAAAATGAGAATTATAAGGTGCATTTATATTTCCCAGGCATGCCTGAAAGTATACAAGGTTCCTAATGTACTTTAGAACTGTTAAAAATTTTAATCTGTCTATATGGGGTAAACAGAAATGCATTCTCTGAAATATCATAGTATTTCATATGGGCCTCTATCTTGCCTTTCAAGACATATTTTCAGTATTTTTTTTTTTGAAAAATAAAATCTCTTCTCCTTGACAATGTTATTTCGTAAGTTAAATTTTTCACAGTGTTGGCTGTAATCCTTATTGTGTATAAGAAAATACACAATTGTGACAAGGTTTTTAGAAGTATGTACTAGATTTTATCATATAGAGTATTTCATTCATTTCATTTCATTTTAGGAACAAATCCTCAAAGCCCTGAAATCTTTACATGTCGGTCACAAAACTGTGTTTTTTACCTATCTTCTGAGAAGTTGCATAAGGTAGTTGGTGTCTACTGAAATGTGGATTTATTATATTTTGCAAATTTGTGCACAGAGTATCGTGGCTCTGCTAATGCTTCCTCTTAATTTACACCATGAAGAAAGGATGAAGTTGAAGCTGATAATACATTTGTGAAAGGGAGGTGGAAGTGTTCTTATGAATTTGTGAAATCAGGATCAGTATGAAAGCCAACTTAAATTCAGAGCTTGCCAGCATACTCTTGCCAATGAGAACTGTCCTTTGATAGTGAAGCTGTGGAATGTCAGTGGAAACCTTACAGACAGGTCAATATCCATACGAGGAAGGCATAAGGATTTGCCATTGCTGTAAGATCTGGCGATCACAGCGTCTCTAACATTTAATGCTTATTGTTCTAGTAACTTGGTATATTTATTAATCTTTCTTTTTTATTCATTTTCATAGATAAAGAAAATCAACAGGAATTTTCCCGTAAACCAGCAGGTAAGAAAAATAAACTTTTGAGAGGTTTAGTTTACAATTCTCATTTAATCTGTATTTGAATTGCCAGTGCATTTTTCTAGCTTTGTAGCTTTTCTTTACAGAGTTACACTACCTCCAAAGACGCAATTGTTTCTCTACATGTAAATGTGAACAGGGGTTTTAGTTGAAATAAGCACATGTCTAATTTTTTTCAAGTTAAAATAAATTATTTATTTGCACTAACTTATGATTGCAACTCATCTACTTTAATATAAAAGGGGGAATGAGATTTATGCTTCAAAGGTGTAACTGTTATTCATGCTTGTTTTAGAGTTTTCATTTTTAGAGGAAGTTATGAAATGTCATTACATTGAAATTGAAAAAAGTATCTCTGAAAAGTCAGGAAAGAGTGCACAAAAAGGTTAATTTCCATCTTCTGATATGCAGTAGGTATTAACATGATATGTAGGGAAGGAGCAAGCATTTTTTAGCAAGCATTTTTTTTTGGTGCATTAACTGATAATTATATATCTGGATGTAAAATCATTGTCCTAAATACTTTTATTATCTTGACATTTGTTTTATTAAAATCTTTTTTTTCTTTTTTTTTTTGCAAGAAATTGAATAGCTTTAGCTTATTTCTACAAGCACATCATGAACTTAAACTCTGAAAATAACCTGATTGGGATATTCTAGATTTTTTTTTACAAAATAATCTATCTATTATTTTATCTATCTATCTATCTATCTATCTATTATTCCAAACTTTAAACATATTATCTGTTTATGATAAAAATGTTTCAATGTCTTATTATATATCATATGGAAAAAAATGAGTCATTTTGTTCAATATAAAAGCAGAAATACAATAAATTCTGACAGAGCTCTTACGTGCAAATACAGCTTGCCATAAACAACTATATTGCACAAGACAGTAGGTGTACAAAAGTATATAATAGGAGCTTTTATATGTATACATATTTTTGTTTTTTTAATTATCGGTTAAAGGTAAAAGGAGGAGGGGAGTTGTCAAATTAAAGAACCCAATCCTATTCGAATTCCTATGACAGTGTATTCTTGATTAGAGCAGAAATTATCATGAGAGGTAGACCAATAGCCTTACAGTGAAGGAACAAATGAACCTACATAGATGTGGAAGTTTCTATAGCACTCACATTGTTAGCTAAACATCTTAAAGGTTGTAATAAATTATAAATGAGAGGAAGTGATTAGAAGAGTTTCTTCTTATACATAGCATAGCAGCTTTGGTTAAAGGCAATGTTGTAAAATTACTTTTGTCTGAGATTTTATTAGAATATACTGGGAATTGACAGTTCAAATATGAGAGCTGTGATAAGAAAGTGATAATTATATAGAAACCCTGGCAGTTTCTGACAGTTTTGAGAACGATGTTAGTATGTCTAATAATGGTTAAGAAAGTGGTACAAAAAATGGTGTAAAAAGACCATACAGACATGGTGTTTTTAGGGAAGGCTATGGGAGGAGAGGAGAATAAAATTTGTATGACCTGACGAGGGTGAAAGGAACACTTAGCAATTAACATGTGAAATTAAATATTGGCAACATTTTGAATTAAACTGTGTTTTCTCTGTGTGTGGGCTACCTGTAGAACCATCTAATAGAATAATAGAAAATAGCTGAAAAAATAATAATTCAATACTAGAAATAAAATGCACAATCAATAATTAACATAGTGCTTGCCTTACCATAGACAAAATTTTATAGTCCCAGAGGAAAAAGGCTAAGATCTCTTAGTAACGAAGCTAGAACAGAATATTTCAAGGTTGCAGCTGCTGTAGTTGATATGCCATGATGGAGCAGGGAACAGACATGTTTCCTTTTCTTGGAGCACCTCACAGCTGCTTACCTGAGCACAGCAAATATCAGCCCTTGAGAGAGTGGTCATTAGGCAGATGAGTGAAAGGTAAACCTGGCTTTCCTGCTAGCCCTTTACAAACTCCCAGAGGATATACTTTTCTTCAACAAAGTGCATTGTTTTGCTGAATACAAGCACCAAACTTCCACTCTTGATCTTTACTCGTTGACCACTAAGAGTTTGCAATGAGCAGATCTCAGCCCAAAATATACTTTATAGCTTCTAGGGGAGTCTGCATTGTGAAAGTCCACTCCTACAAAATCTTATCCTTCTTAGGATGAGAAACGTACTACTGCCAGCTACTTGAAGATTTTGCTATACATTAATTTGATATTTGTGATTTACATGGATTTACTGACTGTCCTGCCATGAAGAACCTCTTCAGTCTGTTTTAGCTATGCAATGAAACACTCAGTTTAGATTTAAATCTTAGTCCTTCAGTTCTATCTCAACATTTAGAATATGTTTGCTAAGCAGCTGGGAAAGCTTTTGTTTCTGATTACACTTTTAACTTATTATAGTCAGTTTGCCAGCAACAAAAAAGCAAATTCAATGCCTGGCAAAAAACAGACAACTACCTTTCCATTTTATTGAATTGTTGCTATGTTAATTGTAGATTTTCACAAATGATAAAAGGCTTTATGCTTCTATACTGTACAGACAAAAAATCAAAATAAGCAAAGAATCTGGACAGATCGAGTACAATGTGCGATATAACAAGTACATAAAACAGGAAAATAACTAAGATTAAATAAAGATGAGACAAATATTCATTAATTATTTCTCAGTTTTATTATGTCAATGAGATATTACCATATTTTCTTTCAAGGTCTGAGCATCCTGCTAAGGGAATACCTTTGTGTTTTAAGCTGATCACTTAAGCAGCTGCTGAAAATTCCACAAGGTGTCCAAATATACTGTTTACCCTATGATTCTTTCTTAAAATCCTATTTCTAACAGTTAATCTACTCTGGCTGTATGTTAAACAGAGAAAGCAAAAATAGCATAACAGTCAATGAGGCATATAAACATGTCAGAAGCATATATATTCACAGGACCCGTAGTTTTGCATTTGCAGGGTTATCAGATGCTTTGGGCATCTCTTTCAAAAGGAGAACATTTAGTCCTCTAAACCCATTTGGAAAAGTTTTTTTTTCCAAGGAAAGACAAATACTTTAATATGGAGTCTTACTGTTGATTTTTCCTAATGCATCCCTCCTAATGCAGTGACTCAAATTCATACTGTTATCACTGTTTGCTCAGCTCAAAAGATTGTTCCTGCTCATTCTCACATTTCCTCCTGTATATGTAAGTGTTGTCCGCTCACTGCCCTCATAGAAAGCTTATTACCTGAAAGAGAGATTGGAGCTTCATGGCGAAGCAAAGTATTTTAAACTTTCATTACCTATACTATATTTCTCATTTCTATTTAGAATTCATACTGAGAATTGGAATACCGGTATTTAGTAGACGTGTTTAGGTTTCATTTGAAGTTCATAAGTACACATGGAAATTTCCATTTTCTTTTACCTTTGACATCATTTAATAAAAATAACTAATGCAACTATATCAGATCAACTATACAATATATACTATCCAAAATCACCTAAAAATCATTTCAATAAATCCATACTTAATAAAACCTAACTTAAAAGTGCTGGATAAAGCTGAATACATACATGTTCAGGAAAATGTTTGTGTTTTCTCTCCTCAGAATGTTTCTGCGTCACTGTTTAATTATTTTTCAGTTTGCCATTACTGTAGTTCTCAGTTGCTGCTCTACAGATCTTGACTGACAGGTTTTGAACTTTCAGATCCTATACTACATCTCTTGTCACTGTCTGTTGTCACAGTTAGGATTTGATCAGGTTTATTTTGCAAATCTCTAAAATGAAACCTCTATTGTTAAATATTTATAGAGACACAAAGGGGGTACTGAGTTTTTGCTGCTAAATTAAACAGAAATGCAAGTTATAAATTACACTGGGATAACTTCACTATATTGTCAGGCATCTTTGGTACTTGGCATGGATTATTGCTTCATAATTTAAATCACTGAAAAGCTTGAATGACATAAGACTTCATTGAGCTTTCAGTAAAACAAAGGCATATAGATATACATAAAATAATTTCTGTTTCATTGACAGGAAATACTTCTAATTGAGAAATTATTTTAATAAATCTGGATTTAAAAAGAAAAGCTTCCTGTGGCCAATATGAGATTTTTCTTTCTCTGTAGTTCAGGGTACCTTTTGCAGTTCAAGAGAGAACCAAGCTCTAAAAGGGCAGTATACTGTACAGATTGTTACAGTGTTTTAGGTAGCTAAAACATGTACATTGACATTTGAAAGGGAGGTCAGATCTGCTGAAGATGGTTACGTCTATCCATCACCTATCCATCAGGAACAAGTCTGAAAGCCCTGCTGTCTTTGAGGCTTGAACCTGAGGCATTGCATCCCCCTGCAATGATACTAAAGAAATGATCAGGGGACCCTGATCTATAAATAAATAAATTAATAAATAAATAAATGCACTTTGTAAAATAATTTAGTTCTTATGTTCACGCCTATTTTTAGGGTGACCGTCATGACATTAAAGCATAATTCAAGGAGTGAAGAGTTTGGTTTACTGCTTTCCATATTAAGCAATTCATATTCATAAGTTTCACTTTTTGTTAGTATCCTTCATACACTCCAATCAGGTAGGGAATCAGGCACCTTCTCATTCCATATATCTTGCATATCTTGTCATGTCGTCTCATCACTTCAACAGGAGCTGTAATATACCTTTGCTTTTAGCTTGATGGTAAGGTTAGGAGATAAGAGATGCAGGTTTGACACTGACTTCATGAGTCCTGTAATTGCTAGGTGGCTATAAAAAGGGCATGGCCTTTAGCTGCTGCTTTTTGAAAGAACATGATCTTAACCACTTTTTGTAACAAACCTCATATTGCCCACGTGCATTACGCATTCTACTGAATCACATCCCACATAGATTTAGGCAGAGGAATTGTTACTTTCTGATTTCTCATAAAGCTTTAATGTGATGAATACTTATAGTTCTGCCTAGAAGCATAATTCTGTATCTAGGATAAAAACAGTCAATGAGAAAGTAAATTTGTTTAAATAGCGGCTGAATGGATAGTTTTTGTTGCATCACTTTATCTCTGTGTTCTATTTATATAGATGAGATATTTTCAAATAGCCCTTTAAACGTCCAAATAATTATTCTAAGCTGACATTTTGCCACTGAAGAATTTGGATATGCAATGTAAATAGGTCTGGGATACCTGAAATTCACAAAATTAACAGAAGAATTATTGTTTTGGAAATGCATTAATACTTTAATCCTGGCAACACTAGTAGCATTTTTTAAATTCTGAAATTGTAATTTATTGTTCTAATAGAATAGTTATTTATATCTTTGTCATGTATTTTATTGATGGATAGTATCTTTTTCTTTAGTCAAACACTCCATCAAAGCAGAAGTAGAATTTTCAGCAAGAAAAACAATTTTCAGCATCATGGAGCTTATTTGGAAATATATACCTCAAATGCTGGGTATGTGCTGAAACTTTGTGGTCACTTATAAAGTGCTGGCAGTGCTAACAAACAGAAAAACAGAAAAATAGAAAGTAAGAAAGGGAAAGAAATTAAGTCACAGTAATAAAAAAAGAAAGATTGAGATAATCTTTTCTTTACAAATATATTTAGAAATATCTAGGCATGGAGAAAAAAATGTTTTCTACAAACTTTACATTAAATAAGGACTCTGTAGCTCACCAGACATTAATTTGCTCTTCCTCCCCGCTTTGGGAGTTTCACTGGAATCTGAGAGCAGAAATAAAAACACTGTAATCATTTATTGTGATGTTTCTTTTATTATCTCAAATAGGAGTTTAAAATTTCCCAGGAATAACATTATATTTTAGCAGATTAGAATGAAAGTGTTTGATAAGCATACATACACATTATTCCTTGGCGAATTATATCATCTAAATAAATTAATTGAAATCCATGAAGTATATACTTTAACTGTAGATCTCTTCAAAGAGCACATGGGACACCAAAAGCTTAAAAAAAATGTTTTTTAATTACAGTTCATATAGGGAGCGAAGTTTTATATGAATGCAGGAACATTTCACTTCTTTTCATTCAGTTATTTTTTTATCTACTCAGAAGGTCTGTGCATCCTATCACATTACCGTGAAAGGAAAAACAGTTAATCTTTTAAACTTACAGAAATATAAATAAACTTCTGAGTGCGGTGGAACTCTGTTGGCCATAGGCGGTGATTGATGTTTCCCTTTTGGTTCAGTAATATTCCGTGGAATCGATGATACAGCTACTACCTGAATTTCAGAAAACAGTTGATGTGTAAAATAGTACAAAGAAATTTGAGGCAATGGACAGTAAAGTCAGTTCAAAGGTTCTAATTTGTATTATTAGTATGTAGCCTTTCTAATGAATATATGAATGTTTTACCTGTTCCATCTGTAATATGGAGATAATGATATTTAAAAATTCATTTATAGACACAGTTTAGAAGTGCTACTGTTTTAATACCAGAAACAGGAGTTTTGTTATTGCCACATAAATTTCTGTATGTAGGCAGGGTATCAGGTTAATCTTTGATCTTCTGTTTATGCTTAAAACATTTATTTTGGATTTTAGTTTTTCCTAATAGCCTTTTTTTTGAATATTTTTATAAAATATCCATAAATATAAATTATTTGTAAAATATTTTACACTGTTTTATCATCACATTATAATATTGATAATCTTTTAAGGAGGATTGCATAACTGTTGTTCAGTCCCATACTCATGACTTTCAAAGATACAAGACTAAAAAAAAGATTATTTTTTATCTTATACATTAGATTCTGATTTGCCAATAATTTCCTGAAATACTGTACTTCATTTGGGGGCAGTTATATGCTTTATGGGATGTATGCTGTTTTTATGATGGTGAGACACTTTGCTTAAAAAAATAAAGGCAGAGTAAGGGAGGTCTGATGTTGTTGCAAAAAAGTCTCAAATCAATGGAAATGAATACTGAGAGATGCCAGAGACTAGTTGACTACTGACAGGCTTCATCCCACTTTTGAAAAATAGTTAAGCAAGCGCAACATGAATTCAACAAATGTTGTGAACTCTGCTGCTAACTCCCAGAGGGCATAGGCTTATGGCCAATGAAGGATCCTTCAGGATAGCCTAGATTCACTTTTATCACCAGGTAAATGAAAACAAGCTTTATTCTCACAAAACAAGGAATTAGAAACATGATAAAAATTGAGTTGAGAAGAAAAATATATATATATATATATATATATATATGGAATATACTGAGTATTATGTTATTGATCTATTCATTGGCTGAGTTTTTTCTCAGCTCCTGGAGTGGGAATTTTGACTTTACTCTGTGTTGCTGCCTGTCAGAGTATATTTGGGTATATTTCTCCAACCAGTTGTACTTGCATACCACTGCTTACAAATTAATCTTTAAAGCAGTTCCAGAATAGCCCTACAGTTCCTTATTTCCCCATAATTAGTTTAGTAAGATTTTCATCTACTTTAAGTACATGCAAGAAGGAAAGTTATACATGATTAACTTCAGTCTTTTCCATGCCAGATTTTGTACTCTGTTTAGGAAGTCAATTAAATTACAAGTACTTCCTACTCAGCTTTCCCATATGGCATGATTTACATTATGAAACTCTTCTGATGTTCATAATAGCTCACAAATTAGAGGAATGAGACTACCAACAAGATTATATTGTTGGTTTCTGCAGAGACTGCATCTATCAGACTATAGATGCATGTGAGCAGCTGGTATTTGTCATTTATATTTTGTTCTTAACTGACTTCTCACCTTGTGTTCCCCTTCCTTCTCAATCTCCACAGACTATCAGAGTCTTCTCACAAGTTATAGTCATTTTTATCCCAATTAATGACCGAGAAAGGATAGTAGGATCCATCTTTTCATATCTCAGTATCTGCTCATGAGCAGTAGAGAGTCCTACTGTTCCCAGACTTGAGAAGGGTAGTTTACAGGAATAGTACATTAAAATACATTCTGAGACAGATATGACTGCCTGAATCAGGCAACAAAATCAAAACTCATAGAATCAGAAAATAATTTAGACTTGGACAGGATAATGTAGGTCACTGCTGTAGTTAAGAACTCTGGCCAACATAAATCAATCAGGTTGCTTAGGTCTCTGTCCAGTCAACTTTTAAGTATTTTTGAGAAAGGAGATTTCATAATATCTCTAGCTACTAAACTAACTATTAAAAGCATTAAAAGTTTGTTTATATGCAATTTCTTTCATATAATGCCACAATATAGATGTACTGAATAGCTGTCTTTCTGAAAACCTTGCAGGTTATATATTGCAGGATTCATTTTCAGAATATTAATTTATTTTTATAAAAGAAAGATTAATTTATTTTTCAGGCTATTGTCATTGTAATACTGCCAATACTGAAGGCAGCTCCAAGGCAGTAATACTAGCTCTAGCAGTAGTGAAAATTGAATATTTTGTGGAATAAAGTCTTTCAAGTATTGTAAGTTTTATCCATGCAAGTGTAAGTTTTTAGAAATAGTCTTCAAGACCATAAGACTGAAAATCCTATGGCTTGAAAAATACTGTAATATGTGACATATGGCTAAGAATATGATAGAAACATAAATACAACCAGCTTGATTTACTGTGTTTTTTCCTGTGGGTATTCATTTCTTAGATTGAGGTGAAGAATTGTTTGAAACAAAAGTAAAATTCAAACTAGATATTTCTGGATCCATTTTGAAANATTTATTTTTCAGGCTATTGTCATTGTAATACTGCCAATACTGAAGGCAGCTCCAAGGCAGTAATACTAGCTCTAGCAGTAGTGAAAATTGAATATTTTGTGGAATAAAGTCTTTCAAGTATTGTAAGTTTTATCCATGCAAGTGTAAGTTTTTAGAAATAGTCTTCAAGACCATAAGACTGAAAATCCTATGGCTTGAAAAATACTGTAATATGTGACATATGGCTAAGAATATGATAGAAACATAAATACAACCAGCTTGATTTACTGTGTTTTTTCCTGTGGGTATTCATTTCTTAGATTGAGGTGAAGAATTGTTTGAAACAAAAGTAAAATTCAAACTAGATATTTCTGGATCCATTTTGAAAGGTATTGTTTAGAATATTTTATCAGTTCATCATTGTGTTGAATTTTTAATTTAAATCAGTTTTACATTGTCAAAACCAAAAGTTTTGACAGATTTTGCTTAGGATAACAACTAACAAAATAAAAATGTCAGTCACTTCTATTAATGGTTTGTCCTGAATAATAAATTATCAAGATGTTTGTTAAAATCTCTTGCTTTTCAAAATTTTGTCTTCTTCTCTGCCCTAGTATGGTCATTCATTTATAGATATTTTTGAAATGCGCTGGCATTTAAGGGAATATTAGAGGATAAGAGTTGTCTGATGTTTTGTGTTAAGAAGACTACTACAATGCAGTTGCCCATAGATGTAGAATTTACAGATTAGTTTATGATTTCTTCTTACAATGTTATATAAATCAAAATAAAAACGTGTATTTAGGGACTGGAGCATCTACCGTATGAGGAAAGACTAAACGAGCTGGGCCTGTTTAGCCTAGAGAAGAAGAGACTGAGACGAGATCTGATCAACACGTACAGGTACCTGAGGGGTGAATGTAGGGAGGATGGGGCCAAACTATTCTTGGTGTAGTGGCCAGTGACAGGGCAAGGGAAAATGGGTACAAGTTGAAGCACAGGAAGTTCCATCTCCATGTGAGGAAGAACTTCTTTCCTGTGAGGGTGACAGAGCCCTGGAACAGGCTGCCCAGAGAGGCTCCTTGTGGAGTCTCCTTCTCTGGAGATCTTCAAACCCGCCTGGATGCCACCCTGTGCCACGTGCTCTCGGTGTCCCTGCTGGAGTAGGGAGGTTGGACTAGATGATCTCTAGAGGTCTCTTCCAACCTTAACCGTTCTGTGATTCTGTGATAGTTACTGCACGACACATTATTTTAGATCAAGAATAGTTATTTTTTAATGTAGAAATTTTTTAATTAACGTTATTGTCTAATGATCTGAAACCCAGTCAGTTCATCAGACAAAAGATTCTTTGATGTAATTAATGAATGATATAATTGCTTTAGCAAGTAAGTCATTACTGCATCGATCATTATCTTTTTAGAATACTTGTTTATTTTTTGCTATATTTTTAACTGACACAGGTAGTCTTGGCCCATGAAAGATACTGTGCTGTACTGTACTGAAAGCTTCTTAATCTGTAGATTTTCACATTCTATATGAAATCTTTCTTGCTTTTAGGTGCTACAGAAAAATCCATCAACAAATACAACTTCTGCATTATACTGCTTTTTCTTAGCAACCTTTGCTGTTCTGTGCTGATTCACACTCACCGGCAATATTGATGACTATAAAGTTTAATACAAAAATTAAATATCTTTTTGTTTTTGTTTAAAAAGAGAAATCTATCCTCATTAATAGTTGTAAACAACTGCTGAGTAAGCCATACGCAGCAGATTAATATATCATTTATCATCATGTTTCTGACCGATGACAGTTAATGCTTGAAAGTTTATATGTACGCATATAAGCCTCTTGAGAATGTGAAACTTGAGTTTCTAATGGTGTTTTAGCTTCCTCTAATAATAAAATTTTCCCCTTGATGCTCTCAGGAATTATCTGCTTCCCTTATAAATTTATTATTTCTAATTCCTAAATAAAAAATTCAGCTAACCAAGAACTGATCTTTTATAGACCTTCTTTTTCCCAGCTACATAATGCAAAATCATGGTGCTGGTTGTCTCAGGAAAGAAAATAAAACACTACTCTTACTTCTTTTGTCACACTCTTCATTTAAAATAATGCATTAACTGATCATGGACTAGGAAAGCTGAAAATCAATGTATTTATGCAGAAAAATGATTCTTTGGTTTCTAATCTAATTTTTCCATTAGGTTTCTATTCCAATTTCCATTATTCTAGAATTTAGAGTAAAATATTCACTATTATATTTTCTGTTCTATGTTTGCTCCTTCTCTATGACTCAGAGGCGGAGAAACAATTTCTCCTGGTAGTTTCACGTTGCAGTTACTCAATAGCCGGTAAACATGATAGTACACTGGTACATGAATATTTTCTGTGACTTCTCAAGTATCACATCAGTAGTTACCGCTTCTATGTACTACTTATACATGCATTAAACTGCATCTCCAGAAAGAGAATTTGCAATACTCAAATTGCAAAATCTATGTTCTAAAAATGTTTTTCATCATATTTTGATAGTTTTTTTATATTAATAAGTGGGTTTATTTGGTTCTTATACCTATTACAATGCCTACTGAAGGTTGCAGTATTTTCGCTCTTCATTTCTGAAGGCATTGAGATGGGAATAAAATAATAAAATCCCAGTAAAATATCTCTTTCAATATCAGTAAATACCATCAAAATTATATAGGCAATAGACCTTAAACCTTTCACTTAGAACAGCTTTTCAGAGTATAAATAATTTTAAAATATATTTTGAATTTCAGTTGATTTATAGACTCAGAAATTAAAATATTTCAACACATAGATTGCATTTAAATTATGTTGACAGTTGTATGTTCTGTTGTTTGTGAGTTTGGTTTATTATTATTTTCACTTACTTGAGAAAGGCTTGAAAATAAAATTTCGTCTTTAGATGACTTTTTCCTCTTTCAATTACAAGCATTGATTTACTTTTCAAAAAAAAATGAAAAGAGTTGCTGAAAGGCAATGTAATTCTGTTCTAAATTTGTACAATTATTTTTGGAGATTTTATTCCATATTTATTATTCTGGGAGTGTGTAAGTAGTTACTGTGTTCTGAGAGCCCTGAGAAAGCCTCAAGAACAGTTTAAGCTTACAAAAGTCTTCTTTTGATGATCAGATACATCATAAAACAATGGTTTCTCACTGAAAAAAGCAAAAGATGTTTTTCAAATATTAATAGCTCTTTTAAACAGCTTTTAAATATCATCATTTAAATTATAAAGAACTAAAAGTTGGAATTTGATTCCTTCCTCTTCAACCAGTAACTATGAATTAACATTATTCCATACAATTTTGCTTCTCATTCAGAGAATGAAGCATTTAGATACTATATTCTAAGTCTGAATAGTTGTATATACTTACATATATCTGCACTGCTAATTCCATGAATTCTTTGAAATTCGAACTCTCAGTTGCTTAAAAATATTTATAAGTCAAGTCTTGTGAAACCACTGTTACCAATAATAGGACTTCTGTCATATATATTTATTTTGTAATATAAACAGTAATACCAGAGACATAGAAAACAGTAATATGTATACTTTGAGTGTTCCCAGTTTTTCTAGTTATGTGAGCACTTTGAATGTCAACAACCTGTTCTGAAGACATTTTATTTTAATATTAAACAACACTCAAAACTTCCAGCAGTCCTGTCTATTACCATCATCTGTATTTTTGTGTAATGTAGACNTATTAAACAACACTCAAAACTTCCAGCAATTACCATCATCTGTATTTTTGTGAAATGTATATACTAGGTTACCCTGCATCTTTGCAATTTGGAGGGACCTCAATGAGCAGAAATATAGCATATTTGAGCATGTTAGCAAAGCAGCCACATGGGTAGCATGAGCTAGACAGCTAGATAACATAAATTGCACCCTATCCAAGTTCCATTCACCAAGCCTTATCAGAGACTAGAAAATTGATATTAAAACAGAATCCGGAATCCAGGCATTGAAGTCTAACTAGCCCTGGGGAGAGCTAGGAATGATGAGAATTGCTTTCATAAGCAACGTATTTGCACTTGGATCTGAGAAACATGAATGTATTACTGTTTTTCACTCAGTGAAGAAATCAGAAGTCTGACTGACTCTGTCTTGTCACTTGTAATATTCTGCTTTCTTCATTCAGTGTGTTTCATTAGTCTCACCTGGATAACAAAGATGAATGTGACAAATTTGCATTAGAAAGAAGCAGCCATAGCCTTTAGCTCGATTACCTGATGCAGATAATTTTTGTTTGTTTTATCCATATATGTGTATATTTTAGAGCATCAAAACTATATTACATTTACAGGGTGTATGTTTAGGAAGAAAAAAAAAGATATTCAAGCTGATAGACTTCAAAATGGATGATGTTTATTTTCTTGTCACTTGAGTGTTAAGCTTTCTGTATTGATTTGTTATCTTTTTAAAATTTCAAAAAAGCAGAAATCCTATCCTCTACTAAGGTCTACCACACTACTTGTGTTTGCTCATTAGGTCAGAAGGTGAAAAACTTCTGAAAGATGGACACCTTCTGACAAATAGGCAGGGAGGCATTCGATTAAGAGAGTATATTAAAGATGTATATGAAGGGTGATGATGACAATGTGATATTGCCAGTTCAGGGCTCCCCAGTACAAGAGGGATGTGGATCTTCTGGGGTGAGTCCAGTGCTGGGCTACGAGGATAATCAGAGGCCTGGAACATCTGCCCTATGAGGAGAGACTGGAAGAGCTGGGCCTGTTCAGCCTGAGAGGGCTGAGAGGGGACCTGTATATAAATACCTCAAGGGAGGCAGTGAGGAGGATGGGGCAGGCCTGTTTTCAGTGGTGGCCCCAGACAGGACTAGAGGTAATGGCCACAAACTGAAGCACCAAAAGTTGCACAGGAACTTAAGGAAAAATTTCTTAACAGTGAGAGTAACAGAGTACTGGTACAGGTGCCAAGAGAGGTTATGGAATCTCCATCTCTGGAGATCTTCAAAATCTGGTTGGATGCAGTTCTTTTGTAACATGCTCTAGGTGATGCTGCGTGTGCAGAGGAGTTGGAGTAGATGATCTCTAAGGGTCCCTTCCAGCTTTAAGGATTCTATGGTTCTGTGAAAAGAAAAAAAAAATCCCCAAATCTTTTAATTTGGGCATTTGACAAAGGCACACATTTGCCTAATTAATGTTCAAATTGATTTTGTCATGAACAGGTATTTGGAAGTCCTAAATAAGAAAACTAGCATTCTGAGATAAACTTTAGCGATTAACATCAAACAAAGTATGAAGAATTTTGAAGTAAAATGTTGCTGTGGCTTAATAGTCTATGACAAAGGTGGTGAGGAAGCTAGAAAAGCAAATTATGCCGCTTTACTTATACAGATAGTTATCATACAGCACCTCAAATAATCAATTTTTGAAGCTGCAAAGTGAGTGAGAAGAAGGCTTGAGGAGAGCAGTATAGTCTGATAGTCTGGAGAGATCAGATGGATCTCACTGGGCAATAAGGAAGATTTCTCATTGGATGATACTGGATGTAAGCTTAAATACAGATGTTTCAAATAACACTCGAATATTGGTTAGAGTTCTTGGAAATAACAAGCACCAAGCATTTTTTGGTATGTTTAATAACTCTCTTCTCTCTAATTGTGGTATTATATACAAAAATACTCTATGCTTTCAGTGTTTTATTTCAATTTTCAGATACTCAGACTATTAGGGGAAAAATTTGTATTACTAAGAAGGATTTTCTGCTTTCCCTGGGACAGTTTAGTTTAAAACCCCTGTATATTAGTTGTATTAAGACTTAAAACCTATACCCAAACTTGTTCTGATAAAATGATGGACGTGTGAGTTCTTACCAGTAAGGAAATTAAACTATGCCATAGTATTTTCTAATCTTATTATCTCCTGTAAGCAAAGAATAAGTAAACTCCTAAGAGAAAGAAAAACTAGTACAAGTAGATGATTCAAGGACATGGAAGTGATATTTATCTATGATGGTTCTAAAACATGTAAGACAGAAAAGATAAGATACAACAGAGGAACGCTATTTTGAAAACAATTCCTTTGTATCATTCAACATTTGTATTATTTTTCTTATTTCTTCTTTGTATGTGGCCAAGTCATTAAATATTTGGTAGACCACAGAACCATGAATAATACCTGTGGAGAAAATAATTTTGAAGTATAGAGCACATTTCATTCATTTCATTCTCACTTCATTCAAGTTGTTTTCTAAATTTTGATGTAAAATGTAATATCTGACCAAATTAAAATAGTCTTATATAAGATTAAAAAAAAGTTAATTTATTACATTTATTTATCTTTTTACTTGGTTATAACATATTCATATATACTCAGAAGTAGTTGCGTATACACACATGCGCGCTTTTATGTTCACTGACATGCTGCACTAAGACATATGCCCAGAGAGTTCTGTAGGAGCCCAATTAACTGTCTGACCTGAGTAATTAAATGCTTAATATGCCAAATCATTGCTAGTTTGCAACCTGAAAGGTAAATATTGGTAGGAAGATCAACAGGAAAGTATTTATATCAATTAATTTCTACTTAGATCAGGTCTAAACTGTAGGGCTACCAATAGTTTCTGAAATACAGGTATTTTGAGCAGTTCATAAACGTAGACATAACTATTCTGTGCTAGTAGATAATATTATCAAACTGTGAAATTGTATTATTATTTTAATATTCCTCACCAAAAATAAGGCAGATGTAAGTTTATTTGTGTGAGTTTATTTACTTGAGACTGGGATTACTACTTAGACAATTAGTACTTAGTACTTAGACAATCTGCCAAATTAGCGAGTGTGTCAGTATCAGTAGATAAAGGAATAAGTCTTTGTCAAAGATGAAGCAGCAGATGAAGATTCAGATTTGGTAAAAGGAACAACTTCTAAAAAGTAAAATTAAATAAGCCTTGCTTATAAAGACAAACCTCTGTGAAACTGATAGAAAAATGTTCTAAGTATGTGTGTTCATGACACAGGGAAAGAAGATTTCTTTGCACATTTTGCAGTGAGATTTTTAATGCCTGGTTTTATTTTCTTTAACAGGAAGGTAATAAAAAATATTTTACACATTCTGAAAAATAAAAAAACACATTACTCTGGAAAGATTAGCAGGATCTTCGCAACCACTAAAATTTCTGCTTGGGATATTTTAGCTATAGTTATAGCTGAACAAAATGTTTCTATCATCCATTCAAACTTGTCTCAAATGAATTACTCTGTTGACTTTGAAAACAATTTCTAACCCAGCATAAAATTGCTTTTTTATATTCAGAACTACTTTTTGCCAATGACCACACTAGAATCATATTTTTAGTCCCATTTTAATGAATTCTTCTCACTCTTCTGTTGACAATTGACTATATTGAATTTTGGGACAGTTAGACATCTTCAAGGATATTAAAGCAGGATTGAGGAAATTATCTGAGTTCCTTATCCCTTGTCATATTCTTCCCAGTGTGGTCTGGCATACTCATTTGTCTTCTGACTCCATGTTTATCCTGTTGCCCTACAGCACATTTTCACAGAATATGAGCATGAATGTGCAAGTTCCAAGATAAAAAGCTGTCAGTTCATCTGTTCTGATCTTTGAATGGTGTCTGTCATTCAACGTCACATATATTTTACAGTTCGTATGGGGAAAATGTTCTTGCATTTTTATCTCCTACTTGCTCATAAAATGAAATAAAACTCATATTAAAATTTAAAGAATTATCTCCAAAAACAGAGAGGATTTTTTTAATGTTGTTCCAAGCATTTTAGCACTATTTTGGACTGGTATGAAATATGATGTTTATGGATTACTATCTTACTTGTACTAGGGTGCCTGTGTGCTGTAAAATTGTGTGTGTACAAAATTAGGAGTACATGGATTTTGGCCTGAAGAGAGTGCTCAGTTTCATTTATCATTTAGATACTGATTTTTTTCAACTGTACATCATTTAAAACTGATAGACCATAATAACTTATTGAAACATTGTTACTGAACAAAAAGAAACTAAATTAACTAATTTGGGGCCTCTATTTGATTTTGAGGTATGAGTTGCTTTAGGCAGATTAGGCTATTAGAGCTGCAAAAATTATCTTTTAAGTGGATGTTATCACCTAAAATATTTTCTTTTCCTCCCAGAATTTGTTGATAATGATTATAGTGACTCACAGAAATGTTTCTAAGGTTAAAAAGCTAAAGGACATATCATGTGCTCTCATTTTGTGATTACAATTTAACTTCCATGCTTATAGTGTCTATTGTTCAAACATTTTTTTTTATATAGAATCTCATGAAATTTGATAAGATTTTGGGCTACATCAACATGTGTAGCACTTTTAAGTTCCAAATCTCACGAGTCAAATTTTATGTTTTTATGTTTCTATATTTTACATATAGATGAGTTATTATTCTGGAAGGTAGTGGTCCCTTTCCAAGTAGATAATATTCTTATGCTGTTTATAGTCAAAACTTTCTAGAAGCCAAAGATAAAATGTTTATCAGTAACATACATGGCACAGAACTTCATTTTTATCTCACAAGTAAAAAATAATCAATTTCCAAACCTCACCACGTAAAAACAATAATATTTTATCTATCTTCATCTCCTCAGAGTGGTTAGTTAAACTCAGAGTGTCGCAGGAACATGTAATTAAAATAATTATAAATTATGTATTAAGTTTTTTCCTTTTTTTCCATAATCTAGCCCATATTAGTCTAATCCACACATGCAAACACTTTTTAAGTGCTCCTAATTATAGTTGAACAGTCTACACTTAACAATTCATTTGTTAATAGTAAGTATATAGGGTGAAAGAGAAATGTGCTTTCTGGTGATAAATCCTTACAACAGAAGGAAAAATCAATCTAATTTCTCCTCATGAGCAGAAGAGACAGGGGAGAAATAACCAAAGGAGCAATTGCCTTGAATTTCATGGCTGCTATAGTATTAAGGCAATCAAATGTGAAATATCAATACATCTGCAGAGCATGAGTGACTTTATCCTGTTATTCTGATGAATAGTAGAAGTAGAAACCTTATAAAATGAAATGAACAATGTGTGAAAGAAAAAAGAAAGACACTAGCTGAACACAGATTATTTGTCGTGGTACAATGTTATTAGATAGCGTCAGGCAAGATGATATCTTACTATGTGTCCAAATTTAATGAAACAACTCAAAGATGGAACCGAAGCAATTCAGTGTAAAATATAGATGCCTCAATTTCTAGAAACTAGGCTCATCCATTCTTTACCTGTTACATGGAGAAAAATGTGCCAAACATTTACAGTTTTTTTATACATTTTTTTTCTCCACTCTGTAGCTCCTATTTTTTATTCTACAGACTCCTTCTAAGTCAGGGGATTAGAAGTTTGTACTTTTTTTTTAAATTTAATTTAATTTAATTTTTGCATTGAATTACATATGAAAAAGCAGGAGTGAGGAAAATCTGAATAAACATTCAAAATGAAATGAGCCTGTCAGGTTATCTTTCTGACTGTTTTGCCTTTAGAAATGATGAAATTTCAGGGCATGGCTTTTCAGTTATTGCATGTCAATGTAACATCAAACACTCAGTTCTTGAGCACTGTGGCATGGCTCAGTCTTCTTTCGGAGCCTTACAAACTTGCAAAATTACAAAACCAGCAAATACTATTCATTGAATCTTAAACTATCTTACAGAATTAATGTTTGCTCTAAGCAATAGAAGTGAATGTCAAATTTTTACTGTAACTGTGAGAACAGTGGACTGTCTCCCTGTCTCCCTGTCTGCCTGCATGTATGTATGTAGAATATAAAGTATGCCGTAAACTGTAGCAGAGAGTAGTATTATGACTTTATATAGGGAGATTTTATAAAGGTATGAATTTCAAGTGTGCAGCAATAAAATCCAACAGAGAAATAATGTTGATTAAGTTTCTTCCCTACAGTAATAACAAGCTTGTATAACTTGTTTCTTTATCCAAAAGTATGATATAGAGTTTCAAATGTTAAAATGTACTATTTGAAGATTAATAGGTACATTTAGGCAATATATATCAGCAAACATACTAGTTCATTGACTATTAATATGATTACAGCTGTTTTTCTTAGTTTAGTTCCCCTATATTTTCATTATTCCATGGACAATGCATCAGGACATTGGAAAGGGAAGGACCCATACTTAGTAAGTGTAGAAAAAAGTTTCACAAATGTATTTAAAAGAACAGATCTGTTCCATTAGATGCTCTGTATGAAATATGAGTTGATATTTTTCCACAGCAGTAGCATACTAGTACACACAAGAAATTATTGTTCACTACTAATAATATGATTAATGATGATCAAAAGTTGCATGATGTCTTTACTCCTTTTCTCAAATGTTGGCATAGTAGTGAATAATGCCCTATTCTTTGCAGATTTATGTCGGGTTTCTCACATTTTTTGATAGATGGATAAGTGGTATACTTTATCTTAAAATGGGTTTGAATATGTCATGGTTCTTAAATTTATTTCCAAAAAAGTGCACATAGTGGTAAAAGCCCAAGGTTTTCTAATTGCATTTCAGCTGTAAATGAAGAGTATTCAAAATAAATAAAGTGCCTGCAAACATTGTTATTTCCCTATTCCTATTTAAGGAAGTTCAAAACACCTTAATGTGAATTTTCAGAGGAAAGAAAAGTACGTACTATAATTTAGATAAAAATTTGTAAGATCATATATTTGATGCATAACTGTGAATTCATATTTAGAGGATAGAGCTAGATTAGTAATATCTTCTTGGTGATGGCCAAATATAGGACAAGGAGTAATTAGTACAAACTGAAACACAGGAAGTTTCATCTCCCTGTGGGGAAGAACTTCTTTCCTGTGAGGGTGACAGAGCCCTGGAACAGGCTGCCCAGAGAAGTTGTGGAGTCTCCTTCTCTGGAGATCTTCAGACCTGCCTGGATGCGACCCTGTTTGGATGGTGTCCCTGTTTGAGCAGGGCAGTTGTTAGACTAGATCATCTCTAGAGGCCCCTTCTAAACTCAGCTATCCTGTGATTATATAAAAAAATAACCTTCCTAACAAAGATATTTCTCTCTGGAGTTTAAGACTTTAAGAAAATGCCTAAATATGCTAATAGATGCAATTACAAACATGTTATGTATGTTGAGAAAAAGGTCAAATTTTAAAATAATATAAATTATACCGCATTCCTTTTTAAGACAATACTTTAAAAATGCAATACTATTTTAAATGCAGTAGTGCCCTTTCTAACTAAAGTAGATTATTAGAGTAAACAAAAATTCTGAACTCATTAAATCAGTAGGATGTGTAAAATTGGTGTGCTCCAGCATTTTTGCTCTTTTATTGCCATAAAATCCCATCTATCTGTATTTCTACCTATCTATCTATATGTTCTTCTGTACTTTTAGTGTTTTTAATTGTGATTGATGTAAATTGATTATTTGTTTCTGCTTAATGGTTCCTTACACTTCGCTTGCGTTAAATTTCTCTGATATGATTTCTCAGCAAATATGTAGTATTCGAGGAGATACATGTTGTATTTGTATGATATATGTAGTATTTTATGGGAGATATGTGTATTTTATGGGAGATATATGTATTTGGTGGGAGATATATGTAGTATTAATCTGACATAGGTAGTATTTTATGGGAGAATATATCTTTAACATCTGCTCGGTATGTGTTTTAGCTATTTTGGGGTATTGCTAGTATGATACATTTTTGTTCTGATGTTTTCAGATTGTTATAACATGCTTTCTTTATACAGTTATGAGATCATAAGTGAACTGCCAATAAACTGTATTTTGTCAGTGGTTCAAGTCTTGTAGCTATGTAAGATTTGACAGACATCAGCTTACTTGCATGAAATATTTGCAATTCATTTGAAGAAAATATCTGAGAATTTTGTCAACATTATTGATTTTTCTGTCAGATAGTCTATATGGGCTGGACGGAAGAACGGGAACAAGACTCCCTTCAGGATCGAATGTACACACCAAAGTTTCTAGCACTGAGGGGTTCTTCTCTTTATAAATTTATAGCACCTCCAGTAAGTATGTTTCTCATATTTAGCAGGAATAAGGACTATTAAGTACAATTATTTTGTATATTTAATATTTATAAATATTGTATGTATTTGTTACTATTTACAAAGTTTTCACACTTGTTGAGTTGACAGGATTGCAGCTTACAGCACAGAAAAAATCCAGGGAATTTGGTGTGGAAGTGACAGAAGATACCTGTTCAGCAGATGGTTTTGCAGCTAACAAGTACTTCTTTGCTCCCACTTAACAGGAGCACTTAGAAAAAAATAAAAGATACTCATGCTAAAAGGGGATTTTTCATTTCCCCTTGGCAGGGAGAAAAAGCCTGAAGGAAAATAGCTAGATTTTTATTGAATTATCATTCAAAAGGCAAACTACTGCGATTTTGGAAAATATGAAAGCTTTTTCCATGCTGTGGAAAAGACAAGGCTTGCAGAACATCATCTCTATATTTAGATTTCATCCTGAATGTAGCACTTATTTGCTGTTTGGGGGCACCAGAAGGAAGGTAGGAAAGCAAATGTTTAGATCAAATATATTAATTGAAATTTGACTGGAAACACAGGGCAAATTTTGTCAGTGCCAGTGTCACTGCCAGCATTGTGTTTTACATTTTTATAATATATCTATACTGCAGGAAATGCAGATAAAGTCTGCCTAACTTTTAAGTCACTAGCTAAGGAGCCAGTAGCAGTCTAGCATTGTCAACAGGGAGAGTTGTGTGGGTTCATTTATTCAGTTTATTGGATGACTTTTATGAGTGGCTGTTATGTATGTTAAAAATATCTTTCCAGGTCCAGACAGAAGTTGCTTCCTAAATGAAGTAGTTCAAAGCTGGCTAGCAAATTTTTATACCATTCTTCAGTCACTGCTCACATTCGTTTGGTTAGCAAAGCATTTAGGGTCATATTATAGAACATAAAGAATGGAATTAAGTATGGAATGGAATGAACTGAAACTTAGTGATCTAACTGCTCAGCACTACTAAATGTTACTCACTGCTTCAACACTAGAAATGGGAATTTGGCCTTTGCTGGTGGATATTTTCGAGAATAAATTGTCAAATTACAGTGTTGACCACCTTAATTCAAAAGTATTGGTTTTAGCAGATCTACCTGAGTATTTGCTGGCTATCAGGTGAAGTGACCTCCTTTCTAGATACCAGATAAAAGCAGAAACAATTCTGAAAGGACCAGTTCAATCAAAAAGAGGAAGATTTGTCTTTTGTAAGCGCTACAGAAGACAGTTGCCAACATCTTTACAGAGGATTCACTCATAAGCTTCCAGAAGTAGTATGCTGTAGGTAGTTGGATGATGGTTAATGGGGGAGGAAGGAACATGCTGTTCATAGTGCTGCAGGGGGCCTGCTGGCTGTGGTGATGAGATAGAGGACAATCCTGGGGGGCTTCTATATATGAGACAAGACATCAGTGTTTGAAATCTTTATAGGTCTTATGTCAGCTGGGCTGCAAGTGCTACTTGATTTTTTTTGTGTGAGATGATACTTATTTGAAGATAGGAAGGCAGTTCACACACACACATATATATATATAAATCTTAACTTTTTTAGACATACATCATGTACTGCTTGCATATTTATATGCCACCTAAAATTATCCTTTTCAAAGACCTTTTCAAAGTACCTCTAAAATCATGCTTTTTGTATGCAAATTTTGCATTTATACATGTTTACCATTTTGCAGGTATAGGGGTTCATCTTTTCCAGGGATTATGAAAGATTAAGAACAAACTGTTTCAAGGCTGCAGTTTCACGGCTTCTAGTTATGAGATGTGTAGACTAATTTTATAAGAATAAGAATTCTGTTAATTATATTTGTAGTATAAGCTCCTTGGATTAAGTTGTTTGCTGAACAGAGATGTGCTGCCAACTTTTTAACCAGAAAATCAAATAAAAATATCTCCCTGCTCTTGGGAAAATTATAGCACATTAGAGAGGCATGTGTTGAACAGTGCACACTAGTCGCTCCTTTTTTTAATTAATAATACTTCTTTGCATGTTCAGATACAAAAACAATTGCTTTGGGGCTGCACCTACAACTTTTTAAGATTTTTTCTTCATTTATAATCCATTTTGCTTATTCTCATATCTTCTGAGACTATGAATAATTCTTCCTTCTCACGATTTCCTGTTATTTATAGAATGCCGTGATATCCCTTTGACTCTCATGATTGAATAAATTAATCTGTCACTTTCTTTGCCGTTCAGGTCTTAACCTTTGCCCTTCACCTTTACTTTTCCCCTGGACAGAAACCCCTGTGGACACTTGTTAGTGTCCTACATATGAAACAGTATCTAGGACAGGACAGAGTTGGAGGCTTTGGTTTTATTCTTTGGTACCTTTGCAAGTAATGTAGATAACTGGGCAGGTTATAGCACGCAGTTGCAAGGAAGAAAGAAGGACAAGCATGCCCTTTTGCAGACTGGGCTCTGTCGGAGGAGCCCAAAAACTGCTTTCTCTGGCAATCAGAGTGCAAGCCCTCACCAGAGTGGGCTGGAGGCTCCCAGGGAAAACCTGATGTAGTCTGCATGCAAAGCCACTGCGGGACGCCCAAGGGGACAGGCAGGACATCTCCTCAGCACTGCCTGCAGGCAGCAGCCTGATCCCTGGTAGTTATCTTTCTAAGGCGGTATTTGTTCTTTCTGTACATGTTATGCAGGACATAAAGGATAGACAGTTCTATGTATATATCTTTTTTTCTAATAATCTTCATTCTAAATAAAGAATAATTTTTTTTTTTTTTCCAAGGTTACAACATGGGATTGGACACGAGCAGAGAAAACATTTTCAGTTTATGAGATAATGTGCAAAATTTTCAAGGTATGGCAAGAAAATATATAATAATTTACTATGTTGTCAAGCTAGTAGATAAGCCAGAGCATAATACTGCAACTAGAAACTTTATGTAGTATACAGCCACCTTGCAGAAGGAGATCTGATTTGTCCCCTTGAAGTTAATATTAGAAGTGGATACAGGATCAAAGTGTTAGGAATGCTTTCAAAAGGCATGACAAAATTGGAAATAAACCAGTTTTAAGCCTTACCAGCCTTGTCCATGGGAAATTTTAACCTATTATGTGTTTTATATTGAGAAAGAATTCTGTGACTTTACTATGTGGATGAATTTAACTTGTATAACCTTTTTTTTCAGCTAAGAAAATAGAGACTGATTTCACTTGCAAATGCACAGATGTAACTCAAACTGGCTGCAGTGTAAGACTGGACTTATAGCAGAGTCCTTAAAATATGTAATACCATGCTAAAGACTTTTGTTGTATTTCTTTCAATTTCTTCAGTTTACTTGAACCTTAATATATTGGAAGAACTAATGAAATATGCGTACATTTAGATTTGTCAATAGAAAATTGAATAGAACCATTATTACATATTGTATTTCATTTTCCACTCAAATTTAATTCAAATTATATATATTGTCTTCTCTCTGTTTTAAAAATAATTAAAAACAGTTTTCCAGATGTGCAGAGCTTCTCAATCTAAAATTTGAGAGAGAGAGAAGTAAATGAAATTAAAAGCTGTCTCTTTCCATTCATTTGAATAGCTTTCCAATGTATGAGTACTTTTTTAGGACAAAATAATTTTTAAATAATCTGGCCTTTCCTGAAACTTCATGCAAGCAAAGATAAACTATTATCAAGAAGGATGAAAAAGAATATTTTTAAAAAGGGGTTCCTTTACAAAAGACCGTACACATAGTACATTTCTTCATTTTTGTAGGTCAAACAAGTACACTTTCCTTTAGGAGGCAAAACAAAAACGAAAACAAAAACCCACAACTGGAACAACTCAATAAAATTGAGAAGTTTTTTACCTCAGAGACCTCTGTACCTCTGCAAGCAATATGAGGCAGGAAAAGAATCCTTACACTGCTTCTTTTATCTGAGAGGTCTAGAGTCTTCATTAGTAGTAGTGCATCCCAAATGCAACGTCCCGTCATTGTAGTATGTCCATCAGCTACCAAGTGTGTGCTAACACTTATTCTTTAAGAGTGTTCCTGTAAGAAGAGTTTTTATTCACTCATTTTTAGCCATTTTTTCTTTTTTTCTCTTCTGTTTATTCCCTGTGCTTGGACACCGGTGCTTGTATTTTTTCTTTCTTTTTTTTCAGCTGTATAGCGAGAGATTAAACAAAAAGCAAACAAACAAAAAAAAAAAACAGCTGAGGAGTACAAGCCACAAAGTAGTAAAACCTAAAACAGTGCCTCTGTAGCACAGCTGTGTGGAAAGGCAGGAGAAAAAAAAAAAAAGAAAAAGGAAAATTGTGTTTTTCTTATCACTTAGTTCTCCAAACTGTCTGGGCAGAAATGCCCTTCTCAGACTGTATTAAGGGAGGACACTACAGCAGGGAATTCCTCTAAGAATTCTTTGTGATTCCAGAACAAAGTGTAAGCAGTACAATTTCAGCAAAGCCTTGATTTATTACCTAAAAGTACAGTTGCAACTTAAATGATATAGCGATATCCTTTCTGTGATTCCTTATCACTTTATTCATAATTAATTATTTCTTTATTAATTATTTCTTTATTGTTCTTAAGTATAGTCAAGCTTATAAAATGTTAAAGTATTTCAGATAGATAGATTCCTTTACTCATTAAAAACCGTAAATGATAGAAGAAAAAATAAAGTAGAAAAATCACTGCTATAAAATTACACCTTCTTCTAACACTGGAGTATTAATCTTCACTTTCTCTCAGTCTTCTGCAGTGGACATTATAGATGTCAAGCCTGGTTTGGCTAAATATGAAAGCAAGTAAAAACAAGAAAAACATTTTCCCATTAATACTAGAAAATTGAGTCTCTGTAGAGACCCAACTTTTTGTTTAGGTTTTCTGCCAGCATCATAAATCTTTCTCTTCACTTTAGCAGTGTATGTTTCTAGACACATTTGTACATGCCCCATAGATATGACTGATACAACTAGATAGCAGATGCAACTAGAAAGAAGCTGCACTGCTACTTTGTGATGACCTTCAGATTTCTTCTCTGCTATGATACCTCACATGCTGCATAAATTTGCTTTGCTAAGAGAATGATTTGAAAGTCAAAGGGCAGGCTAACAGAAAAGGTTTTAAAGGGATTACATTTTCAGAGATTGATAGACAACATGATAGTTTAGGAAGTCTAACGAAAAAATAAAGAAAAGAAACCTGGGTTTTTCTTACAGAGGCAGTTCCCTCTCCTCCACTTCCCATTCTTCCATAGAAACAACTGAGTTCATGTCATTCTTTTCAGGGAAATTACTCTTCCAAATCAAATTATTCCATATTTCTGCCTCAAAAGCCACAATAATATGTTGTGGGAAATGCAAGAAGATAATAAGGCCCATTTGCAGGAGAATATAATCCATCAGTGTCTCTTAAATGGTTTCCGTTCCATACTCTGCCCAACATTCAGATTATTCTGGCTACACATTTCCTAGAATTAAATATCACAGATCATTCCTGGTTTGGGAACACAGTCGTCAATGCTGCTACAATTTTTAGAGTGATGTGCTGGTTTGGGAGCCAAGTCGACCATCTGGTGCTTTTTTCCTTACAATTCCTTCAGGTATCTTAAGTACAGGTGAGGGAGCCTTCCTAATCAACAGCTTTCATGTAAGGACCCTGTTTTGGAGGAAAGATGAGTTTCAAAGGGTGGATTTGGCCTGTTTCCTGCACCAGGCTATTGGGTCAACTCACTGTCTCATTCATTCTTAATTTATTAGTAGAGGTGCAGCTTCTACTCCCTTTAAGCAGATGAAATTGTAAGTGGCCTGTGCTACTCCGTATCGGAGTGAGAAGTTGTGTTTTACAATTAATATATCCAACACATATTTACTTCTTTACTGAGCAGGCTGTTGTACAAGAGAAGGAAATAAGATATAATATCTATGTGGAGCTTTTGTCAGGCCTGCTACAATGCTTCACAGCTCTCTAAAGCCAGAAGGAATGTGAGTCCCATTAATTAGTCTTGGGTCATGTCTAATTTACCAAATAACTTAGAAAAATTATCAGGTCTATTGCCAATCTGAATCCTCATTACCTGCTTGTTTAGATTGGAATAAGATTTTTTTACCTATTTTTAGACTTTTAGTTATCAGAAAACATGCAACATTCCCCAGAGCATGCTTTTTCTCTTGCTATATGGTCACAATTTCCAGTAAATGTCCCTAGTGCCAAAGGATAGGACTTACTACAAAGTCTATCCCAAAACACTTTTTTCTCTTTATTCCACTCCCGATATCTGAGTTAAATTAACTGTATCAGAGAAGTTTTGATTAGAAACACTTACTTCATCAGATTTATTTTTTTTAAAGAGTGGCATGATTTTCTTCAGTTAGGGAGCTTTGAAGTTTCTTCTCCATGACAGAAGTGTTACAGTGGAGAATGTGAAGCTACTGTTTACACGGTAATAATTCAGTAATTTAATATGGGAGAATACTTTCACTCATGACAGTAAAAATATTAAAGCACTAAATAAATATTAACATCTAGAGCCAGCAGAGGACTTCACTGCTTTAATTGTCAGAAAGGGAATATAGTCTGGAAGCGTTAAATAAAACCCAGAAATCATCTGTCATCATGATGAATGTTCTCTTTATAGTTCCCTGTTTATGCAGAGTGCACTTTCTCCTTCAGCAGCCCTCTTAAGGCATTTGATTCTTCTCATGAATCATAGGAAACTAAGGGCCATTTGCAATTGCTAAGGCTCACATTAAAGGTACTGAAAGCCAGGTTGTCCTGCACCTTAATTGGAGCTGTCAGAGACTATTATGTGATTTACAATTAATTAAGTACTACTTATAATAGATCCAATAGTAAATTTCTATTTGGCTATTTTTGCATTTTAATTTGCTTCATCAGAATATGAGGAGAGGGTAAGGATACTTGCAAGCAAGGATATTAAGCAAGAAAAAACGTTGCTATTCCTAATTTGATTAGAACTTTCTAAATTATCACAATGACAAGGAAAAATTGAAGCATAAAAATAGATTTAAGGAGCTCTATTGTGACACTGGAAAATGCATTGACATAAATTAATGAGTAGTGATTTCCTAATTAAATATTTACAATTTTAGATAATAAACAAAATTAAAAAATTGACAATCACATTCATACGTTATCAGAACAACATTGCGGGCTTGTGTGATTCCACTAAAACACTTCACACACACTCAGAAATGGTTAGGAGGCATAAGTAATTAATCCGTTTTGAACAGGTTAATCCTACAATGAGATTTGCAGCCAAAGTTTAGTCAGGTGCAGTTCTTAGAAAAAGTCATAAGTGGTTGAGTGATTAATTTCCAAACAGCTGAAGGAATTTTCAGTCCTTGGTGTACCTACCTGCTCTGATAAATTTAAATGTATTTAATGTTTCTAGGGGAAAGAAAAACAGTTTGAACCCTAAATAGAATTATGATTGTCTCGAGAGACAAAAGCAAGAGTAAAAATCATAAATATTCTTCATGTCCATTAGCGTTAAGACTGTCATTAAGTAAGCTTAGGTTAGACAATATAGGAAAATTTCTCATGACACTGTCATTCAGTACTGGCACAGAGCTTCTAACAGAGGTTGCTGAATTTATGTCATTGGATCCTTACAAAAACAGCTTCACAAACAATGCTGGGACTCACTGATGCATGGTTGCGCTTATCTTGGATAGAGGTATGGACTGGATGACCACACCTCTAATCTGGTAATATGGAAAATCAGATGTCCATTCATTCTTCTTCAATATCTGTACAATGATTCAATCCTTAATTACGTGATGTGTTGATTTCAATAAATTTAATGGGCTCAGAGTGTTAAAGATGTTGATGTTCGTATACTGTACAGAACTGAATCTCCTTTGAAAGCAAAGTGAAAGTATAATTAGTTATATAACAACTGCTACCATGTAAAGACTTGTAAACTTGTTATTTAAGATCCAGAAACTTAACTTGTTATTAAAGGTCCAGTCTTCTCTAGAGAAAGTCAGTTGAGTTAGGCTAGGGCTGCTACTGTTTCAATTTGATCCTATTTTCTGGAAGAAATAACAAAGTAAACACATGGAGAAAAAGAAAAAGAATAACAGATGCAGAAAAATACTCCTTGAAATGACTCTTGTAACCTCTCTGCTGGCTGAAGGCAATACATCAGTCCCTTCCTTCTGCTCATAGCAAAGCTATACCATCCTCCATCTAAGAAATTGCTTTTTTTCTGCCTCTTTAGATATGAGACCACAGTGATGTTAGCACATCTTGAAAGGCAAAGCCAACTTTATATTTTATTTTTAACTTTATTTTTAACATAAGGCTAAGGGAACAAGAACAAGGTGTGAAATATGAATAGTTAATGAGCACAGACTGAAAAGGGAAGGATATGTCTTACATCACAGATGCTACTCAAGATTTATCCAAATCTTGAGAAGAATTAGACTTACTCTAACCAGGGCATTCTCAGGATCAGCATAATAAAAGTTGGGCGAAGTCAGTATGTCTCAGGAGAAAGCCGCCATCGTAGATCAAAAGAACTACTTCTTTTGGATCATGGAGCTGCAGCATCTATGTTCATTCTTGTCCTTCACTCCCCTCCTCCTCCCTCACTAATTCCAAACCTGTTTCAGTTTCAAGCACCTTCCTCTTTTGCTTCTGCTCACATTTAACCCATCCCTCCCACATATCCACACTATCTATACTCCTCTATCACTCTATTTCTAGTCAAACATAAAGACCAGATGAGTTAATTTTGAAAAAAAAATTATTAATTTCCTAATGAATCTTTATTTTGTATTTTTATCACAAGATTTGTTGCCCTAGGCACTTCTGATTTTTCTTCAGAGCGTATTAGCAAGTAAATATAAAATACTCTCTTTTACATATTTGCTGAGACATACAGATATCCAACAGAAATGCTTCCTCTGTAGTACCTTAATTTATTCTCAGACTACCATAATGTATTCATAAGATATCTGAATAACTCAAGAATTCTGCTGGAAAAGTAGTATGTAGTCATGTAAGTAGTGATTTTATTATAATGAATAACCCAGTTAATTGGTAATTTTACAGCTTTGAATTTTATCAGACTTAATGCTTATACATTTGAGTCCCTTACAAGGAAGGCGTGGTGGGTGCAGATTTCTTACCTTTAAAATAAGTGTATCTAAATTTGGAGAACCTCCCCCCCAAATCTTTCATCATCTGAGAATTTTAACAGTTTAAAATTGGCATAAATTATTTTGAATTTAAGCAAAGTGTTTAAGTTAGAAGCCCTGCCTCTGCATTTTGTGCTCCTGAGAGTTTCATTTGTTGCAATCTTGTAAGCAAAGGGCTGCTGAAACTTTGCCATAACTGTGCCCACTGCTGTCCCTCTACTCTCCATTCATGGCCTGCCTCTTCCTTTGTTATTGTACCTTTTTTTACTAATTCCCAGTTACACTCACCTTTTTGTATTTCTTCAACCTATTTCTACCCATGTTTGCCTTCTTCATACTTCTCATCCTGCTTTATTCTGCTTTCACCTCTACCTGTATTTTGCCCTAGTACGTTGTGCTGCATCCTGACTTTGTCGGTCTGCTTATGTATGAGATGTTTCCTCCTACCTTGTTGCTTTTCTCTTTTTCCACATAATTTCTCAATACAATTTTGTCCTTGAGTGAAGTGCTTTTAGTTTTCTCTTTGAGAGGCACAGAGGTACAGAAGGTTCAGGTTTTTCTGTACTCATTTCCCATTGCTAGTAACATAGCATCCCTAGCAGCTGGGAAAAGTAGGGACATTTTTATCTTTCCCTACACCATAGGGATGGAAAAATTCTCAGTCGCTTCATAAACTGGACCATGTTCAGAATGGAATCAGAATGGAATGAAAAAGGTTTCAGTCCAATTTTCTTAAGGGTTTCCGAACTTTTCAATAGATCCGAATGTGAGTTTTTAAGACGGCAGCAAAAGTAGTTACTAAAGTAGTCACTGTCAAATATTAGACCTAATCTAGTATCAGACCTAATTCTAAGGAACAGAGTTCCTAGAATGTCCTAGAGTGGTTTTTTTTGTGTATGTATTTAACACAGACAAATCCACTTCATTTCTTTTCCTAATTTCATTCGCTGGGCTGTTTGAGATGTTTTAACTAAAAATATTAAATAAGATATCCTCAGACAGACAGCTAACACAGAAGTGAAGTTGCAAACAGGGGCTCAAAATGAAAAAAAAAAAAAAAAGTTTAGCATTGCTATCTGAATTATATATTTTAGTAATATTTGCTCCCTGGGAATTTGATCTTGAACTTCATTTCCAAACAATAACGATTCAAATTTTACAGACCTTCAAAACTTTAATATCTCTGCTAAGATGTGGTCAGTACTTTTAAAAATCTCTGTCTGTGATTACATTATTTTGTGTTTTTTTTTAGAAGAAAATAACTACTATTGCTTTTATAGAAAGTATTAAAGTATTTTTTCCTAAAAGTTAATTATTCTGCTTTATGATAACTTTGGAAAATTGTTCTTATATGACATAAAATTAAGGTAGAGAATATTAAGATACAGTTATGGCTCTGGCTTATAAGAAATTTATGTTCAGATTCTTGGTCTGATTCAAATGCAAGTCTTTCAGTCTATCACCTTTTAATCTGTCAGAATAGGAAATTAATTCTAGGTTCTAGTTCATGGCTGTAATTAACAGATTAGAGGCAATCTCTGTGTTTATTATGCAGTAAAACAGATCTTTCTAATGGAATTTCATTGTAACAAAAAAAATCCTCTTTCCTCACAGGAAAATTTTAATTGTCCAGCCAGAAAACTTACTTTGATTAAAAAATGACAATTAAATAATATTCAGTTCAGTTTTAGTTTAGATGACATTCTGTGCATTTGTAAATGCATATGTATTCAACTTTGTGCAACTTCTTATATTTTAAATTTAAAATACAGGACTGCCCACATAACATGAGGTATGGTTGTATATACCTGCACAAAAATAAGTTGTTTTTTTGTCTTTATTGTTTGTTTGATTGGGATTTTTTTTTGTTGTTTGTTTGCTCTGAAGTGAATCTGTTCTTTGCTGCCTATAAATGCTACTAGAACCATCTCCATAGCAACTAATTGGGATGGCAGAAAGGTGTTTCTGAAGTATCAGTTAAAAAAACATAGATCATTAGGGTCTCTCAAAAAGAAGCATTTTTCTGTTTATGTAGATGCATCTAGAAAGAGAAAGCGAACAGACACAAATGATAATATAATCAGGGCACTGATGCTGGTAAGTGTAAGAACATCATCTGATTAGTTTTTACAGCCACTATACCTTGGAATTATTGCACTCTTTGATTGTTGGGAGAGTATTTTTTATCTTCAGAGAGTAAAGATATTAGGTCTGAATCTTGGTTCCAACCAATAGTCCACTTAGATTTCTCTTTTTCAGAACTGCTTAAGCTAGTCAACAAAGGAAAAAGGTCGTGTTTATTCATTCTGTCTATGCATTATTAACAATTATTATAATTAATTTAACAGACTTGAATGTGTACTTCATTTTGAAAGCTGAAATGAAATCGTCCTAACTGTCAAGGTCTACTTAGACTGTTCGTGTATATAACTCTGACTGGAATGTTTTTGAACGTCTTATGTGGATCACTGATCATGTCAAAAACTGCTTGCCAGTCATTACTCATTAATATTTACATTTTGTCTTCAAATTGCTCTTTATTCTTCCTATAGCATTGCAGGTAAAGCACTCTTTGATACAGTTTTTGAGCACCTCTACCTGGATCACTGAAATCATGCCATGAGCATGGAAGCAGACCTATTTTTGCTTTCTTGTACACAGATCAGGATACAAAGACCTCAACTCCCACATTCTGTAGTAAAAATTGAGAGCTTCTTGCATTTCACTAATAGCCTAAATTTATTGGACTAATTATGCATGAAATGAAAAGACTTAAGTAACCAAAAAGGAGCAGCGTAGCTTCTGGAGAGGACAGCTTTTCAAAGGAGAAAAGCTTTCTTCTTCAGAAGAGAAGATGATGTCACTTCTCAATGATAAAGAAGCCTTATACCTTAATTTGAACAGGCTTGGCTAATGAGCCATGCTAGGTTTCGTTAGACAAATTTATTACTCTCACTTAACATGGACATCATTATTAATTAGGCAAGCATTCTGTCAGCAGAGGCACTGGATTACCTTGAAGCTGGGCATAAGCCAAGGACCTTCCTAACAGTCAATCCTCTTCAAGACGACTTTCCTTTCAGCAGGGAATTAAGATAATGCTGTAACTTTTGTGACTGTTTCTACTTCAGTGAATCTGTAGTGGTTTGCATTAGGAATGTCAGGGACAGTGATGCAGTTAATCATTAGCATTATGCAAGGGTTCTTAGAAAATCAACATAAAATCAGCTAATGTCCATCATTAGCTAGTGAGTGATTATGAAAGTACAGCATCATAGCAGATTCTTAAATAGGTGGAATAACATTTTATGTTTTAGCCCAAATGGTCAATCTTATAATTAATAAGGATTCCTGCTTACTTCAGCCATGTTTGTGGAGCTCCTGGCAAATTTATCTTAAATTTGCAGAGACTTTTGAACAAGTTGGATTCTTAGTTGGATTCTTAAAAGAAAATTTCACTGTGAATTTCTGTCTTCTCGAAGATACAATTTTGTCTAAATTGCAGTTCCTGCAGTTATCCGTTGTATGTATTAAAATTTGGGTTAGGTCTTAAGTATGACATATAGTTTTCAGTTTTTACATACCTGAACACACACAAGACTAAAGAAAGGTCTAGTAGTAAAAAAGGAGCAGAAGTGATATGCAAGAGAGTCTTGTAGTGTCACCTGATTATTTTCACAAGTAGAATGAAATAACATTAAGAAGGAAATGTCTAAGTATGTTGACAAATCTTTTTAAGCTAACATATGCCTATTTAATATGCTTAAGCTGAACTTTTTTTACCATGGATGTACTATGAACATGGAAATTAAATGACAAGTTCATATAAAACATCTTATGTTGATATTTTTTCCTGCTATGTAAAAATTTCAAAAAATGTAGTATTTCAGATTTTTTATGTTTTATGTTTTTTCTGGCATGAGGAAATTTTGTTTAGATTTTTTTCATCTTTCTTATTATTTTTCATTAGATTGTTTTTAATGAGTATTTTATATGTGCTATGTGTCACAATATGATGGGGTAGCTGAAATATTCCTATCTCTTATGTGCAAGTCACTGTAGAGAAATCCTACCTCCGCTGATTAGATCCCTTATTAATCAAAATATGTCCTAATTTCCATATAAAAATAGTAATATTTTTTAATATTATAGATCAATTTAGTTCTTTCTGTTTCCATCCTCTAGGAATAATGAAATAATTAATAAAATTCAGTACAACTATTGCTTGCAAAGACAGTAATAAAATGCATGTTTTTATTTAACGGATTCAAAAGAGTATTCTGAGAATTTTAATAAACTTTTCAAAGGCATTTTATTAAGTATCAGTCTCACTATATCTTTTAGCACTTTCATGTCTCACAGTCTACTCAAAAAGTCATCTCTTTGCCATGGCTACTGTGTTTGTCTTGATAGGGAAAAACCTGATAGGATGGGAGATGCTAACAGCATGATTTAAAAAATGTTGACTTTGCCCATCTAAATAAAGAGATATATCCTGGGATCAAGCTCTGTGGTGAACTGCCTCACGTGTAAAGCAGGGACTGTGAGTTCAAGTGCTTTGAGTGATAACTGTTTCGGTGATTCTACCTACCCAAGTGTTCTTAAATAAGGTTAACAGAGATTCATGCATGATTGTGTTAGTAATAATATTTTTTTTCTGTTGACCCTTGTCTAGAAGAGGTGAGGATGAGTTCAAAATATTTTTGGTTTCGTGTTAGGTTATAACTATGAAGAACTGAATCCTTCTCTGGGAATGATATGCACTTTATACATTAGTTTTATCAAATTCAGTTATGCAGGTGACTCCCTGGCATTAGACCACAGTTAGGACCTATGAGGTAACAAGCAAGGTTATACTGTGCAAAGTAACTATTCTTACCTCAAGAAGTGAGGGGTGGCCAAATGTCTTTACTCAGACAGTTCCTACTAGTAAGGAACTATTGTCAGGTGATAGACGATGTGTTTTATGTTCTTACACATACTCACAAGATTAAACACTTGTCACAGTGCTGCTGCTCTATGCACTTTGAGGCTGAATGTGCAGTAGAGCATTGCTGTCATTAACAACAACCCAGACATTATGACCTCCTTTTTGAGCACGGCATAGAGCAGGTCAAAATATGCCGTGAGCAGAATGACATTTTAGTTTCAGCAGAGGCCTGAGTGAGAAAAAAAGGACAAAAGTATTTGTCATAGGAGATAGGCTGTTATTTAGCTTCACTCAACTAGTTCCTATATAGCCCTTTGTACACTTGGAAAAGCATTTTAGGAAAAATATTTATTTTAAAACTGTTATTTTTAACAACTAAACACCTGTGTTCATTCTGATAATTCTATTCATGAATTACTGATATTGAAGTGCTAAACTTAGGACTTGAAATGTAGGTTAGGGAGGAGATAGCTATGCTAAGACAGGTGGTTTTTAAATCTTAGCTATGCAGTTTTGTGACTGTGTAGATAGTGTGTTGCCTCTGCCTCCATAGCTGATTTTTCTAGAAGCCGTAGAGCAAATTTGAACTAGAATCTTTCATGCAGATGTGCTATCCTGGCTTTCTTCAGCAAGCCTCTCATAAGTCTACTGAATGAAAGGAAAGAAGGAATATAGCCTTCGTTCTACCATCACGTACTTACTTGCCCAGAATCAATAGCTTCATGGAGATGACTGTAAATTTATTTGTTCTTTGTGTTCATAGCCTCCTTTCAGGGGAAAGGCCCTGGGAATATGCAATTATTAAAAAAAAAAAAAAAATCAGCCAGTTATGGTTCTCTGGCCCAGAGCTGGCTGGTGCATCTCCAGGTTGCATCAGGTGGAGATGGTGGTCCACCGGGTGCTCGTACAATTTACCTATAACCAGAAATCATGGATTAAAAAAGTGCCCTCTGCAGCAGTGTAGTATTGTAAAAGTTGTACCCTAGCTACATATATGTAAATTTCCAGATGTATTTGCAAGGACAGCTGGTGAGTCTCTGATCTGTAGCAGCTGTTTTGTTATAATAGGGACAAAATGAATTCAAATTGTTCCTGCAAGTATATTTTTTTTCAGGAGGATGAATTCTATGCCAAAATTTTTGCATAAAATATCATAATTTTTTTTCAGAAAAAAATTGCAAAATATTTCAGTGATTGATTTCCTTGTTAACTAGGTTATTCTTTGATCTACTGTCAATTAAAAAAATGCTAGCAATCTTTTATTTCTGTAATCTCATATTCATTGTATATTCATTATAGTTCATTATAGAAATATCANTTCCTGCAAGTATATTGTTTTTCAGGAGGATGAATTCTATGCCAAAATTTTTGCATAAAATATCATCAATTTTTTTTCAGAAAAAAATTGCAAAATATTTCAGCGATTGATTTCCTTGTTAACTAGGTTATTCTTTGATCTACTGTCAATTAAAAAAATGCTAGCAATCTTTTATTTCTGTAATCTCATATTCATTGTATATTCATTGTAGTTGCCTCAGCATTATAACTTTTGAAATATCATTTAAAAATGCTAAGTTTGAGGCATAGACATTTGTAATATGAAATATTAATTGATGTATGCCAGATTATATAACTTCAGGTTTTCATCAGGACAGTGATCTACTGGACCGAAGGAAACATTGCTTTGGTGTCCAGTCTGAAACCGGAGAAGATCTCTACTTTTCTGTGGAACTAGAGTCTGACCTAACACTATGGGAAAAAGTCTTCCAAACAGCAACTTTTTTAGAAGTTGAAAGGATACAGGTGAGGCCTTAATGATTATCTTTTAGTACAGTAACAGCTTTAAGAAATTCAGTGACCTACTGAGTTTTCAAATTACTATGAATGTAAAAAAGACAAAACAAAACCCCCAAACCACTTTTTACTTTTCCCATGAAGTACAGAAGATCACAAGACATGACTTTAGTTATTATGGATGGGTGGTCCATATTTGTTAACTAAGTTCATGGATAGAAGAAAAAAACAATCTTATTGTATAAGTGACAAAACAGCTCTTTAATTAGCATTTTTACATATTGTTGTACACACTACTTTGTATTTAATGAGTGACACAGAAAACCTTGCAGGAAATAAATTATTCTTGCAAAAAGCAGAATTGAGAGTACATTGAGTGAGAGAGTACTAAGCTGATTAAAATGACAACAAAACTGAACCTCAGGGTTTTTTTGTACTTTTTTTCACACATTTCTTGTTCCTTGTATATCTCCTCAATTGTCAAGTGACCTAGCAGAGATGGATGATATTTGGGAATGGTTTAATATTGGAATATTATAGCAAAATTGTAAATCACAGTAATTTTACTTAAAACAACTTTATATTTTTCATGTGGCATAAAATTATGGGTTTTGGCTTAAAATAGTTGAAAAAAAATCATGATTCACTTAACCCTTCTTGTTATATTAACATTCTAGTCATGAAAACACACATGGTTGGGATATGCTTAATTGATATTACTATGAATTATGCTGTATACTCTGCTAAAAAAGTCATATTAGCATATTAGCCTTTGCAAGTATTAGCTAATGCTCACTTTCTCCACACTCATTTTCAGGATCCTCCTGTGAATACAGCCTCTGACAGCTGTTATTTAGACAAATTGTTAGTTATACATTAGCCCTCTCCTGACCAGTAAAGCAGCACTGCAGATGGAATAAATATATGCAACAGATACTGTTGACACAGTCCGTTTTGGAAAAAGCTGCACTGCTATCAATTTTAATGTGTTTTGCCTTTATTGAAAGAGAAGCCTAAGAAAGTAAATTTTTTGTCATTAACTAGATGCTTTTTACTACCTCATTAGGAGCTATTCCCATCCTTTTATTTCAACATTCTGACTTTCATCCATCAGTTTCTTGCAGATTCACATAAAATTTGTAATAGATATTAGGTTTGAATAGTGGTACATTTTTTCTCCAAAAAAGTTCTTATAAGAACATGAAACACAATCTCATTGTTCTGTGAAAAAAAAAAAAAAAAAGCCATGTTCAAGGTCAGTTACTGCTGTAAATTTTTATTAAAATTTTGTTTTATGCAATCATGTTCATAGAAAATGTGCCCTAAGTAATCTCATTACCTATACTTTTAATTTTGAATACATAGGTTTATCTTATTGTGAAATCATGTCATTGTGAAAATATGAATGTAATTTAAAACAGCAATTAAAATTATTCAAATGTGGTGTGCACTATGCCATAATGACACAAATGATAATAGTGTTTCATAACTAGTATAAATTGGCATAGCTCAGCTGAGGTTAATTGTTTACCCTTTTATGATGTATTTCTAAATAATATATTACAAATCCCAATATTGTAAAAGATGCCTGGATATAAATGAGTAAGAAATTCAATTTAAGCCTAAATTTACAGCTTGATCAGAGAAATATCTACAACAACAACAATAAAAAGTACAGTTTTATTTAGAAAGAAAATACATTAGAGGAAGAAAAAGACAGTAAAGGTCATAATGGTTTGGCAATAACATATGTTACAATTATGATATTGTGAGGGTGCCATTATAGTATGCTACAGTTACTCTTTAATTAGTTTTCTTTAGAATATAAATACACTCTAATCCATTATATTAATGAGATACTAAAACAAAACAAAAAATCATCAAATGGATGTCCTTTTTCCTATCTTGCAGTATCTTTCTGTGATGTTTTCCTGATGTGCCTATTTTATGCTAAAATTTTCACTCGTTTTATCATTGATTTTTTTTTCTATCCTTCTTTTTTGTGTAATAACTGCTTATTCCCTAACATAAGAGATACCATGAAGCTGTGTTGTGGCACAGGTTAAGTTCTAATGAATTTGAAGCTCAGTTTGAAACTCTGAATTAAATCTTGGACCTAGCTTACAGTAGGCTTACACTGTATCATTCTTTCCGTCATTTAAACTGTGAGTATTGAGGGAGTAGAGTCTACAAAACATAATATTTTGGGTTGTCTCATTCAGTACTTGACCTGATGAATTATTCATAAACCCAATTTAAGGTTTTATATAGTGTGAGGAAACAAGAAGTAACTGCTGAAAGCTCTTCTGCCTTCTTTCTTTTGGGGGGGAGAGGAGGATGCTTCAATTTTGATAAGTTGTTCTTATAAGATGTTTATAAACTCTGTATGAGAAATCAGTTTTAAAACAGTCACTTTTAAATCTTTGTGTATTGATGATCTTCACCTTGCTTTTTCTTGCTGATACCCACATTGTGATATTTCTCCACAATCGGCACATTGCCCTTCAGCCTGTGAGGCAGTGTGACTTTTCCAGTGCAGCACTGTCCCCAGGCTAGTGCGTCCTGCTTCTCATAAATCTCAGTTTTTCGGTGAGGCTAATTAGCCCAGGCACAGTATTGTGCTTAAGCAATGCTGTGCTAGAGGCTGACAGCTTGGCATGGTGCTAAAGTGTGCACTGTGGATCAGACCTTGGGTGTGGAGGTGAGAGTCAGCAGAGTTAGACAGCCATACATATTTTAATATCTGAGTGAGATACCTTCTCCTCACCAATTTTCAGTTCTTAGTCCTGATTATATGTCTGTTCTAGATGTAATGCAGGCATGGGGGAAAAAAAAAAGGTGTTGTTTTATGCACCTTTATTCTAAGATAACAAGAGAATTGAATAAACTGCACAATTTTGCTTTGTGTGTAGAACATCAGCATGTCATTATATGAGAATTCATTAAGTAGATTCATTGGGAAGTGTATTACTTTCCATTGATGCATCCTCTTTTCTTTAACTAATGAGATGTTGCCAAAGGCAAAATCATTGTTCTTCCTAACAACACACATTCAGGATCAAAGTTTACATTTTCATAGAGGCTTTATGGTGTAGCTGCTCCAAAACCAGTCACTCTTATTTGCTTATATAAACACAAATAAGATATCACTCTGACACCACAGATTTTGTAAATAAAGTTCTATCTTTCTATGCATTAATAATTATAATGACTGAGTGCAAGTCTGCGCTGTATGAATTCACATTTTAGACATGTAGTAAAGTACCTTGAGTTCTTTCAGTGCTGGCAGCTACCAAAATAGACCCATTATTGCTTTTCATCTCAACAGCAGCAGCAGGAAACCTTTTCTTTAGGGATGGACAGTTACAGCTTCTAAACACCTTTGGAGAATAGCACAATAACACGTGATTTACTGTTACTCAGCAACAGTGCAAAAATCACCTTGTAAGTCATAGGAAGGCCATGGATTGCTTCTGCTTCGGAGTCACAGATTGTCATGCCTTGTCTGTATTCTGCTTTAAACTTTGTCCATGTGCAATAGACATCACTGTATTTGAAACTAGTATTTTAAAGCTTCGGGACATGCACCCAAAATTTATCCAAAAAATGGATGCACTTTAGACTTGATTTGATCTATTTAGATCTATTTGATCTAAATTCACACATATTTCAGTTCCAGGAAAGTAATCTATATTTAAACATGAGAAAATTATTTAACTATATAGCTGTGAACTTTTCTTTCTCCTTCAGTGTGAGCGTTGATACGTTTAGTTTATTTCAGAGGAACTGTAAATGAGCCATTCAGCTTCTTGTGTCCTGGGGAAACTCTTTAGGTGCATATCCAAAGAATATGTAAGTAAAGACAACTGAATTACCCTTAATATTTTCCTTGATAGTCAAAATGGCATAATGTCATGTGCCTTTGTAACACTAATAATTTAGTAACTTACATTGCATCTATATTAATAATTTATATTTATTATCTTTGACACATTATAGATCATACAAGTCTTTTTTTTCTCATTTAGTACCTTTAGTGGATACATAGAGATTTGAAAAATATAATTATATCTCATTTAGGATGAAGGGCAAAAATTTTATAAAATAAGAATGACCTTTTAAAGCACTTACTACATCAATTTTGAAAATAATTTAGCACTTGGACAGGTTTTGTGGTAAAAAAATTCAAGTATATAATTTTGAACTTGAAGTCACCCCTCTGGCACAGCAATAATTTGGTCCTGAAATGTCAGTAATATATATCTCATGCCAAGTATAAAAATCAGATATTATGGAAATAAATAGTTAATAAAAAAAAATCCATAAAATGGAAAGTCTTTCAAAATTTCAAGGTTTTCTCATAGAAACTTTAGAGATGTAGTAGCTGAAGCAAAAACCTATTTCATATGATTACATGAATTGCTGCAGCATATTAAATATTGTATTTTTCACTGAGATTTAGGAGGACATCAAAAATAAAAAGCATGCCAAAGATATATATTTTTTTTCTTACAAAGCTGTATATATTAATGTTTAGAGGAAGACCCTAGGTTTCATCTTCCAGAATGAATATGAAAGTTTAAAAATAATGAAACTTCCCTTTTAGCAATTGTCATTGGTAAGACACTGAGGCTGTTCAATTCTGAATTATTTTTTTCCTTAATGGAAGTAAACTCTCTTTTACAATACTTAGAAAATTTCATCACTGATATAAATCCTTTGATTTGAGGTATAGTTGCAATGAAATGGCCTATTTACACAGAAATGAATTCTTTTGGATAATAAATTTGAGGTATGTACATTATAATAAAGACAAAGAAGAACGGGTCCTAGAAGGAAGCTGAAGAAATGTGTAGTGCAGTAACTGGCCTTTCTGATCTTTCTTTTACAGTGCAAAACATATGCCTGTGTTTTGGAGAGTCATCTTATGGGACTTACCATTGACTTTAGCATGGGCTTTGTATGCTTTGATGCTGCCACAAAGGTAAAAGAGTGATTTCCATCATATTATTATACTCTTATTTATTATGCTTTAAATTAAATGATTAAGCCTTCCTTAAAAAGTACTGTTTTTTGAAAAGTCAATGCCATTATCAACTTGAAACAAGCATCAAGTCTTTATTCTATAATTTTACATGAAAGTCTGGAATTATTTGGTTTGATGTTTCCTTTGCTGCTGCATCCTAGTTTTTGAAATGAAATAAGCTTTTTGGATCCAAGCTGATATACACTTTAAAATGATACTCTCTTTGTTTTCTCCTGTTACATGAGTGGGTCTCTGCTATTTTAGCAATTTTCCATTTATTTTTGAGGTATATTTATTTAGGCCTCTTTCTTTAAAAAGAAAAATGTCATCATACAAATGTTTTGTTCTGCTGCATAACCCCTGCATCAGCACTACACAGTATCAAGGAGGAGCAATATTTCAATTTAGCCAACTGTGTGTCTCATGCTATTTGCATCAACCTCAGAAAAAAAAATCACTACCATAGAGGAAATAGTGTGCTTTGTCAAGCAAATAATATACCATCAGTTTCTACACTATATTAATGTTGGTCAAATTTCAGTGAACTTGCTCTGGAGCCTAGGTATGTCCACATTTACATTAATTGTGTACTAAAAAGTACACAAATTTAGGCAGGCTTTGCTGCTGTGTGACTGTGCCATTTGTATTGTACAAAATTCCTGGAGACATCATCTTGGTGAACAACGTTGCTTAGAAAACATTGCTGTCCTCACAATATCTATTTTTGTTTTTTCATTGCAAAGATCAGAAAGATATTTCAAATATTAAAACTGATAGTAGAAACATCAAGATTTTTTTAGCATTGGGAACAGCTTTGCACTTGCCCCCTTTCCATTACTCTTTATTCTATCTCATACTCCATCATCCACTCTTGTAAATATTATTAATCAGATGTCATGCCAAACTCCAACATTAAAACCAACAGCAAGAAATTAGTGCCAGTGATTATGACTGACCTCGCCTGATGGCAATACCTCTTTCTTCTCTACTCCAATTAAAAATGAATGACCAAGTGGCAGAAGATGCACCGTGCAAGACTGTAGGAATGGAGCTTTGATGACCTGATGATAACCAGAGGAAAACTAAGAAGGGATTTTCCATCTTTCAGATCTCTGAAGCTTTTGAAGGTCAATAAAGCATCATAAATCAGTTTTATCAATTTCTTACTCCTCTTCATGTCTAAAGCAACAGAATGAAGCTGTTCCCTCTGGGATACATCATGCTCAGCTCCTGCAAAGTTCTGAAATTTTAAGCCAACCATTAACTGTAGTCAAGTGTCTGGGGATCTTGAGAGTCTAAATACTGATGAAAGAGAACTTATCTACAGAGCTTGAAAGAGATTTCATCAAAGTGAGAAAGGTAGCAGGTATATGAAGGAATTGCCTTTAGAAAAGGAAAAGCTTCATAGGCATTATATTGACAAAAGCAAAGAAGGATAAAACACATCATGAACTGGAGAAAGGACATTTTTATTGTAGTGAAAAGGTCTTAGTTGCAAGACAGTAGAGTATATAGTACATCCTCTCTCACTGACAGACCATTCTCCTGGCATCCTTGCACTGCAAAAAACATTTGTTTACCACAGAGCAGCCTAAGCAATCCCTCAGTTGGCACCACTCACTCAGCAGACTTCCATACAGGATGCAAGGAAGAGCAGCATGCTTCTCTTGGTCTGTCAAGTCCAAAACCAACTACCTGCCATGTCCCTCTAGTCCCCCAAACTCCTGACATTGCTCACATGTGGTGACAGGAGTGATTTCCCCTAGGAAAGAAAAAAACCTCTTTCAACTTTTTAAAAGTTAGACATAGCTTCACCTCCACTTTTTACACTGCATTTTTTCTGCATTTCTTGTACTCTCCATGTTTGCATTTTAGATTTTTCTTGCTATTTTTTTATTTTTAGAAGTGAGGTTTATTTTCTTTCATGGGGAAAAGAGGCAGTGTTTGTGACATTTTAAAGTCTTGAGTATCCTGAAAGTTTGGTTTGTTTTTATTTGTAGTAGAAAGCCTGATAGGTGAACACACTTTAAGATAAAGGCAAAATGTGCTAAAAGTGCATCTGTTAGTGTGCCGACCAAAGGTATGGCACATGCTAATCCACACATTCGACATGCAAACCTTACATCCTGTGCACAGTGAATGCTGGGGAAAAATGTATAACAGTGGCTTAGATTTATAAAGTCCTTATAGACTTTATGTTAGAAGGACCTTTTATTTTATTTTATTTTATTATTTTATTTTATTTTATTTTATTTTATTTTATTTTATTTTATTTTATTTTACTTTATTTTATTTTATTTTATTTCACTCCCAGAAAGGAGTCTTCTAGGGATAAAATCCACAAATTTTTATTTCTATAATCAAAACATAAAAACTTATCGGAGAATATATTTCTGGAAATTACCATTAAAAGGTTTCTGTCTTTGTGAGGACTCCTTCATTCAACTCACAAATGTTTCATGAAATGTATATAACAATAATTATGTGGTATCAAAAACACACTATATTCTCCTTCCATTACCAGATAAAAAGCAGACAATATAGCGCCATAAAAACCTAAAACAAAACAAAACCAAAGAGGAGAGTACTCCTTTTGAAGTTAGGACTATGTACATACAAAACCAGGTTTTTATGACATGAATGGAAGTTGTATATAATCAAAGCTAACCTCCTTTAGGTTTTCTGATCGGATAGAACTTTAGGGTTTTTTTGTTTGTTTGTTTGTTTCTTTGTTTTGTTTTTTTTTTGTCCACAGAGTTCATACCCTCCCTTATTTTGAAAGTAGATTGTGTTGTCTATCTTAAACCTTTCAGTTTTGTAAACAGAAAGTAATTAGCCTACCTGAACTCCAAGAGTTTAATTGGTTTGTATGTTAGAACAGAGCAAAACACCACAGATAAAAAGGACATACTGTTTTGTTGATAGTAATAAGGCATTAGACAGTGTAAGATGATAAGGATAGTTGTTAATGCTGAACCACATGTAAGACTGTGCCAATAGGACAATATACATAGACTATGTACATGAATATGAAAATTGTATGGGTTAAAAATTAAAAGTAAGTTTATTTTCTGAGTCTGTATTGTCAGTTTTGTTTTGAGAATTATTTTCCCAGGGCTGTAATTTCTATCATCAGAACCATTCTTACTTCAGAGCATCTAATGGGGCCTTCCCCATCAGCATTTTGCAAGATTTTCCTGAGTTTTGTCTTCCTCAGATTATATGTGGAAAGTACATATGTACCAAATGCACCAAATGTGGCACCAGAAAAGCAAATATTCACCAGAACAAAAACTATATCCTACTTACCTATTGGAATCCCGACTCAATATAAAAATGTAAAATAGATATGAAAATAGTCAAAAAAGACAAAAGCATTAAGAGTTGCCACTGAGGTCTTTCATCTGTTTTTATTCCAGGCAAGTTAGGTTTTCACTTATTGTTTTAAGACCTTATATCTTGTTTCCTCTATCAGGTATACTGCTTACTTCACAATATTTGATGCAACAATTTTATTAGTATTGGGAGAAAGGCAAAAAAGGAATTGGTTCTCCTTGGCTTTTTGCAATGAGGCCTGAGTAGTTGAGAGTGTGAAAATTCTAAAATTCTATAATTTAGCACTTTCTTCCTAAAGTGCTGATAAATTTTAAACATTCAAAACTTCCAAAAAGAGGACATAAACAAAAACATATAGTTCATGATATTTTTTTGCCAAGTCACTGCTGCAGTTGAAATACTCAGCCAAGTCACAGGATGAAAAGTCATTTTAAATCTGTTTGAAACGTGTCAGCTAAGTTTTAATGAGTACCTAAGTAGAAAAATCATTGTCTAGTCTGCACTGTTGTATCAAAAGATGAAGGACATAAATCTTTGGGCCAAAAAACTTGTTTAGATCTGTTTGTTATAATGATGGCAGGTTGACTTTCTGTCTAGGCTGGGAATGTTCTTCAACAGTTCCACTATAGTGGAACAAAGTAAAAGTATTTAACTGCCTAAACTAAAAGTATGGGGCAGGAGCTCAAAACCTCTTTGGCAGGAAAAATTTGCGAAAACAATAAAAATGAAATCCATTTGTAAGACAAGGAAAGCATGAATTAAATTTAAAATGAGCTGTGAATGTCTTATAAATATTTAAATATATATTTGTATTATAGTGGCAAGCAAAATTCCTAGAAAATTCCTAGAAACCGTTGCATGAATTAACAAAACCAGAACTAAAGACAAAAAATGCTATTTAAAATGTTGTACTGGTCATGAAAAAGATACTTATATGTAGTAACATCTAATTCTTTCTAAATTATGCAAATTTTTACAGTTGAAAGCCCAGTAGACTAATATCTTCCACAAGGCAGTGTAGTATGGAACTTCTATTCTCTCATGGATTTCATCATTCCTGGTGTTGCCCCAAATGGAACATAAGAATAAGTTTCCTGACCAAAACAAAGTTATACCTTTTGCACTACATACTTACTATTTTGCACTATTCATAGCAATTCCAAACCCTCTTTGGGGGGTTGGACCTGAACTTCACGTTGTGTTCTGTAGACTCCAGATTCTAGTCTTTAATCCTTCCAAAATAAAACTGCAGATGCAAAGTTTTCCATGAACTCAAAGTGAATCCTTGGCAACTTTAAGAACAGACAAAATGAATATCATTAAATGAATTAAAGGTAAGTATTAGATAGACTTTTTTACTATTCCCCAGAGTAATGGCTTATGATCATTCTTGAGAGCAGGATACCAGGATAGATCACAGAATTACAGAATGGTTGAAGTTGGAAGGGACCTCTCCTCTAGAGATCATCTAGTCCAACCCCCTGCTCCAACAGGGACACCTAGAGCACGTGGCACAGGGTGACATCCAGGTGAGTTTTGAAGATCTCCAGAGAAGGAGACTCCACAGTCTCTCTGGGCAGCCTGTTCCAGGGCTTTGTCACCCTCACAGGAAAGAAGTTCTTCCTCACATGGAGGTGGAACTTCCTGTGTGTCATCTTACAGCTGTTACCCCTTATCCTGTCACCGGCCACCACAGAGAAGAGCCTGGCCCCATCCTCCCTACAGTCGCCCCTCAAATACTTGAACATGTTGATCAAATCTCCCCTCAGCCTTCTCTTCTCCAGACTAAATAGGCCCAGCTCACTTAGTCTTTCCTCATAAGATAGATGCTCCAGTCCCTCTCTTGCTGGACCCTCTCTAGAAGCTCCATGTCCCTCTTGTACTGGGGAGCCCAGAACTGCACACAGTACTCCAGGTGCGGCCTCACCAGAGCTGAGCAGAGGGGCAGGATCCCCTCCCTGACCTGCTGGCAGTGCTCCTCCTGGTGCAGCCAGGGTCCCATTGGCCTTCTTGGCCACGAGGGCACATTGCTGACTCATGGTTACCTTGTCAACCAGACTCCCAAATCCCTCTCCACAGAGCTGCTTTCCAGCAGGTCAACCCCTAATCTGTACTGGTGCCTGCTAGTATTCCTCCCAAGGTGCAGGACCCTGCACTTGTCCTTGTTGAAACTCATAAGGTTCCGGTCTGCCCAACTCTCCATCTTGTCTAGGTCTCTCTGAATGGCAGCACAGCCCTCGGGAGTGTCGGCCACTGCTCCCAGTTTGGTGTTGTTATGAGAAACCCCAGAGGAGAATGTGCCCAAGGACATGATTTTGGCTGTTGTCACTGGGAGGTACAGACGAAACAGCAGATGTTCCTCTCATATCATGAGAGAATATGAACAAGAACAGCAAAGACCAGTTAAGGATGAAGATAAGGACCACCGTATCTTCAAAGGACTGTCTGGAACTGGGCAGTGAAACCTACACAAGGCCTCTGAGCCAAAATAGGGCCGTATATGGAAGTGAGTTCTGGGATGACATCAAGTGGACACAGCGAGACGACCACCAGGGGGTCTCAAAAGACCACCAGAGACCACCAAAGGGACAGAGGGCGCACGCGCAGGAGGGTGGGGTATATTATAATTAGTTCCGGGAAATGGAATGAATATGTATAATCACACCTAGAGCTTAATGCATATGTAGATAATAGAGAAATAAAAGTTTAGCTAGTGCACCTTAGGGTGTGCATGATAGGCAGAGCTATCCCCTATGCACCCAGCGCTGCAATAAAGTGAATGCCTGCTTCTTAATACTACATTGGTGTTAAGAGGTTTATTCACGGTTTTCGGTGACAGTTTCATCTGTAAACTTGCTGAGGGTGCACTCTGTGCCCTCGTCCAAGTCACTGATGAAGAAGTTGAAGAGCACCGGGCCCAGTACTGATCCCTGTTGGGACACCACTGGTCACAGGCTTCCAACCAAACTCAGCCCCATTTATCACCGCCCTCTGGGCTCTTCCATCCAGCCAGGCCTCAATCCACTAAGGATGATAATAATAACAGACAGTTTCAAGAAATATGCTGGCAAAACACGTTATCCAGTTACCTCTAAACGGAAACTTCCACTCTTAAATGGCAACCAATATAACTAGAAATTAATTAGATAAAAATATTTTTATGTGGGAACAATTCATAATTACCATACTCTCTGCAAAATTAATCAGAATAAAACACTAATATGAACAGAAAGCTTCTTGAGATGACTTGCCAACTGCATATAACAAGCAAAATAATTGTTGGTTGATGGTAGTTGCATGTTAAGTGTGTGCTTAAAAATAATTAATTTTCATGGAGTCTTGAATGAAACATGTTGGGAAAACCCTTTGTGAAATTAAATCTAACTGTAGTAGTTAATAAATGAATCTTGTGCAGAATTCGAGTAGGTTTCCCACACCAGTTATGGTCCATAGAAAACTTCCCAGTTTCCTAAACTACTGCAGTAATAAAGGTACTAAATCTACAGCTTTGGTTCCTAGAATAGCTCACATCCTTGAATTTACAATTTACATTAAAATTATTTTGCTTCTTTATTGTTTAGCTTCTATTACCCCTTTTGTATGATAATTACAACTTTTTTATAATTTACACATTATTTGTATAATTTACACATTATTTGTATGATAATTGCACATTATTACACAAATTTTGAAAGCATAAAACAGTATATATACAGTTTGTGATAACATTAGTCAAGTACGATGAAGCATATTGAATAAGACAAGTTATTTGCCCTATATTGGTTCTAGATTAATGTTTCTTAGACAATTTTATATTTCCTTAAACATTTTCTTGAACATATCCCTTTGCATCAATAACCTATTTCTCTCTTTCATGTTCATTTATTTTTTATTTTTGATCTTTCTAATTTGTGTTTTGATTTTTATATTTTTAAAAACACATTTCAAGTTAATAGAAAGCTTTTTTCAACATGCTAGACTAAATTTCACAAATATTCTAAAGGCCAAATTCACTAGGAGTGCTCATGAATGTCTGTAGAGGGGAAAGTCACTCTCATCATTCTTGCCTTTCTAGACAAAAGCCATAAAACCCTCTGTGGTTTCTTTCCTTCTTTACTGTCATTTAATCTTTATATACATATCTTTAAATACGTAGTTTTCTCTAGAAACCTAAATTTGTGGTACAAACTAGCACCTGTGATAAGGGAATTTCAACTCGAACACATCACAGTTCAATAAAAGCGTATTGAATTTGTTTTCCTAGCTGCACAAACCTGCAATAAGTATGAATACTCTAGCTGTTAAAGTGAGTTCTTTAGAACAAAAACTGTACTGAGCTGTGACTATAACAGGACTGGAATAAATCACCGCTGTTTAAGCCCCATTTACTCTCACTCATTTTCTGACTGATAGCTTCCAGAGCCAATTGTAGTTTATCATTTAGAGCATTTGTTAATGCTGCTTTTTAAACATGCCATAGTGATTACTTGAAAGAAGAATCAACATTTGTTAAGATACCTGGTTAGGTCAGGTTCTTCCAAGGTTGCAGAGAACATTTATAAACTGTTTTATAAACTACCAAACACAAGTATGGCACAAGAAATTTTTTCTCCCTGCATATTAAAAACTAATAACATGTATACTTAAGTTCTTCCTCTTCTGAAGCAGTCCCTGGGAAAAAAAGTCCAGTGCAAGGTGTGATTTTTTTTTCATTTCATTCTAGTTTGATGGACAGCTACAACATACAGCCCAAGCAGATGTCACCAGCTGTTTGAATAAGATTAAATTCTATCATACCATTATTCATTTGCAGTTGTGATATAGCTGGAGTGAAAAGGCCAACTGCCTAAGAAATGCCAAGAAGTGATGTTTTATATTAAAAAAATGTTTGTGGTGCCAAAAGCATATGTGGAATTTTAAACCTCATTTAGTAAGTATCCTTGCAGCTTCTTGACTGCTAGAATACTTCAAAAAATGCCCACCATCTTTAAAGAAATTCTATTTATTTTAATATCTATTTATTATGAAGCATTAACATTAGCATCTCGCAAAAAAAAGCTGGGTGTATACTTAATATATATATATATTTTTCTTCATACTGACATATTCATTAAATTTGTTCTTATAATGTGTATATATACATTTATATCATAGCTTTTATGAATAAAAGCTATGGTCATCAATGAAGCTACCTGCAAAATGCCATAGCTGCACTCTGTCGTAATTACTGTTCATTAAAATGGCAAAAATGTACATTCTTCAGAAGAAAAAAAAAATCATTCTTTATAATACATTTAAGCGTTGCTGATGTGATGCTGTTGTGAAGTGGTGAGAACAAAGTAACAAAAAGCTCTAAAATTTCCCATAAGGTGCATATCAACAAAACCCAATGTACCAGTCCTCAGTTTTCCTGCAGACACATTGCACACTTCATCAGAAGAGAGAATAAACAGTAAATAACACTACAAGTATTATTATTTATTTTTCATACCAAAAGACTAAAAAGTAGCACAGAACAAAATTTCCCTATATTTCCTTAGATACTCCTTTTCTAAGGATCCAGACTGGAATGTCTGTCTCTTTATTCAGCCAATATATGTACTGAATATGGAATTACGCAGTAGGTAAAAAATAATCCTTAAATTCAGTAACAGACAAGACCGAATTAAGGTTACCTTCATGGTGATGATCTAATACAGTAGTCCTTCTGAATGAATGTTTACTCTCTACCTAAAAAAGTGCTGAAAAATGGACTACTATAATGTTAAACAAAAGTGGTCAAACACAGTTTGTGCAATCTTGTGTTCTATGACTAGAAAAAAACTAACTTAAGTAGCTCATCCATCAGTACTAAGTAAAATAAACTGGAGTCTTTTAACTTTCAATGTAACTTCAGTAATTGATAGTATTGGTTACTTTATCGGAATTGACCTTTCTTGCTTTTTGCCTTTGTCTCCTTTTTGTTCTTTATGGTCTATGTCCTCCCTTGTCTTCCTTTTATAGTTATAAAGCCACAGTTTTTGACAAAGAAAATTGCTTTAGACCATAATTCTTCTGTAGTAAGACCCGCTCCAGAGATTGGTAACATGATAGAACTGGGGATGAACAAGATTTTTATCCTGCTTAGTTCCATACTACTGCTATTGATATGGACAAAATGTCACTTTACAAGACTGCAATCTTTCTCAATTAGATAAAAATCAAACAGCCAAATGAAGGTATGCCCCAGATGCCTCAAGAGTCACTTACTTTCATTCTTGAAAATAAGGGTCCACAGGGCATGCAGATCTACACTTGATTTAATTTGTCTTATGCGCAGCATCACTTATTTTAGTCAGACAGCAAACATTATCTTGAGAGTTGTCCACAGAAGTTTAGAATAATTCTATAATACTTATAATACAAATTTGACTCTAAAGGCTGAATAAAAACATGATTTAATCAGTTCAAGTATCCAGAAAAAAAAGAGGTGAAAATGACAGCTATAGCTTTTAAAGCCTCTGAAAAAAAAGGCAAGGAAGTGTTTTATTGAAGCTAATATTTGAAAAGCAACATGTGACAATCTTCTTTTAATAAAACATTTAATTTTTTTTTTCCAAGTGTCATGCTAAAAGCCAAATGATTTTTTTTTCATTGTAAAAGCTGTAAGATTTGTGCCCATATAAAATATACAGAAAATGAGCACTTATGAGCACTGGTAGATGAAATGATGTAATTGCTGTATATGATGCAAGCACTATTGACAATTTCAGTAAGTGTGCACAGTCTTTTGCAAAAAACAGAATAGATCTGCAGTGTATAATCCAATATAGAAGTGACTCTTTGTTAGTAAAGATGTAGAGAGATCCTTATGTTTGCCCAAATATATTCCTAGTATCAAAAAGCCTATGTATCCAACACAATTATTTGGCTATTGTGGAGCCACTTGTAGGCAGACACTCATACTACTATGTATATTTCTTGGAGTAATTTCTTGGTAAGTCAAATCACAAAGAGACCTAATTGTGATCCATTTTCAGTTTTAAGTAAGTCAATCTCCTTGACCCAAAATCATAACCAGCTTTCCTAACTTATATCCTAAACTGAAATAATTGTGATACATTCCTTATTTCTCTGATACCATATCTAGGTTGGAAATAACTTTCTTTTCATGGTATTTTCAGAAAAAAATCAATATCTCAAAATTTTATGTAGCATAGTTCAGGAATATCAAATGAGAGCAGTGAGTCAACTATCATATGTATTGACCGTGAAAATGTTTTCTAAGTCTTTTGCCAATTTTGTGTTCTAGATTTGGCGCCAATTCTAATAGAATCAACAATATAATTTTCCTCAATTTTTGTAAAGTGTTGCAGATGGTGAAGTCAATAGCTTTTCTTCTCTGTTCTGTTACTATGTTGCATTGATATAGTAGCTATAAAATAAACATACGCAGAGAAAAACCTCGGAGTAACTGTAACAAAATACCTCTAGCAGAATAAAAGGTAAGGACTTGGTTACAAGGATGGGAATAAATAAGCTCTACATGATTACTTATAAATAAAATACTTATCCTTAAAATGTTTTGGGATAGAATCTTGGCCCCACATATGTCAAAGGAAAAGAACCTTTATTACAATAATGTAAGATCATTTCAGACTAAGTCTTATATTTAATGTCAGCTGCCCTCATTGTTATGCTAAGTGCTCTTATATTCTTTGAAATTAATTTTATCAAGCGCTCTAACATGTAAATTGTAACCTTAATTATCTATGAATAATAACTGGAAAAGGATTTATCTTGTTTGTTTTCAGTCTTATGCATGGTGATGCTTATTCAAAGATACTATCTTCTTGGTGTGCATTTCTCAAGACATAGATGAGCCGTGTCAGTTTGTCCCTAATGGAGGAATGCATTATGTGGACATATTCATGTGAACTGTGAAGCTGATGATTTTTTAAGTATATTCAATAATCTTAGCCCCGACTTTCTAAATCAGAAGACTTGCTGTTCTGTCTGTACTGCAATGCTGGAACTCCACTAGGAGTCCAAGAACACAGTTAAATAGCGCACACTGAGTTCTTACTTTGATCTTCCATCAAGAAATGACAAGGTGGAGCATCTGGACTTGAGAAGTGACTCACTCATTCACTAGAAGTGACATAACGACACACTAGCAGTTTTTGCCGATATTCACCACAGACTATTTCTGAAACTGGTTGAAATTTGTACTTAAGAAGAAAAAATATCCATCTGGCCCAGCTGTTAAATCAGTTCAAGGGCCAAAGCGTATTACTTCCTGCATATTGCATACACAGTCCTATAAATTATGGTCAGTTATGTAAGTTTAGCACAATTATTGAAGATTATACAAAGAAAGCATTTGAGGGAAATGTTTTTATTAGCTAAAAGAAGCCCTACTGGAACACAACAGGATGTTTAGCTCAGTAACATTGCATCTGCAGACCAGTAAGTGTTTCTACTACAAATAATTAAAAAAAAGATTTGAAAGTAGTTTTATGACACTGTTTTACATTTTTTTTTTGCATACACCCACATGTTTTGTAGATGTATTTACTGCTCAGAAGTCAGCTTTATATATTTGTACAAAATTATATCAGTCTGTTTTATCTCTTGCTCTGCAGCAAACATTCAACAAGTTGGTTGAGGAATGATGATATGCGGAAGGATGGAAAAATCCTTCACCAGGCTTTGGTAATGGCATTCACAATGGTGACCTGAATGCCCAAGGATGCTTATTCATTAAATGCAGGAGAATTAGCCTTGAACATCAGAATTCTAAAAAGTGAGCACACTGAGCACTGTGACACCAAAATCAGGAGCCATGTAAGGTAGCAGGACGTGAAATACTGCCTCTTACGTGATTATGTCACTGCTGTAGCTACAACCTCTGAATAATGAAATGAAAGCAGAAGTAGTAACACAGGGAATCCCAAAATGCTGCATTTTCAAAAAAGTCACAGCTAGGTCACAGCATTCTGTATCATTGTATCTGCTAGGTACGTGTATTGTGTGATTCTGGCTAGACACAGCACTTGACCTTCTTAGCAGACACAGAATTAAAATGGCCATATACTTAGCTAACTCACCTAACTTTAGCTATCCAAAATTTGGACATCTGGTTTGAATTATTTGCTAGACTTCCTTTGCAGGCAATAGTGAAACAAAGACTCTCAACGGTTGTTGCCAATATTCACCAAAGAATATTTCTGAATCCAGAATGTAACAGAGTCAATAAGTATTCATCCCAGTTCAAATCATGTCGGAGGAATTTTCCTGCAGAAATTCTCTCCTTACAACAAAAGAAGTAGCCAGAATGATGTGTCTATTCACAATACTTTGTATTCCTCATTTAATAACTTACAGCTCACAGCATTTTCCCCTCACTTACTTTTGCAAATGGAGTTCTTTTTCATGTGGACACTTAAGAGAAAAATGTGTGCAATTTGTTGAAGACCACTCAAAAGAAATAGCTAGTACTTACACTTGGAAATCATTTCTTAAGTGATCAGTGACATTTTTATTTCTTACAATTTAGATGAAGTGAGCGTAATAGCCTCTTCTAAGTAGCCTACTGGACACTGAATTCTAAGAAATTGTTTTGATGGAAGAAATGTTATCTTATTGGGTATAGTCTCAAGAAGGATTTTTCCGTTGCACACTATAGAGCTAATTTTGCAGTGTACTTAAGTGCCATTGGTAGGTAGGCCTCTCCAATCCTGATGTTATGCATGAACTGAAGTGTGATTCTGAATCATTTCTGTGATTTTATATGACTATTATTCTTTATTTGCTGAGTGAGAATGAAGCAAGTGACAAAGCTGTGTGGGCAATGCAAAAAAATACTGTAGTTCTGTGAATCCTTCATCTATACTCAGTTTTAATCTAATAGAGAAACTCTGAAACTTTGCTTTCCCATCTAAGGGCCCTATTTCTAGTGCACAAGTGCCAAGAAGGGAGAGATGACAGCACATTTCTGTGATTGTTCTGAGACTGGGCCATTTTTGTCCAGTTAAGAAATGTAAAATAAATTCTCAAATTACATTTACTTCAGAAAGGCGAATGTCCTGATTTTCTGATGAGCTTAAGTCACATGGATCTGTAAAAAAAGGTGGTTACGATGTACCGTCAACTGAATGGGATACTGTTTTGCTTTGTTTGTTTTTTTAAACTCATTGTCTGTAGGACATAGCTAAACATGAAAGATGAGAGGAATTACACAGACTTAAAGGTGAGAGAAGCCATTCTATCTGCTGTAGCAAAGATTGGTGTGCTCAGGAGGGCAGCATTTCCAAATTTGATAAGGTTTCACATAAATTGCCAGCTCCTCTAAATATCTAAAAAAAAGTCCTTAATTCTGTTTATTCTGTTGAGAGCTCATCTTTTACTGAAACACAAAATATGAAAGTGACAATGAGCTTAGATTTTTTTTTTATCAGGATATAGATAGTTTTTGTTATATTCACTTACAAATATTCGTGTCAATAATGCAAAGGGTCACATTTGTCATCTCAAGAAATTGAGATATCTTGAAGCACAAGGACCTGCATAGATTTATGGAAGCTGAGAATTTGACCTCTGTCTAACTCTGTTTAATTTCAGCTAAATACTAAGTTGTTAACCATATAGTCAAAGGGCACAGACGAGCTACTGAGAGGAATTCATTTACAGGCCATTAAACAAACAACAAAAAAAAAGTAACATCATTTCTTGCCTGAAGTTTTTATGTTGTCCAACACCCGTGAAATTAATGTCTCCTCAAAGTAGCAGCATGGTATTAATGAGGATGACCTTATAATTATGTGAAATACCACTCAAACCACAAAGGAAAATTTTATGTAATTTCTTATACCTGTATGGGAAAACATACTTTTCACTGATGCTGCAACTACTTACAAGGGAAAAAAAAATAGAAGAAGAAAATTCTCTTCTGCTCTCATGGGAAAGGAAATTAAAATATAGTTTGTCTACATTGTCTACATTAATTCACGTTAGATACAACGAACATAGAAGCAGAGAAAATGTTCTTCTAGTTAGTTATGTGTTTTATTCATTGCATGTTTATTATTGAGAGTCATTAGTCTTTTCTTCAGTAACACAATGCAATTCGTAATATAGTGACTTGATGGTTAGGTTTATAATTAATGATCTCAAATCCCCTGTTAGAACTTTCATATGTAAATTCAAAATGAGTTCTTATTATCGGATTGCTTTTTTGTCTCCTTATCATTTTTAAATATATATTTGTTTTCAGTATTATGTGCCCTTTATACAAATACAATCATTTTTTTATTCCTATGGAAATAAAAAGAAAGGAATTCTGTGATAGATACTTCAGGTGAAGTAGGGAGTCAACAGATCTTCAGTGAAAACATCCTTATTTAACCTTATTTTTTGACAAGACAAATTTACTAATCCTCTTTTTTGTTTGTTTGTTTAATTGGTATTAAGTAGAGATAAGGATATTTCTGAGAACATTTTACAAATGTATTCATACTGATCTGAATGAGACACTGTCAAATTATAAATACATCCATGTAATGAAAGGGACAAGACAGCACAAACTGTTTTAAAAAGGTCCTTGGAACGAGACCCACATTTTTAAATATAGTTTTCCATAATAACAAAGTTGACTTGATTGTGTATGTTTTGTTTCTTCTAGGCTGTACTTTGGCGGTACAAGTTTTCCCAGCTCAAAGGTTCTTCAGATGATGGGAAGAGCAAAATCAAATTTTTGTTTCAAAACCTAGATACTAAGCAAATTGAAGCAAAGGTAAAGACAATGCATTCTTTGTATTACTTAGATAATATGCATTCAAAGCAGTTATCCAAGATGATAGGAAAAAGGGAAGTAAATCAATCAATTTCCTGAAAGCTTGTAGATCAATGTGTGGAGTCAACGATTTAACTAGCAAAGAAAACTGATAGAACTGTTGTACTATTTAATTGAATTGTTTGGATTTTTGGTAGGTTAAAGTGCTTTTAAAAGATGTAATCACAACCGAAACAAACAAACAAACAAAGACTCCCTGTGTGTGGTTTTAGGCATGTTTGCCAGCTCACTTCTTTCTCCCATTGATAAAAATGACTGAGAGTGCGAATGCTGTTCCAGCCTGTACCCATACTATGGTATTTCTAGTTGCAACGGAAATAGTGCAGAATATATCCTGAGGTCTGTATGTGGACAAAAAGACAATGAGACTCTGAAATCTATTTTTCTTTCTTACACTAAAAAGGTTTGGAATAAACACTTATTCCCTTTACTTTTCAATAAAGCTTTGTGTCTGTGTCAAATTCAAAATTAGAAAATGACTATTTTCAGTGGTGCTTTTGATTCTACAGTTAATTTATGAGAAAAAGTCACACCAAGATATTTATGACTGATTTGGCTGCTGTTTCTTCTAGAACTTCTCTAGAACTTTGATAACTGGTGCCGAATTTGATACTTTTGGTTAGAATCACAGAGTTTGTGTAAACATAAAAAGTGCTATCTTGTCCACCGTTAAGCCTCACTGTCATGGAGAGTTTGCTCTGTTAGCTTTCTTGTCTGTGTCAGAGCCCAAATTGCTGGATGAATGTAATAACAGTAGTCTTCTGATGGAAAAAAAATGTTGATTAATTTATGGTTAAAAGGATTGTATCTTTGAACCCTAATACTCTGGTGTTAGTTGCATGATAACATATGTTAATGAAATGCATTATATTGAGGGAAGATGTGAGATAAAAATAATGGATAAACATTAACCAGCTATTTTTTTCCTTTCTACATATCACTGTTTTATATTTTTTTCCACTTGAGAGCTATTTATTTTATTTTTAAATTTTATATTCAATACATTAAAACTCTATAAAACATCCTATTAAGTCAACAGCAATGAAGAGTAATGTAAGATGCTTTTCAGTACTTTTGTATTTTATTTCCTTGCAGATTTAAAAATTTCTTCTTATTTCCTTATTATAAGTTGTTTTAATAGTACAGAATTTCTTTTCTTTCCCAATAAGATGCCATAGCTTAATACTCAAATGTCAAGAAGAATATTTTCTGTTAAGTAAACAACTGGAAACTTTTATCATGCTTCTAAGCACAGCTGCAAGGTGGAACTCATCATGACTTTCATGTTATCTGTCTTCCTTATGTTAACACATACAAGTTTTACAAGTAGTTAAATAATGATGCAGTACTTTTTTCAGAATTAGCAGTTCAAGAATGTGACAATGCTTCTGTTTTCAGGAAATTTGAAATATATTTTAATCTATTAAAAACAATACATAGTACAAATTCTACATTTGAAGTACCATAGTTTTCGTCACAATCACAGTTTTTAAATTCAATTTGTAATTCCTTTTGAGATATCCTTGCAACTTTATGGTACCTATTATTGTTCTCATCCACGCTGAATACCACTTCATTTCTAACAGATTTCTCTCAGCTTTTGATGAAAGTAGAAACCATATCTTCTATCCTATACAGGCAGAATATTATAAAAACTTATTAGCATCCATATTAATATACTGTTGCCTTTCCCAGTTGCCTCTCATTAATATGAGTTTAGACTTCCTTACTGATCAAATCTGAAATAAATATTTTTTATTTTTATTTAATTTTCTTCATGATTGAAGCATACCAATTACAAAACAATCAAAGAATGTAATATCCTGTTGTCTTTAGGAGGTGCTGTGGCACTCGTACGCTGTTGCACTATTCCAAATTGTTTATATATGACATATGTTGCTTAATCTAAGAAATAGAGATAACCTTGGCTATAAAATTAATTTTAGTTACTCTGAGGTTATATATTTTCACCTTGATCAGTTTAAAACTATTTCAGTAATCTCCATCAGTATATACTAAGCCTTTCATGTATTTAAAGTACTGTTCAGTGTGAGACAAGGTGGTAGTCTTTTTATTTTTGTGTTTTACTAGCACCAGATACCTAGAGATATCTCTATTTTTGGAACTCTCTAGTCATTAAGAAATGTTAATCAGATTTTCAGAAATGCTTATAAAGCCAGATTTCATGCATACTGTATGCAGCCTTCATTTGGAATCAAATGATGGGGATTTTCTAAAACATCTGCTAGAGGCTGTGATGAATATTCATAGTCATAGCTCTCATCACCTGTTAAATGCCATTCTGCACTCTGGACAGCTTGGGGCCCCACTGTCTTAAGTGTTGCATAGGGTAACACTTTTTAGGTACAGATAATTTTTATGGCTCTCCCAGACATGTAATATGGGGAGTAATCAGAATATAATGAAATGGGAGTTCACAGCCTGAACTCTCCAAATCTGAGAAGCCATTGCCCAACATATTGGATCTCTTCACTGCTGCATTTCCTTGCAGTAATGAGTAAGCAGGGCACAACAGATAACTATGATACATCTTAATATAATCAGCAGAACTGAGATTACATTTTTTCCCTTCATCATTAATATCATTATGCTGTATACTTACCGGGCTATAGTAAATGCATGCATGATTTGAGACTCATGTTCTTGTCTCCCAGGCCTGTTTTCCTCTATCTCTGAGTTTCAGATATAACACCAAGTGGATATGTTAATGCATCTGAGGCACCATAATTCAGTTACATTCTGCAAATATGAGAAGTCCAAGCCACAGGTTGTAATTAAAAAAAAAAAAAAAGAAAAAAAATATGTTGGTTTCATCATACAGTTCCTTCCCATAAAAATACAACTTAAATCAAAATCTAAATGTTTTCCTTCTTCCTTTGTGTGCAATACCGTTTATCTTGTGTATCTCATGATGGTGTCCCTTAGGTGTGTGACTGGGTTATGCTTTTTTTGTGCAAGAATATCCTTTAGATTGAGAATATTTTTGTTATCTAGAGAATGAAGAATGTCAGTGTGATCCAAATGTCATTTTGATCCAAAATCTCCGTGAAGTTGTTAATATTCTATAAATACATTCAGAACTGTAGGCTTGTATTGCCTAGGAAAAACTGAATACTTATGCAGCAGCATTTAAATATATTTAAATATATATGTTTTCAAGTATGTCCAATATCTCCTTTGTATTCTGGTGAGGTATACAGAATTACTACTACTAATGTTAAAAGAATCAAAGGAAAATACTTTCTGATGGATGATGTAGAACCATATCCATTCACCAAAGTCAGCCTTGCTTTCTCTGTATTTTTTAAAAAGCAGACTTGCCACCAGAGCTTGTATTCTTAAGTATTGTTAGATATTCCTCCACTTCCTAAGATTTTTAATGATGTTACCAAAGATTTTAACAGAGCACTTCATGCCTGACAGCAAAATTCAAAATGGCCTGCTCTGAGATACATAATGTGCTATGGATTTAGTTACAACTTTACCAGATATACTACTTTTCAGTTTGAAAGTCACTTAACATATTTAAACATTCACCTTATTCTCTCAGATATTCTGAAAACACTGCTTATTTTTCTACAGAGACTTTGTATTGATGCTTTTGTTTGGCCTCTCTGTAAGTATTTATATGTTTCTTTATAGACTTCAGCAATTCTACTCTAAAAAATCTGAACAGTAATTTCCATAGGTCATGATAGTGGGTCCATGGCAGGATGACCGGATGCAACCACCTAACTTTGAAAGACTCTAAGGCAAACCTAAGTGATTTTGGAGGAGAAAAACTTTTAGGGCCACATTAATCGCTGATAGCCCTTAGAGGTTCCAGTCTGTAGGTTATTTCCCAGCTGTCACTCAGCAGGAGATATTGCACAAGTTTGTCCAGTCAGACAGAATTTTTCTGACTGAGAGCTGCAAAATTGAGCTGCCAGCTTGGAAGAACATGGAGTCTACGTGACTGTCTGCTTCATTCTTACTGTATTTCTGGGTTTGGTTGGAAAAAAAAAAAAGAGAGATAATGAAAAGAAAAAAAAAGGATAGAAGGGCAGAGCTTATTCATCTTCTGTAAGACACAAAATAATTAATTTATGAACCTTGCAGTCTATTTACCTATTCAGAGTGCCCTTTATTCTTCAATTATAGCTGGCCAATTGCTGGACCACTGCAATGCAAGCTCCTTTGATCCTTTCCTGACACAAATGCAGAGTATCTTCAATCTACAAGGGATTCTGTTTCAATATTTATATGCCCTAAGTCTCAGAGTATACATATAAGATCACTACAAGTTTTCTTCTTGCATGCAATTTTCTTTTGACTTTTTTTGGTAAGAAAATGCAGAAATTAATATTTTCTGTGAACTAAAAATTTCCATGTTTCTTTAGAATGAAGAGGATCTGATACCTAGAAAATTAAAATAGCAGTGAACCTTCATAACTGAACTGAGCAAAATAAAAAAGTCTGTATATTTTAGCACTACAAAAGAAAGCATATTTTTGTTTCTTTGTTTGTTTTGTTTTCTTACATGGTGACAGGAGAGTAAAAAGTAGATTCTGTCTATGTTTTTGATTTTCTGAATTTTTGGGTTTTTTTCACAGACTAACGATTTTCTTAGTAAAACAGACAAATTCATGCAGCTGTGCTTCATCACACTAGTCTTTGTTCACAGGCTAGCTGAACTCTAGGTTGAGGGTTACAAAACAGAGCTAAATACATAAGTCAGTACATCAGGGTGAAGATCTAGTCATACCTTTGGCCATTTGAACACAGGGAACAAAACAGTGCTGTTAATAAAGGAAGAGGTGTAACTTTAAAGGATTTGATATTAAAACAAATGCAGTGACATTTAATTTGTACTTGAAAGTGTCTAGACAAATAGATGCTGCTATTGTACTGTGAACAAAATATCCAATTTCTAGTGCATTTCAGGGTATCTTGATGTATGTTTGCATCATTTCCTAGACTGCTATTTCTTCTTATCTCGAGTATCTTCTCTGAAAAATAATTTTAATTTAATTTTTTTCTTTGATTTTTTTTCTGTAAACTTTACAGTACCCTTTGATTTTAGAGTATCAGCTTTAAATATGTTTTAGGTATACATTCTTAGATTTCGTAAAGATTGATTGCTCAATTGTAATGATAGCACTCAGTTCATGTTTCTGAACTATGTAAGTTTGTTATTCAAATTTTATTTATTTTATTTTTATTTAATCTTGCACATGGATTATCTATTTTCATACCTAGACATAATTAGATTCCTTATAAAAGACTGCCTAGTGCCAGCTTTCATAAAATAACAGATGTTTTTGCATATCAGCAATTTACATGTGGGTGTAAGAAAAGATGTTTCTAACAACTGCTTGAATATATATTATATGTGTGATAATAACTGTTCTTTTGATCCTGTTTTCTTTTTCTGACTTTGTCCTGTCAATCCAGATTTCGTTTTGGAAAGTTAGAGTAAATCTCAACAGCTTCTAATTTCTGTGTATTCTTTCTCTTACAACATTTTGCTGACTTATGTTTTCCTTAGCATAAAATGTGAATGTTCAGATTAATAGTGTTGAAACATCTAATACAGTGACAACAACGTTGAATGATGGCAGTTTGGTCAAAAGACAGGTTGGAAAGGCAATTGAAGACTAGAAGGGACACTGATATCCTTAGAAGAGTAGAGTTTAAATCATGTTCAGACAGCAGTCTAAAACACGGAATAACAATAAATTCTGTACTTATGTATAGACAAGTAGATGTGGTTTAAGTGGTTTAAGTAAGTTTGCATTTCTTATCCTTATTTTTTTATTATTTTTTTGCATTCCGATTAACATTTTCCCTACAGGTAACAATCCTAAGGTCTTGAAAGTTTTTTCAGGGTCTGTCCATTGCTTAAAACTAAATTCAAAGGTTTTACAATACATAATATAGTGGTGGATGGAAACATAGTTAAGACAAGCAGCTGATTAATGACATGAAAGAGTAATTGCAAATTACTTTGCAAATGCACAATAGGCATGCACCAGTGCTTGTGGGTTCTCCTGTGTATGCAGGCAATAGTGCAGACCTGTGGGGAGTTAAACATGCGCGATCTGCAGATGTGTGGAGAACATTGTCTCTCAGCAGCTATGAACATGAACCCTTATCTGTGCTTTAAGCTCCACAGGGAGAGTGCTGTTCCTCATGGGTTGCATTCCCATCAATCAGGCTCATGAGGTCAGCTCCAGGCGTTAATCAGGCCTGGACATGCTCTGCACATATTCTCTGCTTGTGTTTCATATTTTCTCTCATTTCCAGTTACAACATGAATGGTGCTTATAGTAGCAGAGGAGTATGTGGCCGTATGTTGTAATGCCACTTTTCTCTCTTTTGATGCACCTCTACTTCTGGTGAAAGTGATAAGATTTGCAAGGGCATCTTGTGTTGCACAGTCAAGATACAAACCATCAGCTTTTTTAACCTGCTTCACAGAATTGGTTATTTTGATTAGCTGGTGAGTGGAATGAAAAAGGCAAAAAAAAAAAAGAAGAGAACTGTTCTTAAATTCTTAAACAGACTGACATTGCCTAGAGCCTCTGTTTAAATATCACTGAATGTATGTGTTGAGTTAAATTCAGTTTCTAATTAGAGTCTCCTATTTCATTCAGCACAAATAGTATGCATGTGTCTATGTGCATACTGGAAATAGGAATACAGGTTCATGGCAAACAGAAATCCAACATTTGCTGGTTTCGTACATATAATGAGTGTTCCGTCTTACATCATTACTAGTAAACCAGTAATGGTCTTTAGAGGATATTCTATTGCTTTACACATTTATATTGAAGGTCCATTGAGCAAGGGGATTTCCCAATGTGTTGCTGTTGCAGAAACACCTGTGAAAAGTGGTAATAATAATAATTGTTCTAACACACTGTGAATATTCAGTGTCCAGTAACCATAATTAGAATGTATATAAGATCTTTCAGCTAGTAAGATTACTTAATTGACTTGAACAATTCTCAAGCTACACTGTTAAATAGGCTTGTTCTGCTGAGACAAAGGGGGAAAATATCTTTCTGTGTGTAACACGTGAAATGAATATCATAAATATTTCAGTGTTCTAGTGAATATTTACTTGCTCATCCTAAGCTTCACTTTTGCTTTTTATATTCTCCACAGGTTAAGTAATATTAATAAAATGAGTTAACTGAAAAATACATCCATTTCAAATACTAATAATTCTTGTTATGAAATAATTTCCATAATTTCTTGTTTCCTCTTCTGCGAATTTCCATTAATTTTCCATCTATGATGCATATCTTAGTTTGAAATTTGAGGAGGGAAAAAACTCTGACATAGTTATAAAAAATATACTTCTCCTGGTGTCTAAAATTGAAAGCATCCCTAAACAGATATTTTGAATTGATAAAGATAGCAGATGTGTGAAACTTAGCATAAACCTTTTTTCTTGAGAACTGATAGTTAGGAGAGTTTAAGAAGCTCTTGGGCAATTAAAGCTTCCTTTCTGAGCATGTCCTAATGATATCTGCTGAGATTGTAATAGAGTTGCATGAAATTCCACTCATTTGCTACATCAAAGTACCTTTCACATCTAACCGTCTGCTTTCCAATTGTTTGCACTGGCACATAAAAGTTTTGTAAATGTCTCCACGACTTGCTTAAAGAAACTCTTCCAGGAAACCTCAGGAGATAGAAAACTGCAGGTTAAGGTCATCTGAAGACATTCAGCAATTTTTGTTGTATTTACAAGGTTATGAATACTTTGTAGGCAAACAAGCAAACCTCATGACATTAGATACCTGCAAATACAACCGTTGGACAGAAAGACAAATAGGATGCATGCTGCACTGCAACTTAACGCTGCACTGCAACCTAACATATGTATGTATTAATGTACCTCATCTTTCAAGTACAGAAACTGTTTATTAAATCAAAATATTTTTTGATTTATATCAAAACAACATCAAAAATCATACTGAACAAAATCTAAAGAAGACCACAATCCTTGTGATCAGTTAGCCAAAAAGTATATATATTCATAAAAACATAGGGCCTTTTAATTTATTTCCTTTGTGTTGATGTTCAAAAACATCTCAGCTAGTCTAATAGCATACTGAAGAACTATAAAGAAATGTAAATTAAAGGAAAACCAAAAAAATGTTATTTGTTTGTTCATTTGTTTGTTTAGTATAGCTAGCATGTTTAAACCCAAAGTTTGTTTAAGTATGTTTAAAACCCAAAGTATTTTTAAAGCCCAAAGTATTTTTGGTCTGAGAGCCAGAATATCATTGTGTGATAGTAACCTAGCAGCCCCAAGACATATCAGAAAATATGTGTCCTTTTTTTTTCCCTTTTACTGACTAAGGAGTCAGAATAAGTTAATAGTAGCTATGAATATAGACTGAAGTGACAGATAAATGCAACATGTAGAACTCAACATTGCTGATCTTTTCAGAGACTGAATAGAGAACAGTAGCCCAAAGATATGTATACTAATATGGTATATTCATTCCCTTTCCATGTACATCAGCCTGCTAACATTGCCAAATTTGCATGACAGCATGACAGGAAAAAACTATTACATGGTATTTGCTTTCCTCCTCCCTCATTAGATAATATTTCCGTGGATGCATTTAACTCAGAACTTTATTTGTATTAGCCTTCATGCAACTATTTATTGAATGGGGATAGCTCAACATTTAAGTTCCCATAATAGAGAATTGTCAGACATATATCAGGCAAATGCATATCAAACCATTAAAACTGCTTCTATTTGAATCTATTCATTTTATGGGATCACTTTAGTGATTTTTCTTTTGTTTGTTTGTTTGTTTGTTTGTTTCATGTTTAAACTCTTTGCTTTCACTTCCAGGAGCTGGAATTCTCGAACCTGTTTGCAGTTCTTCACTGTATCCACTCATTCTTTGCAGCCAAAGTGGCTTGTTTGGACCCTTTGTTCGTTGGCAGCCAAGCCACAGCTTCTGCTGCTCCCACAACTTCTGGTACTGGCAAATTAAAGTATGCTACTTGACATCTCATGTTACAACACTGCCACTTAAAAACAAGACATAGCAATGTATATATTCATGAGATTTAAACCTTTGCTGAACCATACACATGGAAACCAATCTCTGGAGGCAAGATATGTTGCAGTATCAGCAGATAAATGGTCACATGAGATCATAAATTCATCTCTGTTCTGCAAGACACCAGTAAATACTCCTAGCCAAAACTCCAGAATAGGATGGATATGCTTTTAGTATGATTTGTACTTACATAGTGCTTTAAGCAACACTGGAAGCAAAAGAATAAATGATGCAGTGAAGCACTTCGGTATTTAATAAAATTTTCAAATTGCTGTAATAATATACAAATAGAATGGTCATTTTCCTGTTTTCAGATGTTTTTATATGACAATGTATTAAACCCTGAGTATGAACTTAATACCTTACTGCTATATTGTAAATGACATAAGAGCAAGCAACAAGCATATAGTACATGGTGACAAGGAGATGAGCATGAAAAGGCATCTGTGTAAGTATCTCCTTAAATAAGAAAGCACTTTAAGCACTGTTGTATATCCATACTTGTGTCTGTACATTAAGTCATGCTACTGTTTTTTATTTTGTTCTTTTGTGTTAACAGCAACAATGACCAAGGTATAGCCATATTGGACTGATACATTCCATGAACAAGTCCCTCTTCCTCACATAAAAATAGATACGATATTAATTTAATTTTAAGCATAAATTAACTACAGGTGTGTAACATATCCATTATTTCCTTCCTGCTTTTTTTTGTTTGTTTTGTAGAGAATTAAATTACGTAACTCTAGTAGTCTTTGTTCACAAGGTTTAATTTTTGATTTTGTTGCAGACACACTCCACCTAATGCATTGTTTCCATATATAAATCTCTCTTCCACTCAGGCTCTCAGCAAAATAGACATTAAACATTATGCTTGAAAAAGGATTTCACCCTTTGAATTCTTAATGATTTCCTTTTTTATATTGTTAGTAATAGACAGGAACAAATTAAGTAACTTGTAAAGATCTAATTGGTGACAGAATGCATAATGTCTTTGCATAGTTAAAATTTTACATCACCCTGGACCACCACTACTAGTTTAAAAATCTCATTTAATAATGAAATCTATGAGATTAAAAAAACTAAAACTAAAAACTTTATTTGAATAATATTTTCAAAAATAATTATTTTGGGGCTCATTTCCACGCATTAATTGACATGGCAAAATATTGGAAGAATATGTGTGATATAGCTGAAAGTACAAGAGATGGGCTTTTTTGAAAGGCAGAACAAGAGAAATTAAAACATTGCAGGAAGAATAATTGGTGCAATTTCAGCATGTGCATAATATTTTAAATAGTATTTTGGGAGGATTATATTTATTATATTCAAATCAAAACTTCCTGTATATTTTTTGTTTTGACTTGTTATAAAAGTACATAGCAGGTTAGACTTATGGATACAATCTACGTGACGTAGCAGAAAGACTAAATGTATCATCACATCCCTTTCTACATATTAAAAAATCATAAAGTGAATAGACAAATCCAGGGGAAAACATTTTCAGAATGAAGCTCTATGGAAAGTATGATAGGAACAAAAATTGAATGAAGTACAGGGACAAAACATGCCTCTGCTGGTTTACTTTGCATTAGAAATGTTTGGACTGACATATGAGAGACTGGCCTTGTAAATTTTGGCCTTGAAGTATAGATGATTTTAGTTTCAAATAATCTGAAAAATATAATTTCTGGGAACTCTTTATCTTTTTCAAATGACTTGAAGCAGGTGCTTGCCTCTTGCCATGTGAGTTATATGGTTGCCCAAGTCATTTCAATTTTGAGTAAGATGACATCATGCTGAGTGTGCTCAATGTCCAGTATTTTCAGTCCGTATGTGGTGTGTGTGTGTGTGTGTGCGTTTTCATGAATCCTCTGTAAATAAGGGGGTCAAATCCTGGTTTCTGAATGCCATTCAAAACTGCCATGGCTGTCAATGGTATCTAGGATTTGTTCCTGAGAGATTATAAACCCCAGATGTTTTGAATCTAAAATTGCAATGGTCTCGGGATGATAGCTCAGACATTTCCCTTGTCAAGAAAGCACATACTGGAAACACAAATTGTGACAGAGACATGACAACACTGAAGAGAAAAGCCCCATACCTGCTAATAGAAGTTCTCCTTCCCTGTGCTCTCAAATCAGGTCCTCCCTTTTAGCGCCCAGCTTTCAGATATCACTGTGTTGGCTTGTGTTAACACCTGAAGAAACACACACATGGTAGTAACAGAATCTAAAATTAAACCAACTGAATATTTTGGGTTCTGGTGACACAACTGTTGGTGCACAGCTGTACCACCATAACTGAGAGCTATCTGAAGTGGCATTGTTTAATGTGTTTAAATGTGAAAGTAGCTGCCACTGCAAACTGCTGTAGATTGAGGGACTTCATTGTATGAAAGTGAAACGATTAAGTGAATGGCACTTTGCTCAGAACTGAGCTAATCAGATCATTCCAGGGACTTCGCCAGGACTCCACCAGGGTTTACTAGAGATCTGCGTCACACACTCTGCCTGTAGAACTGCTGTAATCATCAAAGAGATTCTTCCTTTACTGGTGTTAAATTCAGAATATTTAAGAGACAGTAAATTGGTGCTGTGATTTGTTTTGTTTTGTTCTTTTAGAAACAAAATCAAAAACAAAAACAAACCCTCTGTATTTCCAAGAGCAAAATTTAGGGCTTAATCAATAGTTTTAGTCTCAAAAAGATTAATGTGGCATTATAAGAGCATATGATAATGATAACCTTGGCTGCAGCTATGTGTTCATTTATTCCTCTAGCAGGGTTCTGGGCACTGAATTCATAGAATATCGAGAGATAATTCTGCCATCCAAGCTTGCCCTCCTAGAGGAGGTTAGTAGAAAACTCAGTCAAGAGATGGGGAGGGCAAATTTTAAGTTATAAATAATCCTGACATAGCGAAATATAATTTACACATATATTTAATGACTATATTTTTAATTTAAATAAAAGCATAGTGAGTTTCATATACATATGTCAAATAGTAGACTTTATGTTGCAGTCTTTCGATTAGTATATAAGAAATAGTGAATATTTTTATTTTGTAAGCTAACAAAGCCCAGTGATTATGAATGTAAACACAATTATAATGAACTACCAACTATCATTTTCTGTTGAAACTCTGTAATCAAATTAAATTAATTATTTTAATCAAAAAATGCAAACAAGTCAAAATAAAATAAATCTATACATAACCCATAAAATAAAATGTAATTTGCTATCTTTATGCCATTATATTGATCCTTAAATAAATTTACCAAAAAAAAAAAACAACTTTATAGTACTGTGCCTATTGAAGTCATGTTGAATAGTATACCAAAAATATATACTCCTAATTCTAACTAAATGTATTTGGGTTGACTTACTTTGCTTTATGATGAAAATTATGTTAATTAATGACAAAGTGAAGTTTGTGGATACCTGTTATTAAATGGGTCACTTCTGATGATCAAGTTCTTAATTTTAAGATTTGCTCCTCAAGCTAGAATTCATAAGAATATAAAATAATAATAAATAGTAACAATATGCTTTGAGATTAGATTAATGAAAAATATTCCATTCAAAATTAGATCTTAATCCCAAAGAAATCTGTTTGTTTACTTTGTATGCTTTCACATACGCAGTCAAACACATGGGTAGATAGTTGTAGATGCTGCAGCCTGCTATTTTAAATATGATTTAGTTTATTCAATGCCTTAAGATGTGTCTTACATCAATCAAAATATTTAAAAGTCTGAAGATCTTCTGAATGTACAGTTTCTGACCTTTAAAATACAGTAGTAGCTACACATCAATATCCCTATATGTGTAAATCCTGTAGTATTCCCTCTGCCTAAAACAAAGATCAGTCTTCATTCTGCTTACAGCTATTCCAAGGAAGCCTTTGGAAAATGTTGATGGATTAGTATTAAACACTAATCTTTGTATCACACTTTCCATTTTCTTACAAGGTCTGCAATCTGGAAAAGTTTAATCTCATAAAAAAAATAAGGTGATTTTAAAATGCTTCAAGCAGCTATCAGCCTTTATTTTGTAAGCACATCTCTAATTCTTTCATTTGTATAAATGCACAGTTAAAGTATTGTGCTTTTTATTCCCTTTCTTTAAGTTTCTAGGACAGGTAGGCTTCCTAAATTCAAGTAACTGTCTTAGTAAATGAAATTACTAAATGACTAAATCAGAGCTTGAAGTTGTCAGCAGGAACCTTCAAGGCAGGACCATAATTTAGACTGAAATGCGTTGTGAAGTTGGGCATCTTCCCTCTCCAGTGACTGGAGAGGTGCTGCTGTGTGAGCAGCTGTGTTTGGATCAGAAAGCACCTTTGAAGTAAAACTCCTGCATGTTGCCAATCACCGCACTGTTGTTCATACCACAGAGCAGCGTTGGAGCATGTGAACCTGGATTTTCAGGATGACAGAAGACCAAAAGCACATCCAATGAGCCCCATTTCCCAGTGGGCACTCAATCATTGCAACCAGGCTAGTTGAAAGGGAAAATCCTCCAAAATGCTAGTGGCGACATTGCCAGGTCCTGTGTCCTGGCGGTTTCTGTTGGTGCATCCTACATGCTAGTAGGATCCCTGATAAACTGAGCTTGCCAGTTGGGCTAGCCAGAGTTTAAGGGCTGAAGCTGAAGGGAGTAGCCCCTCACCTGTGTTGTGGGAAGGGTCAGAGTGATTCTTTCATGCAGAAAGGCTAAATGAAAGCTGATGGATAATCCCAAGGAGGTTATTCTACATAACCCTTTTCCCGCTCCACAACGTGGAAGAACATGACTATAAAAAAATGCTATTCTGTGCTGGTCAGTCTTCATCATACTATGCCTTTCTCCCCTTCTGTCACAAATTTGTGCATATTCACCCTTATGTGACAGATAGAGGTACCACCTCTATCTGTCTTTGCTCAGACAAGCAGCAAAACTGAACTCCCCCAGCCTGCAAGGGAGCCTACAAACCTCCAATACTGGTAGGGCACAATAAGCATCATAGTCACAGCATGCTTACCAGAACAGTGCTCAAGTTTGTGATTAGGGTTAAGATTAAAGAGAATAAAGTCAAATCTAAGTTTTAATGCTTTCCTGATTAAAAAGGGTTTTAAGTGCACTTTTAGCATCTTCCTGGAATAGGGTCTGTAAGGTCAACTAAGTTCTATACCCTTGACTTTTTATAAAATTTGTCCATTTTCAAGAAGATTAACTGAGGCAGCAGTTCACATGCTATTGGAATCACTAGGAAAAAAAAAAGAAGGAAATAGAAAAAGAAATTACTATTTGGATTCTGTATATTATTGCAGTACAATAGTTTATTAAAACACATTGGACATAGTAAAACCTAATCAGAGTTCCCTCCTATAATATACATACATTCCACTTTCAATAACTTTGTGCACAGGAATCCCAACTTTATATCATAGAAGTCTTGTATAATTCAGTATATACTAATATATAATACATGATGTGTGTCTATATGTGTGTGAGTATACATATATTAGTATATACTAAAGGAAGATATTCAGTATATATTAATAAGTTACATATTGCACATACAAATTTGTGGAACTTTACAGTTAAAAAATTAATCTTATAATACTATACAGAAAAATATGTATATTAGTTGAAGAAATGGCTATTTTTGCAGGAGATGCACAATCTGGATATACAATAATAAATTGATGAACATTAGCTGAATTACTATTTCATATTTCTTTTGAATTTTCAGTTATCCCTTAGCATATTTGAAATACATCTTAAGTTTGAATTTGTTATGGAGAAAAAAAAGGCTGAACAAATGATATAGAAAGTGCTATATATTTTATAAATATTAAAAATTTAGGAAAAGCTATTCAAATTATTTATTTCATTTTCAGTTAGAGTTTTGTGGTTGTTTGTAATATGTATTTGTGACAAACATAAGTCACCTAGTTGTTTAAGCTCATTAATGTATACTAATAAAACACTATCTTCTGTTTTGTTTTTGTTATGTTTTGGTTTGTTTCTTTTTGTAATGGAACATAACAGAAATAATAGCAAATAAATACTTTTTTAAACTAATCTTTTGTATTCAGTCGAACAGTGTGCGAGTTTTATATTGTTGAAAGTCAGTCTGAGATATCAAGAAGAAAAAAGTAGAGGGGACTAAAGTTATTTCCCAGCACTAAGTTTGTTTGGTCATTTAATGGAAACCATCACAACCCTTTACAATTATGATCATCTCCACAAAGCAAATCATCCACCTAAAATCTGTCTGGCATTTTGGAAATCTCTGTCTCTTTCCAGTGCCTACTAAGCTCATCTCCAGCAACCAGATTATTCTACCATTGATATGTAAATGCTTAAAGATGGGTGGAATGAGCCTGAGACTGACATTGCAGTGCTTGAAGGGTTTTTTTGGTACAAAATTGCAATACAACAACTTTCAAATAGTCTTGGAACTGGTAGAGCAAAATCAATTTGGCCCCGTGCATGCAGAAGAACTAGCTTGTATGAAGTGATCAGAAGCATATTTGTGTACATAGAGAGAGAAGTTCAAATTTGTTTGTCTTTTTCTCAGGCTGAGGGAAGAAATCCTCAAGAATAGGAGTGATGAGCCCTTGTTTTTATTTAAAGGGTTACTGTACAGCACTTTTCTACTTCTCCAGTCTTTAGGGGGATGATTTGCAGTGCACTGTCTTTGTCGCCTGTCTCCTGCTTCCAGAGAGGAGAACCAGTTGAACTCCATGCTGAAGTGCTGCTGCCATCTCTCCCAAACCCTGCTGGGATGGGCTTGGCCAACAGCCCACCCTTCCTCTGTACAGTGGAAATCTCCATTGCTGGTCAAATCTTTCAGCTGGTTGAACATTTTCTCCTCCTCAGAAGGAGAAAAAAATGTATTTTCTGTAATTACAAATGTAATGAATACTTTGTACTGTAATACTTTCTCAACAGAAAATTCTTGATCTTCATTCCTTTATGCCATTCAGCTAAGTGGGTCAGCAGACATAACCTATCTGACATCACTCAGTTTCTTGTGTCTCAAGATAATTTAGTGAAAAAATACAGGAGAAAGGATTAAAAAAAAAAAAGAGGTCAATAAGGCCTTATAAAATTTCAAGATTAGAAAAATCTTTGAAGAGAATATATTCCAAATGTGCAGGTGTGCTATCACAGCTACCATTTCCACTTAAATAGGAACTACATTTTATCTAGGGAGCATGAACTCACACAAAACTTTTTTATTCTGTATGCAGACATTTTCTTGAGTATTACCATTCTGCAATAACATCTTTTCCTTCTTCCCCACAGCTTTTGACCTTATATGGAAATTAATGTTATCAAAGTTTCTTAACATGCCATCCTGGAATATGTTCCACTAAATTTATGGTACTTCTGTTGCATAATTATTTGCTCTTCATACCCTACAGTAATTTATTCTTCCATCATGTAAAATGAATTACAATTCATCTACCTGTGCATTTATCAATAAAAGTTAACATAGTGTAATAGTCACATCTCATCATTGATTTACTTGCAGAGTTCCCTAATATTTGTTTTCCAGTAATTTAGCATTGCTATTTTTATATTTGCTTATGTTTGCTTAGCAATAGATGGTTTTAATTTTAAAATATTTTTCAATTTAAAATATTTTTTCCATTTAAAGGCCAAAAGTATAAGTAGAGAACTAAATACTTCCATTTCCTTTTCACAAAAAAATTCTCCTTAGTGCTATAGTTAACATTTTTATGCAATTACTCCAGAATTTCTGTCCAGCCCTTTCAGTCTTGCCAACTATGTTATAGACCCTTGCTCACGACTCCTTAGTATTGTAGACAAAATTTTCTTATTCCAAAAAGGCAAGGATGTTTATTTCTTCTGCAGAAAGAGGAAGAACTACACCAGAAGGCAGATCCTAGTGTCAAGTATCCCATGGGTGCAGGAGGAAAGGACTGCTCTTGCTGCAAAGAGGTGCATCTTCCTCCCAGTGCCCCAGAAGCAATTTGCTTTCTGCTCCTTCCCCCTGTGGCAGTATCATTCTCCTCTGCCAGCCTGATGATTTAGGAATCCAATGCATGCACAACAAAGAGGTAAGGTTCCCCTCAGCAAAAAGTAATAGTTTAGATAACTGCTTACTTTTTTATGATTTTAGGTTTAGTTGGTAAAGAATGGAAGACTGGCAGGGAGACAGGAGCATGGTGACCCATCAGTTTTTCCATCTGGCAAAAAATTTGGAACACATAAGAAATGGTATTTCTCAACACTTGGACTTGCGCTACCTAGGTGTCAACCTGGGCTTTTATACTACTTCCCTTGTTATCTCTAGCACATGCACAGCACCTCATAATCTGACCTATTAATTTATCTTACATCTATGCTCCCTCAAACCTCTCCATAGGCCAATGCTCTGTGGTGCCTGGGGTAGCCCTGTTGCTTACCTGTAAGGTTTCCCTGGGTTTTCTCTTGAGCTTTGGGGATTTCAAGGTAATAAACATGTAATAACTTTACTCTAGAATGCTGTCTTCTACCCATGGATATTCCAAGTATTAGCTACTGCTGCTAACATTAGGAGTGACAGGAAGCCTAAGATTTGTCGAAAATCCTAAATGTGTAAGCACAGAAGAATCCCATCCATAGCCTTCCTTCATGCAAGGCAGAGTATATATTTAATAAATGCTACCAGCATATTCACAAGATTTGCTGTCTTTTGCTTTTTTTCCTCATCAACCAATGCACTGAATGACTGCAGTATTAAAAATTTTAGGTACAGTTGCCAAAGTACAATCTCTTTACATATTGAACCATATGTTTTCAAGGGAAATTTCACTCCTTCCAGGGGGATGCCTGAACAGGGGCCACATACTGGGTACAGCCCCATACAGATGTGGCCATCCTGCTTCTGTCCCACCCCACTGCAGAGTGACAGGTCTGCAGGGTGCCTTACTGCAGCCATGCAGCCTTCCTGAGCATGGTCAGAGCTAGACCAAGGCAAAGCACATGCACAGCACCTCAGGTGTGTGACCAGGATCCCTTGAGGTGTGTAGGCACATCTTCGCGGTTAACCAACATGCAACTGCAAAATAGGTAAGGGTAGGTATGGGCTGACTGCCCAGAGGGTTTGCATTATGAAAGTAAGGAGGCTACACTTGAGCTGAGAGTCAGGTTCAGTAAAGCACTGAAAATATTCCGTATGGTAATATTTGTAAATCATCAGTGTGGAAGTTATTTAAAGCTTAAAAGGCCATAAAAGACGATTTTCTTCCTAGATGACGTGACATAGAAACAATTGTACCTGGCAGAGGGTGTGTGGCAGTGGCAGTACATACAGTCCGTATTCCCTGACCTGGCCCTGCAGGAACAACTGAAGATAATAGTGTTTTAATTTTTTTTTTTTTTTCTGGACTCTCTGAATTGCAACCTGCACCTATTCCAAACTCTGTTGCTGCAGGACTGAGAACTAGAATGACTCTTTTGCTAAATGCTGAGATTGTCATGTAAAGCTATCTCCAGAAAATGGGATTTAAAAAAAAAAAACTCCCCAAAAGCTGCATCAAATCCCATGAGATCCCATGAGCCTTAGTGAAAAGACAAAAGATAAACTTCTTATACAGGCAGATCAAAACTGTCACCTTTGACAGAGATAAAATCAAAATGTCATTTTTTACCCACTTTGCTTCAAGACATTAGTAAGAGAAGAGGAATGGTTTCAGAAAGGTCAAATCTTTTGCTAAAGCAAGGAGAAACTGTGGTGATGGCTAGTTGTTCTCTTTTTTACTGTAAATTCACCAAGTCCCTTTCTGGAGCGAAGTTTTAGATCAAAGCAATGTCATAGACAATTTACATGAATGTAACTTCACAGACAGATGCATGTTTGCAAGAAGCATGAAGTTTAGTGCTTCGTCATAGCGCAAGAAAACTCAGAAATTCAGAAGCATCTAAATCTATGCTATCCAGGTGGCTGGAATACTTCAGTTGCACAGCAGGAGCTTTTTCTGATAAGGAAGTCAAGGAGTCCTGCTCCTGATGTAGTGCTGTGAGACGTGAGTTGTCCCAGTGAATTACAGAATCAAAAGGACCTACTATGAAGACCAAGGTGCTTGCAAGATGGCAGGAAAATGTGTATAGTTTGGAAGGAATATCCTGAACCACTGAATCTTATCCTGATTCCTCAGAAAATCATGTCATTTAACACCTCCCACAATTTTAATCCTCCTCGTAAAAGTAATACTTTTTCCTTTCCTTTCCTTTCCTTTCCTTTCCTTTCCTTTCCTTTCCTTTCCTTTCCTTTCCTTTCCTTTCCTTTCCTTTCCTTTCCTTTCCGTCTGCTACTCTTGTTGGAAGGCTCTCCAGACTCTCACTGCTCTGATGGTCTGAAACCATCTTCTGATTTCCACCTTAAACCTATTCGCAGCTCATTTATCTATTTGATTTTCTGCCAGTATTATCCTCTAATTTAAATAGTTATTTTCCAGCTCTGGTGTCAGTCCCCCTCTTCTCTCTCCTTTACCAGATATATTTATAGCAAACAATCATATGCCCTGACAGTTTTTATTTTGCCTGAATACACAAGCTAAGCTCATGCAGAACATATCTATGCAGTACAGTGAAATTTGGTGCAGAGATTCCTGAGCTAGTGCTGGCTCCAGCTGATACATCTACCTGTTGTGCTGCAGCAGCACAAGCTCAGAGACAGAAGCAGTTCATCCACTTTAATGCAGTTTAAGGTGATAAATACTATCCATCAGTACCATGATGTACTGCTTCCAGAGCCGATGAAGTCCATGGCAGCTCAGGGCTCTTTGCATTGCTCTTTCCTGCTCAGTGCAGACATTCGCTAATCAGGTTTACTGGCTTGCTTCCACATCATCCTAATGGGATATAGTCTTACTTTAAATCTACCCCAGTTTGACTTTTTTTCTATTATTATTTTTTTCCCTGGCTATGTCTGCTTCATCACCGTACACCATGCTCCGGATATGATCTCCCTTATGTCCTGCACTATGGCCTTAATGTTTTGTCTATCGTCTGCAAAGACTGTGACTGATTGCATGAGTTATTTCCATGGCTGCATCATGCTGGTGACTCACAGGCATCCTGTGAAAAGCTAGTATATCAAGGACCTACTTGTTCTTCCAATCATGTGATGAGCTCTCTGCTCATCAGTAATGAGGATGGGATATATGAACAGGTCAGTTTATCACTCAGAAGATAATCTATCGGTCTTTCTTTCTTTCTTTCTTTCTTTCTTTCTTTCTTTCTTTCTTTCTTTCTTTCTTTCTTTCTTTCTTTTTTCGTATTACTAGAATCAGTGAGAGACGAGTCATCACTGTAAGAGTTTGCTTTCAGAGAGACAACTCTGATGGGTGTCAGGATAAAGATGCAGATCGGGATGCAAATTTTTTTCTTCTTTTTTTCTGGGAGGCAAGCCAGAGGATTTATATTCTAGCACAAACCCCCCTCCCCATCTTTTGGCTTGCAGCCATGTCTGAATGGAAGAAAATAAAAAGCTGTGTAAAGGGCAAAAGAGAACGAATGAAAGGCTCGTAGAAAACCTTTTCTTTATGGTCTTCCAGAGGTAAAATATCTCCAGCATTTATCAAGTCTTGTTCCATCTTTGCAATCAGACAGTTTAATTCTGAGTGATTAATCTTTTCTTTTTTTGTCTCCCTGGATTATATTCAGGCAGCCTTGGTTGGGACAGAGTTCCAATGACAAAATCATCATTATACTTCTTTTTATTTAAGCCAGAGGAAACACATTTTTCAAAGCTCATTCAAACTTTATGTGGACTTTTTGGAACACACAAAACACAGAAAGAGCAGCAGAGAAAAATTTAGAAGGGAGGGGTGTTCCTTTTTTTATATATGAGCAGGTGAAGCAAATGATCAATTCCAGTGCATAAATGAACTACCCATTTATTTTGATGCCTCTGTGATCAAAGACATTTATTAAAAAAGAGCAAATTAAAGCAAAAACAACAAAACATGTAAGTTTGAAAGGATTATCCCCAACTAGGAGTTCAGGAATTACCTGACATTATTAATAACTTGCGCAAAAAAGGCCTTTTTTTTTTTTTAATGAACAGGAATGTTAAATTCCAAAATATATTTATCATTAGCTTTAAAGTATGGATCTGATATGCTTCTGTAAAATCATCTAGGAAATAACTTCTGAATCACAATCCATAGGATTGTCTCATAGTAAATACATAAATTTGACTAAACAAATTTAAATATATAATGTGTTGGTTGCATTGGAGAATGATAAATGGTTTGGAGCCTGAGAGGTATTGTCGCTGAGCTTATGAGAAGTCTATCCATACAAGCTAGTATTACCAGCTGTTTCAGAAAGGATACATTTTCAGCAGCTCTCTGTATGCAAGTCTAATATCAATATTGGTGTTCTTTCAGTGACTGAGTTTCACTTTTCCCTCGATTTACTGTTTTAGTTTTAAGTCCAGAATGTAACTGACAGTATTGAGTAACCAGATGGAAGGAAGGAAGGAAGGAAGGAAGGAAGGAAGGAAGGAAGGAAGGAAGGAAGGAAGGAAGGAAGGAAGGAAGGAAGGAAGGAAGGAAGGAAGGCAGGAAGGAAGGAAGGAAGGAAGAAAAGAAGGGAATTTTCAATTATGATTGGGAACATTGCACACTTTCCCCGTGAGGCAAACTTCTGCTCTTTCCTTCCATTATTTTACAGCAAACTGCATAGAAACCACACAACTAAACAGAAGAAAGCAGAGAAAATTATAGAAGCATAGAATAACTCAATCTGGAAGGGACTTCAGCAGATCATCTAGTTCAGCCTTCTGTGTCCTTTCAGGTGAGGATATGGGAGAGCACTGCATCCAAATTTTGTTCTAACCTTAAATTTCTTGTATGGAAGCTTCTCACTTTTATGATGAATAATAACCTGAGCTAATAACCTGGGCCTTAAGAAATGTTAGCAGCCTTCAGTCCATTTCAGCTAGAGAAGAACAAAAAAGAAAGAATGTCTTTGGATAGACTTTTTGCTGTTCAATACTTGGACAATATGGTTCTTGTCTATTGTGTGAATATAATAGTGTTTTAATTTTAATATTTTTAATTATATTGATATTGTGATTCCTACACATTTGATCCTCATAGTTTGACTAATTGGTCGTGTTCCAAACTGGTTGGATGAGGTGAATTAGTGCTGCAATCTCCTTATCTATCCCTTCCAGGGTTTTATAAACCACTACCACATCCTTTCTCTGGCCTCTTTTCTCCAAACTGAAGGGTTATAGCCTCTTTAGTTCTTTCTCATGTGGAAGCTTCATTCCCTTGACCATTTTCATTTTCTCCTTTACATGTAACCTAACATCATCACATCGTTCTTGAACTGCAGAGACCAGAACTGCATAAATACACAAGAGTTTTATTTAGTAGGCAAACAATGCCATCTGTCTTACTCTCAGTGTCTGTCGTATCAGTCCTTCATTCTGGTAACTTTTGTTTCTACTGCTGCACATCAAGCCAGTTATATAGAAAACTTTTCACCTTCACGCTTTCTTAATTTCTTGTTCCAAATTCAGGTTCATGGAGCCACAATTTAGATTTATTTTCTTAAATACATTGCCTTATATTTATTTCCACTGAAACTCAATTACTATCTTTTAACAGAATTTATTTGGTGAGTCCCTTTGGAGTACTTCATTATTGGTATGGCTTTTGACTACCTGTAAAGGATTAAAATGATCCACAGTCTCATAGATATACTGCATAGTCTCTTCTCCAAGTCATGAGATGTTGAACAAGACTGTTCCCTGAAGGATGCCGCTGCTGATTCATCTCCATCCTGGAAAATAATAATTAATTTCTAATCTTCTTTTCTAAAATATCTTTCCTCAAACCAGGGGACAGCTCAATTTGTTTAGGAGACCTCTGTGTGGAATACTACCAGAAGCTTTTTGAAAATACAGTTACATATTTTCAAATGTATTTCCTTTACCTAGATGCTAATTGAAAACCTCACAGATGTCTAGTCAGTCGGTCAGTGAAGCAGCAATTCCCTTTCACAGAAAGCATTTTACCTCTTTCCAAAATACCATTTTATGGATGTGTTCAGTGTTCTTATCCTAAAAAACTAATCTACCTATGAAGATTTGCATACTTGATGTTTTGCAGTTCCTAGGATCCCCTCTATTGCTCCCTAGCAATTGCAGATCTGTAATGGTCCCTTGCTACAGCAGCTGCTTGTAATGTTGTTCACCCTGTCCTTCAGTTTTGTGCCAGAGTTCCTTGGGTGAGAGGCATTTTATCTTGGTGTCTTCTTCTCTGGCATTTAGCATCTGTGTATTTCTCTCACACTGATGTTGTTCCTGCAGCATGACACTAAGACCACGTTAAGTGTAAGAATCTCCTCAAGATCCGCAGACAGACTCAGAGAATAGATTCAGCTATTCTCTTACCTGGAAAGCATTTTTACATCATTTATTCTAACTGCTTAATGACAATAATATGTTAAATTATTGTCATGAATTTGTTCATATATCTGTCCCTGCCTTACTTTCTACCATGTATAAAATTATTTCCTGACAGTGCAAACACATACATAAAGCTCATAGCTATTATTTTTAGTTGTCATATTTTAATCTTCTATGATTTCCAAAGGGAAATAAAGTGCAACATGAGTGGCTTCTATTTGTTTCAAATCCTAAATGACAGTAATTCAAGGAAAAAAAAGTAGAAATTCTTCTTTTCTATTTTCACTTGTCTTATCTGAATTCTTCCTTACAGGAGATCAAAGTCTCCCCAGGGTGCCAAGTTCACAGTTTGAGAACTTCTATTTTAAACTTAAAGCATTTTGAGGGGTAAAGAAAGAATAGGAGACACCTACAAGAAAAGTATCTCTTTTTTTTTTCTCTGTAGGATGACAATAAAGCAGACTAAAATTAGAAATGAGGATGATTACTAGTTTTTCCCTGATTTCTGAAAGGAACTTCTCCAATGTCCAAATGATTAGCTAAGCAGTCAGAATTGTGACTATGGGATTAGGAGAATCTGAAACTTCTGATATGAATATTTTGGCTGGTTTGCTATTGAAAAGTCATTTACCTTTCAGGTAAATTTTCTCACCTGTAAAGCAAGCAATCTTAGAATACTAAAATCTGCCGAAGAAGAGTTTTTGTGTATACTTAAGACAATGAACATAAAATGTTCCAAGCAAGTATTTAGTATGAAAGTAGCACATCAGTGTGAGAAAGTCACATTTACAACTTATCCCTCTGTGTTTAAAAAGTGTCAGAATTTTATACAAAAATATAACATGTTAATGATGTTTTCATCACAAATAAAACTTGTCATCTAAATCAAAGTCAATATTTTCTGCCTCATAACAACTTGTTCATGCTCAGAGATTTGAATCCTTAATGGCACTAACTAAAAGAAAATAGATTTCTATCAATCTCAGTTTTAATCTTTTAAAAACCTGTTTAGAATAATCAACTATCTTTTGGGGGAAAATAGGAATGACTATTGATATTCCTCACAAATATAATCACCAGCATGATCTCCTTATTAAGCATAAGGAGAAATATCTTTACTCAGAAGTGGAAATTTTTGGATTATTGTTGTTACATTTCCATAAAATATGCATTCATTTTTTTTTAAATATAATAAGCTAATTGTGTTAAATATTTTTATAAGAATGAAAAATTTCAATCAGAAACAGAATAACTTTTAACACTTCGCATCTTTTGCCAAGTCCTAGTGTCAAGCACAGTTTTGGAGATTTTATATATCTCTAAGGTAATTTGAATAGTAACAAATGTAAAAAGAAATTCTATATTTTCCCAAAGCAATCAGAAAAATACACTACAGCAAACTCAGACAGCTTGCTGAAAATAATAACTTATGCGAAAACTTCAGAAAAGTATTAACCTGAATTCCTGAAAATTATTTAATCAAAGTTGGGCAGTAAAGGGTTTTCTATATCCAGTTCTTCTAGACTTATATATCTCTTATTTGGAGTTTGGAGCAGAAGAAAAAAAGAGGAAGAAGAGCTTTATAAAATTAGTTCCATGGAATTCCTGCAAAATGGGCTGATATTGATTGATTGATTGATTGATAGCAGCTTACAGCTATATTCTTTCCTTCCCTACAAGCTTCTGTCCAAGCTCTTTGATCTCATATGAACATATATGTCATACACAAAAACCTTTTTATTTCTATAAAGAAAATGTTTGTGTATATCTTACTTCTCAGATCATCCTTTTCATGCCCACATGCCAAGTAGCAAAAATATTGCTGATTTTCACAGTGTTACTGTAAATGCGGTACTGGAGATATTGCCAGATAATGATAAAAAGAGGCCCAGTGCAAGCTTTGCAAAAAATATTCCCACAGCTTTGCCCTCATGCTCCTGTATAACTTCTCAGTATGCCTATTGTGCTACCCAGAGAGATCAACTCTCTCCTTTCCATTGTTGCTTAAATAGGAGTAAAAGATAAATGAAGCAAGAAAATGCTTAGAAGGCACATAGGAAAAAAAAGAAACTGAAAGGGAACATAAAGGCATAACATTAGTCAGGGAACTGCTTAACATCTCTGTGGGAAGATGGCAGCTTCCCAGATATAAGCAAATCTAAGGGTAAATAAATTCCTCACCAAAATCAGTGAGCAGGAAGGCTGAAGCATTCTGTCTATATTTAATGGCCTGTGCATAAGTTGGAGATGTCTGATAACTGCATTCAAGAGGAATGTGAAAGAAGGGATTGGGGGACAATATCTTTTAATTTTATGGGAAGCCTAAGCCTTTAAAATTGTTGGAGAAAACATAAAAGTATTTTAAAAAGATGAACTGCAGTCCTATTATTCTTGTATGTTTCAGTGAGAAGATTAGGGAGAGAAATACTCTATGTAGTACAAATAAAGACCATGTTTTTTTCTGTGAATAAACTAAAGCAAATGTCTCAATTATGTGGTTATTTCTTGCAATGTTTTTTTCCTGGTATCATACAAAGTCCTGATCTCAGAACTAGAGATACTTTCTTGGAATGGAAATATCTGATTTATTTTATAAGAAAACAGATCCAACTGCAGTTTTTAACATTAGATTTCTTCCCTTATGAGCGACTGGTTACCAAGATAAACCGATATCATTCTTAATGCAGAGATTAAGATCCACTCTTTTATTCTGCTGCTACCAAAATGCTTTATTAAAGTATTACAAACTATCAAGTAATGTATACGTGTCTTCTCATTTCATGCCTTACTTAATGAGGATAGTGTTGTAAGTTCAACAAGTAAGGTCCAATTAATCCATATTCGTTTCTGGATCTGGATCTGTTTGTTTTTGTTTGTTAGTTTTTGTTTTTTGTTTCGTTTCCAGCCTGAATCATGGATTTCTAGCCCCAAACAAAGTCCATTTTAATAACATGAAAGTTTCTTCATTGTTTTGCTTATGTTGGCAAGCTTTTATTCCCTCCCAGACCAGACTAATTCCATAAGTTGACAGAAGCCAGGGGCATCAAATCTAATCCTTCTCGCATTACCTCTTAATGACCCTTTTGTGGGCTATCCTGACTCACCTCCTATTTTCTGCTTGGCTCATCTTAGACAATTCCAGGTAAGAGGCACTTAAGTCAAAATGTTTGTACTGAAACCATAGGTCAGCCTACAACATTATCAAATGAGTTAAGAGCACTCCAGATGACTCACTGCATTGATGAATCCTGCAGAAATCAATAGCTCCCTGCATACACTCAGCAATTTAAATAAATGTCCTTGTATGATCTAGAACTGGGGCCAAAATTCAGCATGCTGATAAAATTACATGCCAATAATTGCTTTAATTTTACATTTGATCTTCAAAATGGAACAGTTCATCACTTACAGACCTCAGTGAGAGTTAAATAAGGATAATAGCTGCAGGACAAGGTCCTAAATATTTATTTAGCATCTAGAAATTTTCTGTCTTCACAGCCAAGATGAGTTTCTAATTAAAAGGACCTTCTGAGAAGTGGTGGAGGGACAGGTTCGAATCCTTTTTCTCTCCTCAGAAATATTGATTATTGATCTTGAAACCAATCAAAAACACATTAAACTTGCTGCTTCTCAGCCAAAAAGAAAGAAAAACACCTTGATTGTGAAGGAAAGACTTCCCCATGAAATAAAGAATAGTTATTTACTTCTGCCCAGGAGGTCTTTTCAGTATACATATTGTGAAGAGAAAATATATGTATTGTGATTTTGTAGACAGGTCACTAATTACAATCATGTCCATATAGTGTTAGCTACTATTACCATAATAATAGATAGCACTGTAGCATCTGATCATATTTTTTTTTCACATGTAGCAACATGTAATTACAATGTGAGATGATAGCAAATGTTGAATTTTAATATTGGCTCCAAGTGCATACCAATGTCAACTATTTTAAATGGGTAATAAAATGTCTATATTCTCCAAGACTACAGAAGTTGACATCAAAGACAAGTTCCCAAACTTAGGATCTAAATTTGCACTTGAGAAAAGTGTATGAGGGATTACAACCCTCAAATCAGTTAGTCTTGATTTGGTGGGAAAAATAATTAGCTATGTCATGACAGCATACAGTGTTATCTTAGAAATAAAATGTAAGTTTTCATTTGCAAGTGTATTCACAGCCAGAAAATACCTTGGGGACAATTTGGGGACCAGTAAAAAATGTCTTTGACAATTTGGAGAGTTAGTTTTATAAAAGCTTCTCCTCTCCTCTCCTCTCCTCTCCTCTCCTCTTCTCCCTTTTTCTTTTTTTTCTTTTTAAAGAAATATTAGAAAGTCTATGACATAAATTCATGGTAATGCATTTGCCTCATTCATGCCATAACACAATGCTTGCAAAACAGGAGTCTGATGTGACTTCAATAATGTCATAATCACATTGTAAGGATAGCAAAGAATATTAGTCACCCAATTTAGCTTATACTTCTAAGGAAAAAAATATGCAAGCAGATCCAAATCATTGGACTAAAATTTCATGCTGTATTACCACTGAAGCAAGCAGGAAATTCTGATGACTCCAAGAGAATAGAAATTTTGGTACTTAGAATAAATGCCTTAGTTTTCTTGAACCTTTGTTACGAAATGATATTGAAAACACATATCTAGCATAAATTTCAGGGGAGTCAGCCAATAAACAGAATTTATATGCTTGTTTCTGAGAAACTCTTCCCACTGCAAAACAATAATAGATTTTCCTCCCCATGTGTATAAAAATGTTGATTGTAATAAAGAGATTTGTTAAAAAAATAAGTATAGGTTTGTGCCACTGTCCACAGTGTTGTCTTCCAGCAAACATCCTGACTCAGTACCTACTGCTTCCTGGGCACTGGAAGTGTGCTGCTTTTACTGTTCATTTGTTTTGGTCTTATACTCCTAGTTCTGTCGTTAAATGATTAATTAAAATGGTTCCTGAAAAAAAATGGCCCCTGTTGTCTCTAAAGAAATTTCAGACAGGATGAAGGATTTTGCACTGACCAGGACCCCTCTCAATAAGCAGACCAAATGCTATCACCGTGCTCTGGAGGGTGAGAGAGTTCAACAGTATATCTGAGGGCCATACCATGCCAGTTCATCTCAATGACAGAAAACAATATCCGACATATTTAATTTAGTAGGGTGATGCAGCCTTAGAGGCTTTTTCCTGTGTATTAACAGAAAATCACTCCCAAAAATCAAAGCCCTAATTAGAACTAAGACATTGCTTTAATTTATCCCTGTCTACAGATATTTCAATGTATTTACACAGTAAACCAGGATACAAATGGCTGCAAGCTCAATGTTGCACATTTAAAATGTGACTGTTGCTGTCAAGACTTACAGTGCCTCATCTATTACAAAAGTTTTGGATCAGATCTTTCTTATGGGAAATCACATAAGTTTAGAGTTTGTCTGTCCTGCTCAGAGGGAAGACAAACATTGATCCACTTGCACATGTCAGAGATGCATTGAAATAGTGAGCAGGAAGAGAAGGAAGGGCTCCAGAACTTTGCATGAGTATGGTCTGTTGCACATAAAGATGGAGGAGTCTGCGTAGTCTGCTTGGAGAAATTCTGATATCCCGCTGGACCAGCAGATAAATAACACTACACATGGCTCTGATAACTTTGCTATCTTGCCATACTTGGGATACAATATAGCAATAATGCAATTATAGTTAAATTTAGATAGAAAATTGTTTTCTGGTCCCATTCGATTATTATCAAAGTATTTTAATTACTCAGCTAGGGAGATAACATATAGTGGAAATATAAAACAAAACTTAATCATGATATATTTCTTCAGAGTATAATATGACCTATGGCCTTTGTGATAGAATTAAATTATTATCATAAACCATACTGTAATCTTTCATTCATTATTGCTTTTAAATAGATGCAATAATTTAACAGCTTTCCTTGAGTCAACTAATGATTATAAGTAGTTAAAGACATGGGAAAAGTGGTAAAATTCATTTTTTTTTTCCAGCACATAAACCAAGTAAACCAACCTAATGAGAAGGTTATTAATCTTTTTCAGGGAAGCTTTCACAATATAGTGTTGTGATCCATATCCTTGTTCATGTATTTCAAATGCATTATCTTGAGATGAATGCTGGAGATAAAATGGAAATAAACATGTCATCTACGATCTTATGGGCAGGTCAGGATCTTATAAGATGGGTAAATATATTTTAGGAAAGTTTGTGCATAAGCTGTTTTGAAAATCTTTATTAGAGATATTTTAAAAATGACAATACATGGTAATTAAGGGTCTGAAACAAATTTCAGTGAGTTAATGTTTACAATCATCTTTTGTTTCCATTTAGAGAATATACTGCAGCTTAATGTAGGAGGAGGTCTGATTCCTAGAACTCCTACCCATGCCCACGTCTTATGATGTGCTACAAATCATTTTCATTTGAGAATCTAGCAGAACAGCTCTAACATCACAGTAGGCATATGGATAAATTAATATGTCAAGTTTATTAAAATCTGAACAGTAAGTTATAAGTTCCAAGCTATTACTTTGTCCTAACTTGACTAATTTTTTTGTGTGTTGGCAGTAAACCTAAAAGGAAACCATTATCCAAGTGAATAGGAGAACCTTCACAATTAAAATTTTAAATGAACATAATGAAAAACTAAACCTGTATGCATTATGAAGGTTTGTGCATTATTAATTCTGGCAACTTTTATGGGAATATATAGGAAGAAAGGTTGATATAGCCAAGGATTAAAACAATCTGATTGCTTGATGGATAAAGGATTTTCTGAGGCCAACCATTATGGGAATATATAGGAAAGATTAATAAGGATCACTTGGTGAAGGTAAAAGAGATGTGAGTATATAGAGGGCACCTGCTAAAGATTAGGGAGGGCCCTTCTCTGTGACTGGTCATAGGGTTGTTGGCATTCCAGGATTCATGGGAAGATTGTTGAAATACCGTAGACTCTGGGCTTAGAAGGAACTGCTGGGCTGTCCCTGCTCCTCCTTCTTCCCACAAATTTTATGTGGTTGGTTCAGAGTTTATGTACTCAGGTACTTTCAAGTGGTGTTTTGCATTTAAATTTCTGCTTGTTTCTATGGAGAAGCTATATATTTTGTGGAAAAAACATCTACATGAAAAATAAAAGTAAAGTTAATTGGCTAGGGAAATTAAGCCTTTACACAGTAGATTTTTTCAGTGTCTGTGGTGTTCACAGTAGGCTAGGACTCTCATCCGGTCATCTAGAAATCTTCCAGATCATGTCCCCAGTGGCAGCAATAGTGGAAGTATTAAAGCAGAACAGCTTCTGGTAGTTCCAGATTGCTGAGTCTTTCCCTTCTCACGACTGAGCCATGCAGTCATGAATGCCAGTGAGCTGAAGCAAATGAAATAACCTTCAGATTCTCTGCAACTAGAACCTCTCTCAATGCTATTTGCAACCATGCAGGTAACAAAAAATAGGAACACAATAGCACTACATCCTACTTTGCTGTTCTTCTTCCCCATCTTTCCAAAGAGGATAGAACAGTCCTTGTGATGATAGTCTAATGTCAATTGATAGCTGGAGAATCAGATTATCCCTGACGTTACCATAGTAGAACATTATTTCACTAGCAATCTTTATTAATAACTCATATTTTTTCTTTCTTTATTCTATTCCCAAGTCCTTTTACTTGCCACCTAACTCGCATCTTTTTAAATTCCAGCTCTAGAGGCAGTAGCCTAGATGTCTGAGCTGTGAAAGAAAAGGATGTGAAATAAAAAACCTAGATAAGCAAATTTACTATTTTTGTTCACTGTCTGCAGCTCACTATAATTAGCACTCTGCACTGAACAATAGACCATGTTAGCTTCATGCAGATATGCATCTGCATCTAAGCATACAGTATCATTTATCTGTTTTCTCTGTATATCTGTAGTCTACATATGGTATCTTCAGAAAATACTATCAGAGTTCCACTAGTGAGGATTTTAACTGGTAATTTTATTGCATTTAATGGAGTTCATGTTGCACCATTAGTGGAAAATGTGAATTTCTTACTATCTTCAAAGAAGGACAAAATGACTCCTGTGTGAGCTTAGCTTTTGTAATGTGGCTGCTTTATTCAGTTAGTGGATGTTATTTAGTATTATCACATATGCTCACATGAATATGATATTTGCCAAGGACATGCACTTTTTAGCACAAAATAAAGAAACAGAATCTTTAAAAAACAGGAAAATATCAGCATGATTGTACAAGATCAAGAATAAACAGAACTCTGACTCTCCAAGTGAAATTTCCAATAAAACATTTCTCATTATTAAAGAATATTCAGTTCTAAGCTTTTCAACCGTTCTAAATTAAGATGTCCTGTAAAAAGATCACAACCAAACTTCCCTATTTTGTATTTTATAAATATCTGAAGATAATGAAAAATAAGCTCTTTCTGGAAAAGAACTATATCAAAATCACCCTGGAATTGTCACAAAAATTCCTGTCTGTTTCTGTCAGGGCTTCCAAAGGGAGATGTATGAAGTTCCACATCTGTGTACATGCTTATGAATCTTCTCAACAAGAATATTTGTAATCTCCTTTGGAGGACTGGCTGTAATCCAGACACACAAAGCTTAGTGTATTCCTCTAGCCATATCGATAGCTAACCTACCTAATTGTTCTAAGCAATTGTTTTGCATCATTGGCCTCAATGCCATGCTGTTCAGTTTAATCCTATTGTATAGTTTTTCATTTTTTTCTATTGTTTTTTAAAAATATTTAATTTTCTGTTCTTAAATATAATTGATTTCTCCTTTCTGTTTAGAGTGTAAGATGCGGTGAAAATTCCTGATCTATTATTTCTCTGCTACATATTGCTTCATATATTCACATCTTTATTTCTTCTTCTTCATTACCTTTATAGTAAACAACCACACTTGTCTCAATCCCTCAAAAGAAAAGAAAATAAACTGAAACCAGTAGGATGACTTTTGTTGAAAGAGCAGCATTGCAATTGCAATATTATGTACACTCAAATTAGGAAACTTGAATGTCAAGATGTAATTTATGTTCTGTTCCCTTTCTTCTTTCCTCTCTTGTGTCAGGTTGAATTCTGTTCTATTTAATTACATTATCGTATACTGTTTTGTTACAGAGCCCTTCTGTCTTGTTAAGATCACAAAATGGACAGTACTTAATGCTGAATAATTATTCAATATTTTGTTGTCTTCTCATTATTTAAAGTCTGGTCCATGCCTTATTTACTGCACACTATTAAAACCCACTTCAAAGTGGGAGTTATTAAAATTCTTCTGGGTTTTCCTATGGTATTCATCACTATAATATTTGGACATTTCTGAAATATGAGTGGATAGAACTGACAGATAAGTGGACATTTTACTTGTTTATGGACAGGGAATCGAGACACAGAATGAATAACAGCAAAAAATGTCCATTCACATTTGCTATCAGTTTTTTCAGAAGTTTTTCAGAATACTTTGCAGATCTACATATGCTTAAAACAAAGTTGTCACTGGCAACATTTGGGAGTGTGGGGTGGAAAAACAGGCACTCAGACCTAATATCAAGAACCCAGGAAATATACCCATAGAATAAATATTTATTTGAATTGACTGGTTTCACCAGTCGCTCAAAGCTAGAAAGAGCCTTCAGGCTTAGTTCAATTGCTTCAAGGAGAAGACCGTCTTTTTATACCAGCAAGGTCTTCTTATGTTCACCTTGCTAATCCATATCTTCAGCAAAACAGACATGAGCTTTGCAGACATCAATTTTTCAAACAAACAGCCGTATTTCACTGTCATGAGTGTGACAGAATTGCGCGAGAAGCAGTGGGACCTGGAAAAAAGTAGAGCCTAACAGAAGTTCTGGCACTGCAGAGGCTTGCTTGAAGTGACCACTTGCAGGATGGTTGGTGTGTGTGCAATCTAGTTCTCCATGATTCCCTAGGCAACACAGTCTGTCCTCCTAGCACATACTGATAAGAGTGAACGGAGAGTGGAGCCGAGTGGCACTGCGCTCCCCGCAGAGGTGGTAGCCTGGTGGTGCCACAAAGCTGATGGGCCACAGTGTGGTGTCTGGTGCCGGACCAACAATGGTGGCAGATCAGTTTCGTCTGATAGGCCTTGCTCAGGCTTCTTCTAAGCTCATTATAATACCAATACACGACCACTCCTCACTGAGCACACTCTCTAGATTTTCGATTAACTCGGGAGACTCTTTTTTTAACACCAATAAATAACAAAAGTAAGTATGACTAAAGTCACTCAAACTCCACCTAAATGTAAAAGAAAATATATAAAATGCGAACTAAGGGGGTAAGAATTAGGAGGAAGAAGGAAGAGGAGAGAGGGAAGACTCCATCATAACTTCTGGATCACTCAACAGCCTTTCCTCCCCTTGGGTCAGGACACTGCCTGAGGAGACTCCTCAAGATTGAGAGCCCTCTCACTACTTCTGGGTGAGTGAGGATTGCACATTTGTACACTAGGCACTAGCTAAGATCCCCACACTGTAGCAGAGAATTTCCTATACCGACATCCGAAATCTGTTTTCCAAATGTTGTATTTGAATAAATTGTGCCAGTCGTGAACTCAACCACTTGTCTTGAAGGCAACTGGATCTACAGTCAACAGCCTGTTGGTGAATCTGATACTGCCAGAGTTGAACTTATAGTGGAACTTGATTCGCTCCAAGGAAGGCGATCGGGCCGACGGTCAGCAGACTATGGGTGAATCCGATACTACCAGAGATGAGCTTATAGTGGATCTCACTATTGGGGAACTCACTTCGCTCCTACTCTTCAGTCGACTGCCAGAGTTGGGTGTATAGCTAACACAGCATTCGGTATCCCTATTAAGAGATGAGTCCAGCTGCCCCAGTCCCTCTAACCTTTGAGGATCGCAGAGGGACTCATCTCCTACCAGATTTGCCTCCCCATCAAACTGCAACAGTGAGATAAAGACTACCAGGAAGTACCACCATGATAAATAAGACCTTTACTACATCCTGCTCTAACTTGCCGAGTGAGTCTGGCACATGCTAAGAAGAAAAGCTAGCATCCCAGCTGTTATGGAGGAAACTTTCCCAGATCACTGCATTACATCTGCACAGAAAACAAACAAAGAAGCACAGAGGAGCTCTCTGGAATTTTACATGCAGCAAATACATTTGGGACAGAACAGTAGAAGGTGGCAATAAGGCAAGTGACAACAAGAAGGTCATGCATATTGGTCTGGGATGACAAGACAAACAAGGCCATTGGCAGCTTATGCCAACTCTCCAATTTAGAAAGCAACAAATACTGACAACATTAACCCATTCCCTGTCCTGGGGAAACACATCTATAACCTTGCAACACTGTGGAGAAGGTCTGGTCTAAGGTGGACCCACTAAGCACAAAGACTGAGCTGCCAGCTGGGAGTCAGACACCCTGACCAGGTGGAGTTTCCTCTTCACTCAAGTCCATGGTGAGGTCACAGCAGGACTGATGGCCTTCGTTGGTATGAGTGCATTCTGGGCAGAGCACAGTTGGGTGCTACAGGATAAAGATTGCTTTCCATTTGTTAGATCAATCCCACTTAGTCAATAAATATTTTATTTAATGTCACTGAAAGGTGTAGTTCTGCCTTTATGGTTACCTCACTCTTAAATTTCCAAATAGTACTTTTGTTTTGGAGACGGTGAATTGAGAAAGAAAATCTGCCAGGAGAAGAAGGTAATAGTTGCACAGGCAGTTGTTATTCCTTGCACTTTCTAGCTTTTGAACTATTTGAACTATTGTCTTGTGTATCCAACAATGCTATTTCAAAATTTACACCGTATATATACGACGTTTTACTTGCAAAATACACACTGGAAAACAAGCATGCTGATTTTCACAAAATTCAGAACCAGGATTAAATTCAGCACACAAAACATTGCTATTCAGTTTGATTATTTATCCAGAGTACCAATGTTTCTCAATCACAAGGCAGTAATCTTATTCTTTATATTTCTTTTCTACTGGCTAAAATTCCAAGGCTAACTTTCAGTTGGACTTCTAGAAGACTCTGTCTCCACCCAAAACCCTTTCATAAATAACTCAGGAAAGACATCGTGAGATTTCAGTGAGAAATGTACCCTTCGTGAATCATCTTTCTTTCATATGTAGTGTAGGTAGTGTTACTTCTCAAAAACTGAAATAAGGTTTTTGTTTTTGGAATAAGTAAGTTTTTTTTTTCCGACACTAAATATTCTGAGCACCCTACTATAAATGATAACCTCTGAATCTTGTCTCATATAGCTGTATTCTCTGAAATTGTATTGTATGCTGTATACTGAAATGTTTTCTTATGCTCTTGACTTTCCTGTCCTTCCCTAAGATTTTTCTTTCTTATTGAGTGGATGAAATTTTGAAATGAGATCAATTTATTGGTAACAACTAAAATAATTTCCATCCCGAGCAATCTCCCTGTGATACATAAAAGAGGCCACAGCTGGCATTTTCTTTTTTTCTCACAGCTCTGGAATCACTGGAAATTACATGGTGTTATATAAAAAAAAAGCTAAAATTAGTAACACTGTTTTAACTTTTAAACTGTCAGCAGCTTTCATGAACAGTTGAGATGCCACTCCTGTGCAAATGGGAATCTCTGAAGGGGAAGTTAGATTAGTTGAAGCAGGAGATGTAATACTTCAACTGAAATAATTCATCTAAGGTATATTAAACACCCTAGAAAGAGGGCACCATTTGCTCTCGTAAAAAGTGCACGTGCATGACATATGAAAAATATATCCATTGGAAAACCATGAATTATGCAAATCATCAGGTAATTTCCTGTGTAAAAATTAGCATGTATTCTCTTAACTCTATGATTCTGAGTCACAGAAACATCTGCTAATGCTTTAGGTAAGTTCCTAAAGAGTTCAGGCTGGTAAAGATTGCTGCTGGATTACAGGCTACAAGGCACTTCCAAATGAGATGCTGAAATTTTGTTTGATTTAATTACTTTAATGCTTAATGTCTAAGCAAAATATGCTAGGGAATCATGTAGCAAGTCTTCCTGAATTTCAGTCCATTTGATTTTTTTGGGAATGCTCAAATCTCACTTAAATCACATTGATATTATGTAATTCAGCACTGAATGTGGATGGTATGACCCGTGGAATAAAAAATGGTATCAGCTTCTTGTCTAACAACTAATCAGCACAGTCAGTTAGGAAGCAGGAGATCCAGGATCTGTGCAAAGGTTAAATCCTCATCGCCTACTTCCCAGAGGAAAAAAATATGGAGAAAGAGAGGGAAGAGTACTGCTGACAAACATAAAAAAGTGTTGCTGTTCATATATTTGATTACAGAATTTGTTGGGGCAGATAAAAGGAACTCCTGGTTCTAAGCCAGGATCTTGCCCATTCATTATTTAATATACTGTCTCGAATTCTGATCTTCCTCTATCTTAAAACAGTTAAAAAATTTCAAGTTGTGTGTCTCAAAACTGTATTCAGAGCTATTGCAAAACATCTCAAGTGGAACGCGCCAAGAGTAGCCACATCCCTTTCATCCCAGGAACATTTAGCAGACTGGTATTCTTAGGACATAGTCAAGCTGTGGGACTCACCGCAGCTTTCCAGGTTCTAGGAAAGAATATGAGATTTCAAGTATATCTTAACCACATCCTGAGAATATAGCGAAATTGGTAAAGATGTATCAGCTCTCTGCCTTTTCTTCTCTCTGTTCTCTTTTCTAGTGCCCTTGTTCCCACTGGAAAGAAATCCAACTATCTCAAGGGAAGAAAAATATTCTAGTGGGTCGCCTGGCTGGGATAACAATAAAAATGGGATTGAGCCTTTCTAGTTAAACATTAAGGTGGAGGAATTAGGTTACTAACTTCAGATATAGTATTCCATTTGGCATCTGAATAGGTTTGTCAAACTGAACCTTAAGAGTTGGAGCGGGGTAGGGTTCAACTCTCAGTTGCCCTGTCACCCTGCAGAAGCCCTCTGGGCTCTCTATATGTGGCAATGTGTAATTAAATATTTCCATGTTCTTAAGTTATTTTTAATTGAGAATGAAATATATAGTAGTACTGGCTAATTACCTCGGAACTCTGCATGTTCTCAAGGTCTCTGTGAATAGAAGGACACTAAAAGATAAACCTTCCAGGACTATGTAGGGGAAATATGTCCCTTTGGAGGTGGCAGGGTGGGAGTTAATGGAAAAAAAAAAAAAAAGGATATTTTAAAATGTCTAATTTGAGGAATGGTTTGGTGGTTACCTGCATTTCTTCCTACCTCCTTAAAATCACCTTTGTTTCCATGGAAACAAAAAGAAAGTTGAAACACTAGGTAAATCTAATAGATGGATAGAAATCTGCTAGTGTAGTAGTTATATATGTTCAGCAGAAAGAACAAATGAAGTAAGCAAACAAACAAGGGATTATTTACTGACAGGCAATGTCAATGATGACACCAAAATTATTTATTATTATTATTATTAACACTTCTGTGAGAACATATATATCACTAATCCAGGGAGAGTGGCATTTTTTTTTCCCTAAGTGATTTAAGCAGAGAGGAGAGACCAGACTTTTCTGGATATATTTTTTCACTTTTTTTTAGTGGCATAAGGGATGATCTATGAGGTCTATTGATCTGTGAGAATCTTTTTAAGAAGTGTTTTGTTTTGGAGATCAGAGAGAATGAGCACATTACTGTAGGCTCCAAATCTTTAGATCCAGAACTCTCGGAGGGGCTGAGAGAAGGTCTAGGAAGAAGATTGAAGAGGGATCATGTCTGGAGGCAACATTGCCTAGGGAGAGCAAGAAAAGGTCACTGTGAGAATGGGACTAATCAGTCTGTAAGCTATGGATGCTCTATTGAAGTTCAGTTCCAGCTGTACCAGTCTTAACTGCAGAATAGTAGAGCCTAAAATATTGTCTTCATTCTCTATTCTGTCGTTGTGCTGACTGCTGTGTAAACCACTTGGACAGCCGTAGCTCAGGAGCCACATTACTTATTTAGAGATATTGGTGCTGTATGTCAGGTAATCACTGCTGTGAGCACTACAAGCCTCGTCCAGGAGGTAGATCTTATTATACAGGAGGTCTAGACTCTAGTATTGGGCCAGAGACTTGCTGAACCAGGCTGGGTTCCCTGTTAACTTTGGGTTTTATCCCCAGTTTCTCATCACCACAAAACCACATAAAAACATGATACATACACACATACCATGTTGTTATCATGCAGTCAGCCATTAGATTTTGCACATACCCACTCTCTCTCATCACTGGTGTAAGAGGTGAAGCAAAATAAATGTGAGGTGAATATATGGAAAGGATATTTGAGAATACAACTTCAGAGGTCTCAAGTGTGTGATTCAGTAGAAGAGCACTCTACCTGACATCCTCCTGTGTTACTCAGTGTCCTAAAGAGGAATAGGATTGGCTGACTGATAGTGATCCTCAGCTTACGCCAGTGAACACTGTGAGGGATATAGTGGGACTCTTACCATCATGAATTAGAATAAAATTATACCCTTGATAAAGCCTAGCTTTTTTTTTTTTTCTTCTAATGTAGACTGCTATGTAGCGCTAAAGTGTTTTAAATGACTTTCACACTTCACAGGTGGAGTTTAGTTTCTCTCGGTGGTTTGCCTGATAATTTCCCACTTTCCATTTGGAAAATGTCACATGTATAGCATTCTTGAGTTGGGTTTGTGAAATCAGTTTCTTTTCTTCTACAGGCAAACTAAACAAGGAGTAAAGGAAGATAAGAGCCCTTCAGGTGCTTCTTCAGAACTATTGCAAGTAAGCGATCATTTATGTTTAATTAGTTTATTTTATTAGCAACAATGCATTTAGATGAAGACAACCTGTAAGGCTCCTTTGGCACTATTCTGTAGAAAATACATACTTTTTTGAATAAGGGATAATATTTCCTGGCTGACTTTTCTCAGCAAAATAAATTAAATTATGTTATAAAACAGATATTTTACGTATTTACTGCCAGATGGATGGCATCCTCATTTTAATCCATATTCAAAGACATGTTCTTGCATGCTCAATAGATGCTAAAAATAGATTTTTGCTCTGAATTTTGGAATTGACAATTTTCAAGGGTAAAAATTATGTAATGTAAGAAATTGCCTATTCTTTGAAAATTAAATATATAGTGAATCTGAGACAGAAAAGCAAAATCTCTGGAAAATTATGTTTTACAGCACTTTCTTTCATTATTGAATTCTTCAACAACAAAAGTAAAGTTATTGGAGTGACATGCTATATCTATACAATTTGTTCTCTTTGACAAGCACTTTCCACATCTCTTAAATACATTCATCAGAAATTACATTGCTTATTCTCATTCTGTTTTTCACAGTCAAATATACTCAAAGAAAGTAAACAACGGTTTCTAGCACTAGCTCTGCTGGCTCAACACTTTAATTGAATTAGCTGAGGAACAAGCCATTTCATACAATTTTTTAAAAATTTTCCCTTGATTTGTACAACAGCATTGAGGAGGTTGATTAAAAAATACCCAGTCTCCGACAGATCCAAACTTATATTATTACTATATTATCCAAACTTATATTATATTATGCTATACTATATTATATTATATTAGGATTCATACTACCAAATTCATACTAGAAGCCTGTATTCTATATCCTCTTTTTTGCCACTTATTAAGTTATCCATTACTTCCCTCTATAACCAGTAACCTTTTGAATCATTGCTAGTGCAAACTCGACTTGATCCTGCAAGTGAAAAGAGATTAATGAGAAGCAGATGCCACACTGTCTCGGATGGCCAAATACAAAGTATCCATTAACTCTAGCATGACAATACTGATAGTCTTTGTGGTCCAATAACTTCTTTCAGGCACTTAAGTGTAGGACTTTAAGCTGTTTTTAACTACAGGCTGCTAAAGACACTTGACTACCAGGAAAGTGTTCAAGCACTAGTTGAAATACTAGATATTAAAATTACATGAGCTTAAGGGGAGATCCAAATATGACCTAGGCATTATGATAGTGCTGTAGTGCTGCCATACCATAAAAATTGAGTGGGATTCAGAGTGAATGGCTGTGCACTGAAGTCTGAAAGTCACAGATGTCACACTGAGAAGGGAAATCTTAAATCAGTCAAGCAGAAACTGCCAGAAAATATATTTCTCATCTTCATTTAAGGACAAATCTCACTTCTGCATTTTGTAACGTCTGTGGGTATGTGAAACAAAGCTGGATGTCTTCTCCATTCCCCCAAGGTGCTTATTAATATGGACAATATGAAAAGCTATTTTTCAAGAGCCTTGAATTCAGTGCATCTTATCTAAGACAGTCTAAACTCTTGACCCCCACTTCCTTAAATATTAACTTCACCCCTAGATTTTTAGATGCTCTGAACAAAGCTTCCCTTTCAAGGTTCTCACTTACAGAAATTTGGCCAGATGTAACAAGAGTACTGGGGCTGGAAGAAGGCAAATGAACAAGACGATGTGGTGATGAGAAAGTAGATCCACTGCATCTCAAGCCATTTACACATTTTTACCACAGGCAGCAAGCAAACAGCAAACAAAAAATCACAGAAGCAGATCTGACATTTGAGTATATCTCATTTGGGACGAGAATGCTAACTGTGAGGATATAACCATGTTCACCTTGGTTTTCCTTCCTCTGGTTCCATGATTCTTGTTTTCTTAAGCATGAAGACAGATACAGTAGGAAAATGTTTCTTCTCTCATCCAAGAATAGGTTTCAAGGAACTCCGTAAATCCTGCATCTCCCTGGGCAGAGACAGGAGCCTAACTCAGATTGCCATTTCCTGGACAAGTAATGTTCTAGGCCAGCAAGCAATGCAGGACTGTCATACAAGGTCATTAAGTCTACTGAGTCTTCATAGGGCTGAATTTGAGGCCAAATATTTGCAGGCTCAGTATTTGCAGTAGCCAAAATATAGGCACTCAAAAATGCACCGAGAAATTTTTAAATATATAGGACGCAGACACCTAAGTGGAGTTTTCTTGATTAGTGTCCTTAATGTAAGGCAAAGATACATCAGATGAGGGGCACTTTAAATGCCTAATTGCTGTTTCGGACCCCAATCATATGTGATTTAATATTCCTAGAATGTTATATAGAACAGTTATATAGAATGTTATATAGAACACTAATAAAATATAATAGTGAAAATGAATTGACATAAAAAGTGGTTTATGTCTAGTTGAGGACACAAATAGTTTGAAGTTACCTCTGCATGATTCTTCGTAGACTGATCAAACTCTATGAATAATGTATGTTCTTTTTGCATGCTAGATAGGAGAATTATGCATTGCTGAGTGGAAATTTAAGTTGATTGACCAAAATTCCATAGCTAGCCAGGAAAGATGGAAGAAAGCACATGTGATTCTCACTTTGATTTGTTTAACTTTGTTAAACTTCTTTTAACTGTTTTTGTTTTTTTATTATTTTTTTTGCCAAGATATATTTCAGATCTTCTTGAATTTGGACTTTATAAGTTTTGAGTCTTAAAGATTTTCAGCATCACTTTTTTCTCCTGACCCTGAGAACAAAAACTCTGTTTATAATTTTTTTATTCATATGCAGTGAAGAAAAGCTTGATACCGCACTTCCATCACTGAAGTCAGAATGATAGAGCTGTTCTTTTTTACACTTTGACTTTACACTTTTCCCTAACCTAGACTTACACTTTAAATCACACACAGCATGAATACTATTTTATTTGGTTCCTCAGCGAGTGTTTTGGGCTTGCCAGAAATCTGCCATTCTGCATTGCAAACAAATAGGTAAGCATTAAGGGTTCCTTTTTCCCTTTTATTTCCCTCAGTATGCTTGCACCTTTCTCTTGAAGGCATTACCATTCAACAAGAAGATAGTGATTTGATTGGTACATTACTCTACCATTCATGACTGAATGAACTGACCCAGCAAACAATATTCCAGCAAACACAGCCACTCTTTGCTGGATATTGCCAATCACCACAGAGCTTTTTCTTCTGGAAATGGATATTTCCTGGGGAGAGCTGATAGTGGTTTAGCTATATTTACTCTCTACTGGGAGTGACCTTATATTGCCAGATTTCCATGGAGCTCTTCTGTACAATGTAGTAAAACTCCCTATCATGTTTTCAGGTTGATAACATACTCCTGATGTTTTGTATCCTCTACAGATAATGTGTTGTATGGTTGCAGTTGTCATTAATGATAGGTAAGAACTATTTAATATCTAGCTAAGGAGATCATTATGATGGTTTCAGCCGCAGACTCTTGCACAATATTTTGCTGAAGTTGAAAGCATAAATACAATTGAAACTTGAATGTGACATTGGCATCAATGAAAACAACTTTTAGATGTTATTATTGTCTAGAAAGAGGAAGGTAACTGTCAGGAGTGGATTGCCTTTCTCATTGCTCAGGCATATAGTTTTGATAACAATTTTAGTGTGAATCTCTTTAAAGTACATAATTAATCATGTTATGACAGGGTTATATCTTGATACTATACACATCATTACCCTTATCTGTAAGAAGGATATTATCAGTGGGTATATGTACGTTTATGTTCAGCATACAGTTAATGACAAGTTACATGCCCAGACTGTGCTCTAACCAGCAATAAGGAATCAGATCTGTCAAGGAAACTTGAATGAAAGAGATTATGAGATAACAGATTTCACATTTAAAACAGGAAGAAATAATAATGGAAAAATAAAAGTCATTAGATTTAAGGAAGAAAGACTTCAAAAAACTAAGAAAACTATCAGCCTACTGGCTCAAGTCTAGTTAAAGGGTAAAAGACACCTGACAGGATCTTACAGAATCATACTGAGGTCACAAGCAGACTATCCCAAGATCTCCTTCATCCCAATGAAGGAAAATAAGATGAGGAAGAGAAATCACCCTTGCTAAATCAGGAGTTCCTGTCTGACATCAGAGAAGGAACATATTTAAGAAGGAAGATATAAGAAATGGGAAGCAAGTTTTATTGCTACAGGTAAGTATGAAAGTACAGCTTGAGAACATAGAGGCAAAATGACACACTTCAGCGATTTGGGAATGAGCCTGAGAGTGGAAAGAGAATGCTATCTACAGAGGATACTGAGGAAGTTTAATGACTTTTTGTTTTTTTTTTGCATTAATCCTCTCAACACAAAAGTCAGATGGAATCAGGTAGTTTGTAGATTGAATTCCTACAATAAAGACAGACCTCAGAACGAGTTAAGGAGAGTGACCTCAGAGTGAGTTAAGGCTCTACAGCATACTGGGTTCCTAAGTAAGATGTTTCTAAATAAGCAAGAAGCAGCAGCATCCTAGAGTATGTAAGAAATAGCAATTCTTATTTGTTACCTTTGAGATATCACTGAACATGAGTGAGGCACAAGGGGAATTGAAAAAAAAAAAAAAAAAAGATTTCTTTATTTACTTAAAAAAAAGAAGAAAAAAGAAATATAGGCAAGCCAACATTCAATACTTGTACAAATGATCGAAAAACTATTTGTAAGCCCCTGGAAGGGAACAAGGAAATGAGTAACAGCCAAAATGGATTTGTCAAGAAAAACACATGTCAAACCAATTTAATTTCCTTCTGTGACAGGGCAGAAAACCTTCTGGACAGGGAATAGGCAGTAGATGTCATATATCTTGAATTTAGTAGAGCTTTTGACACTGTTTTATGACATCCTTATAAGCAACCCAAGGAAATTTGGTGTATAGAAAAAGTGATTGGAAAGCTGTTCTTAGAGAGTTGGTACCATAGTTCTGTCAAACTGGAATGATGTATTGAGCAGGGGTCCACAGTATTCTCAACACTGACTGGAGGTATTGATTGTTTTTGCTACCATCCTATGCTATAAAATAAGAAATTGAATTTATGGACAACATCAAGCTGGGTGGGACTTCAGGTTGAGAAGAGAATCAGTATTGAGTCACACACAATTGGAGATGTGACCTAAAAATTAGTCTGGATTCCAATAGGGATAAGTACACTCAGTTGAACAAATATATTATTTTGAGGTAGCAGAAAAGTTCTAGAAACTATAAAGAATCATGAGCCAAAGAAGAACCGATGACATCAAGCTGTGGAGAAAAAGACCAAAAGCATATCTGGATGCATCTATTTCTCCATTTGTTCTCCTCTGCTTCAGGAAAACCTCATCTTAAATAGCATGTCTATTCTGGTGCACCACTCTTCAGAGAAGTAATAAACTACTAGGAAAGAGCACAGACAGAAGCAATTAATGAAGTCAGAGATTCTTCATTTCCTTCTCCCTTCCTTCCTGCCTCTCCCTGCCTTTTCTCCAAACCACCTAAAAAAGGGATGAACAAAACCAAACAAACAAATAAACAAACAAAAAAGCAAAATTGACAGAGTTCAGCTAAGAGAGAAGCAGTATCAGTCAGTCTAGGAAAGCAGTATCACTTTAGTGTCTTCCAAGCAAATGGTTCCAGAAATTGTCCTCCTATTCTTTGAATTTTGTCACATGTCTTATCTAGAAGGGGTTCCAAACATAAGATAATTAGAAGTGTATCATAAACAAATACAGTATGATTTCTTCAGGTCAAATGTACTTTCTTTGTTAGGGAATGTAATTCTGATGAAAAGAAAGATAATGCATTTGCTTAGAGGCTAGGAACATTTAAGGTTAAGCTGTGCACGTTAAGGTACTGTAAGCTTTTGTTGTCAAAATGATTCTATTTTCAGAAGTTATTTGAACACTTGTGAATCTAAATCTCACCAAAAATTAACAGAGACTGAGAATAAAGGGCTACCAGATCCGAAGCGCTTAAATGAGTTTTATCTTGCTTCTTTATCTGTCATTGAAAACTGTAGAATTTAGAGATTCTTGTTGATTCTTGCTGATTGTGAAAACTAACATTTCAAGAGAAATGTACAAAAAACCATATTTTTACCTCTCTGCTCAAATTCTATTGTGTACTTATTATTTAACATGATTGAACAGTCCTTGTGAAAAAACAAAAAGTTTAATCTTGCTTAGTATTAGACGGCAACACAGTATCAACAGGCTAGTCTCTAAGGAATGATATTACTCTTCACAGATTCTGCATTCTATTCCTTTCTCCCTAGGTTTATAGATTGCCTTTTCCCATAAGAGGCACTTTCTTTTGAGACTGACATTGGTGTCATTAAATTATGCTTCATTGGAATGAATAATGATTCATCTGTAACATCAGAAGTCAAAAACATTCAATTTCAAGATTTATATTTTTCCACTGTGTGGGTGGAAGAATAGAAGATAAAAAATATGTACTCTAGTATTATACTTAAATTTTATTTTCTTAAATGCTAAAATTACTCAAATGGGAATAAAATACTATTATGAAGACTGAATATTTAATGAAAATGTACCTCCATTAGGAAATGTGTGTATGCTTTGAGAAAGTCAAAATTGAATAAAACATTCAAATTAAATTCTAGACATATGCTAGTGACTTCCCAATCAACTCAATCACTTGTCTCACTTGTAGCAGAGATAAAAGCAAATGTCACTAACAAGTTATGCTAAATACTTTGAATCTCAGATACTTTGTATGCAAAGATACATGTTTTTGAAAGAATACTTTTGTAGTATGTCACAAAAATGAATCTTCCCTGATTACTGGCTTTGTAAATGGTCAGCTATTCTCATAATAGATATACCTGTTCTAACTCATTCATACCTTTGAGACAGATGATATCAGAGGTTTTGTTAATTTCTGTGGACCATCTGAGGAAAAATGTATCTAGCGCATACGAGACCTAGCTGTTTGCATCTGGCAATTTTTTTTTTGTATAGTAATTTAGCACCATGTTGACTACTCACAACTAATTAACAGTTTGGTAGAGTAAGACTATCCAATTCAGCAGCAACCCATAAATATACTAGAATCATTTTTTATATATATATACATATATTTATATAAATGACTTAACCGTCGGAAGCAATAAGGTGTAAATAGCTTTGCCCTTCTACCAGGGTAATGTTCTGCTTAAAAACAGGCAGGATGTAATTAGCAGGGTAGAGTTTACATGCCTGTGTAACTTAATTTCCAAAGCTCTCTATTTTGGGTATCTCTAGGTATTGTGCGTTTGTATCTTGGTAGAATACTGAGTCATCTAGGCATTGCCTAAATTATTCAGACAACTCTTTCCTTTGTCAGCACATTGGATTCAACTGCAAAGATTTAAATCATCAGAAAAGCAAAGTCCTCAAGATTACTAACATCACATAAAACCTTCCAGGGGCTTCAATCTAGCTACTGATTATTGTCAGAAAAATGTTTTATTCAGACTAAGAGGGCCTAAGCTGACAACACGAATGAATTCTCATTAAAGAGTGGGCAGGTCTGTGAACATGCACAGAGGTAGGCTGTTAACAGGTAATTAAATGCAAAACTAGACTTGAACTTTACTGACCTATTAAATATTATTGCAAATTCGTCATACAAGTTGCTGTTAGCTAATCGAATGTCTGCAGCAATCAGACTGATTGATTAAATTTAAAGAGATTTTGGCCTTTGTTTTGCTATGAATCTAGCTGAGCAGTATTTTTAGAATTTCATTTTTGTTTGTTTGATTAAATATAAGGTATTTTCAACTTTCAGATTTCACATGGCAATATATTAAATGATTGTTAGCAATAAGTTATAAGAAACGACTGTGCATATGAACAAACAAACCTAAAATTATTTTTTTTCAATCTTTGGTGACTGAAATCTACTTTTGGATTCCTTTTTCTACTAGCTATACTTCTAGAGCCCTATTTCTCTCTACTACTTATGTTATCAAACATTAACTTAATTTCTTCCACACCTGTTATACAGTATTTCTTCTACAATATATATACATCTGGAACATATGGAGCTCAGCATAGGCCAGGATGATATGTTAGTCAAGCTCTGTGGGTAAGGATTAAAGGGCAACAGGGGCGACACTGTGGTGCGAGTTTACTATACGTCTACTGACCAGGAAGAGGAAGTGGATGAGGCCTTCTACAGGCAACTGCAAGAAGCCTCACGATCCCAGGACCTAGTCCTTATGGAGGACTTCAACCACTCTGATGTCTACTGGGATAATCACAAAGCTAAGAGTAGACAGTGCAGGAGGTTCCTGCAGAACATTGCAGATAACTTCTTGGTGCAGGTGGTTGATGAGTCAGCAAAGGGAGGGGTGATGCTAGACCTGATACTAAAAAACAGAGATGGTCTAGTGGGAAATGTGAGGGTTGGTGGAAATCTAGGCTGTAGTGACCACAAGATGTTGGAATTCACAATCCTACGTGGAGGAAGCTGGGCAAGAAGTAAGACTGCAACTCTGGACTTTAAGAGAGCTAACTTTTGATTCTTCAGAGAGCAACTTGGAGGAATCCCCTGGCCAGGGTCCTAGAAAGAAAGGGGGTCCAGGAGAGTTGCCTATTATTCAAACACCACTTTCTCCAAGCTCAGGATTGGTGTATTCCTGCAAGAAAGAAGTCAAGAAAGGAGGACAGGAGACCTGCGTGGATGGGCAAGGAGCTGTTGGGTAAACTTAAAGAGTGCATACATAATGTGGAAGAAGGGCCAGGCTACATGGGAATAATACAGGAACATTACGAGGGAATGCCAGGATACAGCAAGGAAGACCAAGGCTCATTTTGAATTAGAGTTAGTGAGAGATGTCAGGGGCAACAGGAAGGGCTTCTATAAATACATCAGTAGCAAGAGGAAGACTAGGGAAAATGTTAGTTCACTGCTGAATGGGGAGGGTGCCTTAGTGATGGAGGATGCAGAGAGAGCAGAGTTACTAAATGCCTTCTTTGCCTCAGTCTTTGCTGCTAAGGGTAGTCCCCATGAACTACAGAGCTCGGATATGAGAGACAAAACTGGGAGAGAGGAATACTTTCCGCTGGTTGAGGAGCACTGGGTTAGGGATTATTTAGGCAAACTGGACACACATAAATCTATGGCCTTGCATGGGATACACAGAGCAGTCCTAAGGAAACCGGAGGGGTTTGTCACTCAGCCCCTCTCCATCATCTTCAAGAGGTCATGGAGGGTGGGAGAGGTGCCTGAGGACTGGAAGAAAGCCAGCATCACTCCAGTCTTCAAAAAGGGCAAGAGGGGGGACCTGGGAGGCCTCACCTTCGTCCCTGGAAAGGTGATGGAGCAGCTCATTCTAGAGATCGTCTCTAGGCATGTCAAGGAAAAGAAGGTGATCAGGAGTGGTCACCATGGATTCAGCAAGAGGAAGTTGTGTTTGACAAACCTGATAGCCTTCTATGATAGGGTGACTGTTAGAGTGGATGATGGGAAAACCATGGATATTGTCTACCTTGATTTCAGCAAGGCTTTGGACACAGTTTCCCATAGCATCCTCATAGGAAAGCTTAGGAAGTGTGGACTGAATAACTAGACAGTGAAGTGGATTGAGGACTGGTTGGATGGCAGAGCCCAGTTGGTGGTGATAAGTGGGACCAAGTCTAGTTGGAGACCCGTGGCCAGAGGTGTCCCAGAGGGATCAGTACTGGGCCCAGTGCTGCTCAGCTTGTTCAACAGTAACTTGGACAAGGGGACAGAGCACACCGTGAGCAAGTTTGCAGATGAGACCAAGCTGGGTGGAGTGGCCGATACTCCCAAGGGCTGTGAGGCCATTCAGAGAGACCTAGACAGGATGGAGTTCCTCCTTGCCTTCAAGGAGGAACTTCATGAGGTTGAACAAGGACAAGTGCAGGGTCCTGCACCTGGGCAGGAATAATCCCAGGGATTAGGACAGATTAGAGGTTGACCTGCTGGAAAACAGTTCCACAGAGAGGGATTTGGGAGTCCTGGTTGACAACAAGGTAACCATGAGGCAGCAATGTGCCCTCGTGGCCAAGAAGCCCAATGGGATCCTGGTCTGAATGAGGAAGAGCGTTGCCAGCCGGTCCAGGGAGAGGATCCTGCCCCTCTGCTCAGCTCTGCTGAGGCCGCACCTGGAGTATTGGGTGCAATTCTGGAGTCCCCAATACCAGAGGGACACAGAGCTGCTAGAGAGGGTCCAGTGTAAAGCAACAAAGATGATTAAGGGACTGGAGCATTTGTCATATGATGACAGACTAAGCGAGCTGAGTCTGTTTAGCTTGGAGAAGACTGAGAGGAGAGTTGATCAATATGTACCTGAGGGGAGAATGTAGGGAGGATGTGGCCAAACTCTTCTTGGTGGTGGCCAGTGATAGGACAAGGGGTCACAAGTGCAAACTGAAACACAAGAAGTTCCATTTCCATGTGAGGGTGACAGAGCACTACCCAGACAGGTTGTGGAGTCCCCTTCCCTGGAGATCTTCAAAATCCGCCTGGATGCCACCCTGTGCCATGTGCTGGAGCAGGAGGGCTGGACTAGATGATCTCTAGAGGTCCCTTTCAACCTCAACCATTCTGTAATTCTGTATGTCTAAGATGCTATAAAACAGGACAGTCAATGAATTAGATTTTTGGAAAATTGGTATTGTTAAAAATATCCTAGTCACATATCTGTACATAAATCATTTAACCTCATAAGCGCTTTTTTCTTTTTTTTGCTAAGTATATGAAAGGAATATGGACACAAAAGTTCCTACCAATATCAGCAAAAAAAAAGACCCTTCACAAAAAAAAAGACCTTCAGAAAAAAAAAGACCCTTCACAGTGGCCAAACATGTACTTACAGCCCAAATAATAGCTATTTTAGATCAAAGGAAACACCAAAGGAGGAATGAATAAATTTATGAGGAAAATGCCTCCAAGTGTATTTGGGCAGAATGTTTTTTGCCCCAAGTGCAAATATGAATGGTGAATCTAAGACTGAGGTACTGTTATGTCATAACATTGCTCTAATTTTTCTTTGACTTGCCTTTGAGAAGGGAAAACAAGGCAACAGAAGGAAGTGGATGATTATTAAAAAAAAAAAAAAAAACTTATAATGTTATGACTTTCAGCATTGGATATGAGAAACTATTCATCTAAAAGGAAGCACAAATTTTATTCAAATATTTAAAAGTAAGCATAAGAAAGTAAAAGTACTTTTTTCATAGCATGTATCATGGAAAACAATAAATATTGTATTTTGAAATACTTATATAATTGATAGCTAATGAAGTAATTCCTGGTGTTTTATTATCACTGTGAGTAAGTATATTCATAGCACTTTGTCACTCTGAAAAGTGCTTTGGGGGACTGAACTGGAAACACTGTTCTATTCATCCAAAAAGAGATGAAGGTATTCTCCAGAAAAACTAAACAAAAGAAACTATAAAATATATCCTGCAGAGCTGTCTGTAAGCAAGAAGCAATATCTAGTTTCACACATTAGTGCTCTTTGGTGAGGTAAGTAATTTAAAAGAAGGATAACTGCTTCATATCAGACACTAAAATTGCGGAAAAAAGATAACCTAATAGGCATCAGAGATGAAAATCTTCCTTTTGGTTGTTTGTCTGGCTCTGTCCAGTGAACATCGAGCAGACCTTCAGAGCAGATGACTCTAAGCTCTTGAGCATGCATTGCCTCACAGGGCAAGCACTGGCATTCTCCTGTCACCTGATGACCTGGGTGACAGCAAAGTGTGACATAAAACACATTTAAACGCATATAAACCACTCATATTTTTGATTGTTTCTTCTGTTTTTATCAACTGCATAACAATATTTCCATGCATTGAAAGATGAAATACTGACCAGTCCAGGCATTCGCTCATACAGAACTGTTTGTATTGCAATGATTGTAAGCACTGAGAATGACTCTAGTCTCTAGTCTTTCATCTCTGGCTTATCAGCGTAGATCCAGGCAGTGTTACAGTAACTGAAATCTGTTAGATATACTTTGTTAAGTTCAAAGCATGTCTGGTTACGGAAGAGTGTACTATCATCACATCCATTTATCACTGCTCCCTCCCCTCCAAAATATTAAAAAGTAGCATTGTGGTATGTTAATTTCAGTTTTTCAAATTTTATATTAGTTACAAAGTAGTAAGATCACTAAACATATATCTGTTAGCATTAGGATTTTGTTTTGATAACCCACCACTAAATTATAACAGTTCTATCAAACAAAAGCATAACCTAGATAACGATAAAATATGCTTGTACAAGCAAAAACTGGGGACTGCTATCCTTTGGATCTGCTGGTTCAAAGGACAATCTAAGTGCTAAGCAAGATAATTAAGTATTCATCAGTCATTAACTATATTCATTTTAATAGCACCAAAAATTATCATGTCATAAGGGAAATCAAACTTCTACCATTAATAATCTCAGTCTTAACAAGAACAGCAAAAGTAAGACAACCAGAAGACTATTTTTCTGATGGTAGATTATTAGGATTTTTTTTCACTTTTATTAGATTTAAATAATAATGACATAACATCTATACAAAGAATTGGGGCATCCCAACCCGAATTTACAATACAATAGTGCCTACAGTGAAATTAGTGGAGACAAGAATAATTTCTTCAAAAAAAATATGTTTAAACATAAGTTTTAAGGAGGAATGCTTGGCAGATAACATATGACCAGCATCCTCTCAAAAGTCAGAAGGGAACATGAATAAAGAAGAGAAATGCAATAAGGTGGGAAGGTTGAACAGAACACTGAGACTATGAGAGTCAGCAAAGGAAATGAAAGCAGAGATATAAAACAAGATAAAACCATGTGAAATTTTTAAAGATGAAGTTGTCCTAGAAACCTAGACATATTGCACTGAGAAAACAGCAATCCATGATGAGATTTTTAGAATGAATAATGGTGCTAAAGGAAAGGAAGATAAATTACACAGTTGGATTTTGAATGCAGAGGTGAGGTATTTGGAAGTCAGAGAGTAAACAACGTTAATCAAACTATGGTGTATCAGTGATGTGTATTTAAGAAGATAAAAAATTAGGAGCTATTACAGTGCTGAATGAGAACTGGGATGGAAAGAAATTCTAATCAAATAGTAAAAAAAGACAGAGGCATGAGAACTAGAATTAGGTCAGTAAAGACTGGAGATATTATCTTCTCTGATATATTTACTGGGGAAGGACTTCTGTGCAATCACTACTTTAGTCTTGCAGAATTCTTCACACAGTATACCAAAAGCCTGTGCATTATACATACATACATATGGATTTATTCCACAATACTTCAGAAAAACACAGAGCCAACTCTCTATTGTACTACTAAAACAAATTTTAAAATTTGACCCCAGATCCTAAGAAACAAGAAGACAGAATAAGTGCAGAATGAGAATCCAGCAAACTGCCTAATGAATGGGAAGTTAATATATTAAGAAATTACTTATCAAGTTGTAAAACACCAATGAGCAGAAAAATTGTAAAGGGAAAAAACTAATTAATTTGTGAAAATTAATGAAGGGGAATAAGCCAGAAGAATTAGAGTTACAGATTTTCTGGATTAATATTTATGCAACTTCAGAAATTCTAACTGTGTCTCAAGGAACTTTGATACATTATAACAGAGAGGATAACTTGCCTGGTTGTTACACATGTATTTTTGTTTTACTTTGCGGAGTGCTTCAGAACAGCTCCCTCCAGGGTCTTCTCCCACGACACCACTGAGGATTGCCTAGAACCTGGGGCCTGTGTGGAAGGAGGAAGCAGGATCACAGCTGATCAAATAAGGGAACATGCTGAACTGCAGGGCATTCTTTCATAGCCCACTTCTTGATCCCAGCCACAACACAAAATTACGTTAAACTCTAAAATGTCTCTCCTTTTAAGACAATCAAAATAATTACCTTGAAAGGAGGAATGACGCATTCCTAACACATATTTTAACGTATCCTGCAGTGCCATCCAGATTTAGATCTTTAGGCCGCATTCAACTGAGGCTCGTGAGAAGCAGTTTACTGTAGCATATACATTAGTTTACCATGTGGAAGAGTTAATCAAAATTAATGAGCAAGCCTGTTTTCCCTGGCCATTTTACTTAGAGGGTTCATGAATATCAAACTACATGGCACAACTCATGGATAAAACTAGGTGTTAACAAACAATTGCTTTCTAATGCTCTTTTCTTCTGTTTTGCTCTTCACTGTGCAGGATTCAAATTATTTGTAACCTCAAGTACAGCCTCAAGATTTGTCAACACTGAATAACTAACCTGTGGCCTCTGGAATGGGTCTTGGAGTATGAGTACTGTTATAGCTTGCATAATGTTTCATTTGTCTGCATTGCGAGATCCCTCCATACAATAATCCGCAGGGATTCGGTATCTGAATCATGCTGCCATCCCATCTCACTGCAGTTTTGGTCATCACAGTTGCTCTAGTTATATTTTGTTTGGCATGTAATTGATGCAGGTTTACTAAACCATCTTGAATGTTATTAGCACAAATTATGTTTTTAAAGGCACAGCTTAATGCTAAAGGGTGTCTGGCTGACAGCCCTGTTTAACTGCATTTGCAACAGTAAGTTCCGTTTTAATGTCTTTGGGTGAGGAGACACATGTTTTGGATTTGATGATGCTAATGCCTATTCAGAAAGCAAAATTTACAGAAGATGATACACAGGCCATGGTCAGCCATGCAGTCAGAACTCTCATGAACCACAAAGTTTATATGCAAGTTCTGATTCTTTACATGATATTTTTTCTGAATCTGATAGTTCACAAAATTCATCTCACTGGTACTGTACCCAGAAGAGAAGCCTGATTGATTATCTGTTCAGGTCTCTGTAACTTCATCCGTTAAACAGATTGGAATAACTTTTGCTTGTACCTTTCCAAGCAGTTGTCAGTAAAGGTATGCCCTAATGATTATCATATGATGGCTGAACTCATTTTCCTACCTCACAGATTGAAAACAATAACAACTTTGAAATCATTTCCTTAGGCTCATTAAGCAGCGAGTTATTGAAGCAGAGATTATGATTTTTTTACCAGATTCTGTGTTAAGCAAATCATCTGCTTCGCCATTTGTCTAAGCTATTCACAAGCTTTCACAGATATGGAGATACTCAGATATATTCAAAACTTATCAATTGCTAGAAACTGTTCGTGATTATCTAGCACTCACTGAATAACAGTTATGCACATTTTGTTAATGATAGATCCATTGTTTTTTTTAAGAATCATCACATACTTGTTTAAAGTTACTTGTTAACAGAGTAGTAGGAATTCCATTTACTGACTATTATAGACAGTTTATAGCTTACAATTCAGCAGAAAAAAAAAAGCTTTTCCATGCAACAGATGATTGAATCTTTTCATGTGTTTTTTTTCCACCAGTTTTCTTTCATAAAATTTTATTTCCCATTATTTGTAATAAAAATATTTTGCTTCTCCTATAATAGTTTCTTAGTTATCTGGTTTTACTTTTTCAATACAGATGATGGACAGTCATGCCAAAGATTGTTGTTTCTGGGTGATAACTGTGCCGTAATATCCATGCTTTTCCTGCACAGAGATGTGACAGATTTGGGAAAAAAAAAAAAAAAGCTATGAAAAACAGCAAAAATATTCCATATCAGTTGATGGATTATTTTTCTTTCTGCTTGTTTTGTCAAAACATTCATAAGCTCTTCCTGGAAAAAAAGACATTTGACATGTGACTGTGCTGTATAAAATGTAAATTATTAATTTTGTTTCTAAACACTGTATTTAAAACACATTCTAAACAGAGTGCTGCCTTCCATAAGGCATATAAGCAAACTATGGAAATTATTCTAAGCCTTCAGGAGTTTCTTCCTTTACATATTATGTTACAGTGTAAGTATTTATTCTGTTAATAGTTATAAAAAGGTGTTTTGAAAAGGTAGAACAAGTAAAAGGGATTAAATTAGTAGCAGGTAAAATAATCATAGGAAATTTAATTCACAGAGTAACTGTAAACAACTTTTTGGTTTTAAGTCATTTGTTGTTTCTCATTTTAGTAGAAGCAAGAATAAAATGTGCCTTAAGCAGAAAATAATATAGTCATTGGTTTTGGCGCTGCAAGTAACTATAGACCAGTTAACTTTCAGCAATCTATGGATTTCAATTGTGTTTAGGTTTTTGCAAATTTGCATCCATGTTTTATAGACTTTTTCACTATTTTGAAGGAAGGGAGGAGATGTACCACTAAAGTGTCTCAATAGTCACTGCATGACTGAAAGATCTACTAATCTGGGCTCATTTATTTTACTTGATCTATGTTGTTGATGTTTTCTCATTAGTTCCACATCCATCCTTCAATAAAAGCATTCATCTGTAGACTAAAAGCTCATATATTCTAATTCTGTCTTTCCAATAACATAGCCCTAGCATAAGTCTAGGAATTTGCAACTGTGTGTATGTAAACTAACATAAAATAAATGAAATATTTTGAAGAGTACTTTATTTTCTGGAAGGCAGTATTTTTTACCCAACTGCATCTCACTTGTACGAAATAAACACCTGCTACACCTATTAATTTTAGAGGGCAAAATGAATTCCTGAGGAACAATCCTGAGTAAGAGGCAGTGTGTGACATACTTTATCCAAAGAATAGCTCCAGGAGACTGTGACTCATGGGCACATCTTTGAGTCATAATCCCTTCCTTGCATCTTTCTTCTTGTCAAGTATCTGTAACAGATAATGCCACGTAGGAGAATATCAGCAATGCAGTGGCCAAGTATAAGAAAACCAAACAGCAAATAATTGTTTATATTTGTGCACCTGATACCATGGTCTAGTTAGCCTGTGCAGAGGTCTAGGTTTATTCTTATTGATCTTTTCATCTGTCCTCAGGTTGATGAATAGGCCAGCTCTCATTCCAGGGCAGTAGCTTCTCACATACCTACTTTTTAAAGTCTAGACCATTCTGCTGAGGCTCAGAGATTACTTTGATAGACTGGATCAAAAAAGTGTCTTAAAAAAAGATCCCCATCTAAATTATATCTCTTTTAGAGCAACTTCTATCCATAGCCTATGGCTTTGGATTATAAGATGAAAAACAAAACAATTTAATGTCTCTAAGAACTAACAAAGAAATAAATATGTGTTCATTTGCAAAATGGTTATATTACTTGGAGATATTGTGTTTTTAATGTCTTTGTGTGTTTATTTCAGGCTGTAGCATGAAAAGTCCTTCACACTATTTTCTCAAAACACATTCTCTTTTAAAGACACAGTGCTTGACCCTTTGAGATGCTTAGCTTTCTAAATTCAAATTTAAGTTTTTGTGAATTATACTTTGTAAGTTCAAGTCTGTAATAGCTCTCTAGCACTGGTTTACTTCTATGCTGTTGAGTTAGCATGACTTCACGGCTAGGAGTTAAATTATAATTTTCATGCGAATGTGAAATTTAGTTGACTTTTGGTTGAAATTTATGATAATAAATATCATAAGAATGCCTTGATTATTTGGAACTCCTGAAAATTTCATGTTATTCTGAATCACTTAGAACAATGCACTGAAAGTCATTTTCTACATTCTCACTATAGTTTGTGTTTCATAATTTCCTTCCCTAAACAACAATTAGCTAGATACTGATTCTGCTCCATTCTTAGCATTGTTACTGCCATTGTCTTTGATCGGTCAGGCAATATTATGCAATATTTCTCTATTTCTTCATTACACAAACTTACTTTGTCCACATCAATTTGGGCTTTTCTGCTTTTCTTCACTTTTCAGAAAGGGAATTTGTAATTAATATTTCTAGATATTTTCATTTAATGTAAACATATCCTTAGTTTTTCACTGTCAGGCCTTTATGTTTGAAATTTTTAAGAATGTTTTAAAGAAATTCTATTTTTTTTCAATGCTCTGATTGTAAAACAGGAAAACCAAAGAAAAATCAACCATTTAACACCATTATTTTTGTTAAAGAGACCAGTCTAGTAAGGAGGATAATCTTTTTAACGACCAAGTCGATACCTTGTAAAGGAGGAGAAATAAGNGGATAATCTTTTTAACGACCAAGTCGATGAAGGAGGAGAAATAAATAGCTATCTATAAGTTCAGAACAATAAACACAACTTTGAGAAAGAAAAGTAGTCAGTCCCTGCACCATAAAGCCAGAGATAGGGGTTGGCATCTCCTTGACAACCAGGAAAGAGATGTCAAAGATACAAGTGAATTCTTGTGAACAATTTTCTTCCACTAGTGGAAGAAAAGGTATGTTTCCTGTCTTCCACAGGTTGTCTGTAAAAAAGTATTGTGGCACTCAGCACTTGTTCAATTTCACTTGTACAGCTTATATGGGGTGACCCAGAGTGCCAAAATAAATCTGTAGAATCCATGAAAATTGGTGCTTTCTCATGATATACAAATCTCCCCAAATCTCCCTTTATCTCTAAGATAAACTCACACATACCGCTTTTAAACCACAGAAGAGTACAAAAAGCAATATTGTTCATATGCTATCTTAAATGTTAAATCCTGAATTGTTGAGATGAGACTGAGAATAAATTTGGAATTCTACTAAATATTAAAAAACATGAAAAAAATAAAGTCTATGTTGACAGTCGTGGCTATCAGTAGACCATGACCAATGGTCTACTGAGACCAGTTTTCTCATTCCTCACCCACTTCTAGTTTATTTTCTCACAAATGCAAAATACCTCTGTGCATTTTGGCTTTACTTGCTACCATTCTGACTGTGTGTATCCCATTATACTCAATTACTAATAATTTTCTTCCTCAAACTCATAATTACTTTGTGGTCTGCATGGTTACTCTCTACCTATTCGTTGTCCCCCAGAACCCCCAGGTCCTTCTCTGCAGAGCTGCTCTCCAGCAGCCCCCAGCCTGTACTGGTGCCCGGGGCTGTTCATCCTGAGGTGCAGGACCCTGCACTCCCTCTTATTGAACCTCATGAGGTTCCTCCCTGCCCGTCTCTCCAGCTGGTCCAGGTCCCTCTGAATGGCAGCTCAGCCCCCTGGGGTATCAGTCACTCTTCCTCAAGCAACAAGTAGCTTAACAGCTGAACTCCTTACCTAGGTGTTTAGAGTCTACAAGCAAGAATGTGTTCATAAAGGATGGGGAAAATTGATGAGGGGAGCAGCAGCAGGGGAGAGAAAGAAAACAGAAATTACTTTTAAACATAAACTATCTGTCTGAAGCAGATGCAAACCTGCCTATTGCCAAAGTTTTCACTGCTCCACTGCTGAGAGTAGCTTTTCTCTAAAACATCCTGACCACATTTAAAGACAGGAAAAATGGTTCTTTAATCTGACCTCAGGCACCTCCACATATGTGCTTATGATGCCCTGAAATGCTCTAGCTCAATTTGAAAGCAGGAATCCAGCAAGCATTTTGGTGTGCTGCCAAGCTTTAAACACTTTGCTTTCAAAATAATATTTCACATTTTGCGCAGCAGATTATATTCTCTTTTCCTATCTCTGTATTTGATTCAACCACAGTTTACCCTAAAGCAGAGGTTAAAACTCTATTAACACATAGGTCAGGCTTATTTAAATGGCAACAATGAACTATGACAGGAGAATATTGAGTTGTAACAGGATCCTTCTACTCAGTAGGCTATATACTTTAGTTGAAACCTATCAGTAAATGCCATCATATCAAATAAGAAAGAATGACATATAGCAGCCATCCTCATTAAAGACAAAAAAAGACAACAAAAGTAAGTTGTCAGCTTCTCCACTGCAGTATTTAATAAAGTGAGTAGCACTAATGAATGAGAAAAAAAAAAAAACTGCCAGTAAAGTCTTTACATACATATAAAAATAACACCTCTCGTTTTGTAGAGGGAGACTGAGTTACAAATTAAATGCCCTCCCTTAAGAGATAGTATTCCACCGCCTTCCAGCACAAAATGACTGAAACAAATGTCTCAAAGTTCAATTTGTTTTGTTTGTTTGTTTGTTTGTTTCAGTTAATGGCTGAAGAGATCTCTGTCTCAGAGCTGTGTTGACTTGGGGATACTACTATCTCCGCTCACCTCTTACCAAAAAGACCTTACGTGTTTTTAGTTCATGTCTTTGCTTTTAACTCTGTGCAACATTTCTACCCTTATTTCTAATATATTTTTTTCTTTTCCTATTTTTAACATGAGTAACATTTTCTAAAGAATTTTGGGAATCCAAGGGGAGAAACACCATGGTTATAGTGAAATCACTGTGTCACTGGGCTGTAAACTGTTTCTTTTCTTCAGAACATTATGGCCTTATTTTTTGAGTGAGAAAAGTTATAAATTAATTGCTGACATCATTTCTAACACATATGTTAAGGAATTACAGTGTTCTCAATACATGAAGCACTGCAAGTGAGAACTGTTGTGCTTAATTGAAAATCAAATCCATAAGTACATAAATTTTTAAATGGGAGATATGGATGTTTACATTTTTTACTGTTTGTCCAGTATATGAATTATTTGAGCACTTTAGCTTAAGAGTTAACTGGGGTCTATAAAAGAGATAGTTAGAGTATTTAGGACATAAATATATGTGTATGTACATACGTATGTATCCACAAAGAGGAAAATAAGCTATCAATAAAATAGAATTAACAATTGTTAAAATAAAATAGAAATAGAAATAGAAATAACAATAGCAATAACAAAGAATCACATAATAAAAGGTAAGAAAATTCTGTCTTTCAAGTTTCTATTTGGTGGCTTTAATAATCTCCTTCTTCTATAAACCAAGTAGGATTTCTATCAAAGCCTAGCCAAAGAAATGCAAAAGAAAATGTATCTAAAATATGAGTTGAACACACATGCACATATATGCAAATATACAAAAAGGTTTTTATTGGTGCAAATCAAATAATACAAATGAGCACACTGAAGCAGAAGAGGATCTCAATGTTGCTTTTATTTCTAGAGTAGTAAACATGCTTCTATGGACCATAGAAAACACATCTTCCATTTCAAACTAACATCTTTCATTTCACAAAAGCAGCAGGTTATTGATAGACACAAAGTCATTTAAAATGGCTAAGGTTGGGAGCAGCAAATCATTAACACAGGATAAGTCAATACCTTGTTTTTGTCTAGCCATGACCTGTGAAGAAACAGAATTCAGGTCACTTCTTATGACTATTCACATAGCTAGTATAGGAAGCTAAACTGATGGACAGTGATCTCTGATTTATAAGTGATCGATGATTTTTATAAAGAAATTTGGCAAGTTTGAGAGGGCAAAGATTAAAAGACCACTGGAAAAGCATTCATGTATTCATATGCACACACACACACATATAAAACACTAATGTTGGTAAGTTATGAAGACCTTCCTTTCTCACTTCCTTATACCTTTTCAATTATTGACAATCAAGAGGAGGCGATGACAGTTCTTTGAGTCTTGATTCAAAAACCATCTCCGTTTAAATTAAAAAAAGACAGCACACTTTCTAGAAAAAAAAAAAAAGTTATGTGGGCTGTGCTCTCAGAATACCAAATTCTGATTAAAAAAATACATGAATACTAATATGGGACTGATGTTGGCTCTTCTGTTATTATTTTTATGTGATGAAAAAGCAATGTTCAAGTTCAGCATCAGATATCATGATCCTTCTGACTCAGAAGAGAAGGTGAAATATGCTAATATAATCCCTAGGAGCTAGTACTTTTGGACAGTGCAAGCTCATAATGCAAATTTTGGAATAAAAAAAAAAAAAGCAGGATCAGTAAGAACTCTCTCTGCTGCACAGCAACAATTCCAGTCAGAGAACTACCATTGACTGATATGTTTTACTGGTGCATAAAGATGAAGGATAAGATTAACAACTTATTTTCCATAAAATATAGCCTCCTTCTTCGTAGCGAAAATCTGCCAGTCTTACTGCCATCTAGTGGCTCATATTTAATGTCCTTGCTTAAATTTGGATTCTTTTAGACTGTCTTTTACTTAAAAGCAAACAACCCTATTCAGGTAACTATTTGAAAACTAACTCAAGACATGAATGCATTAGTTCCTAATGAATGGGTGCTTTGCAAGTAACATTTGACCTAATTTTTTGACATTCAGTACATTTGGGTATCTATATAGGGAACACACTGTGGTATAATTCCCATGACTTTATGAATAAATAATTAACAGTGAGAGCTAAAGTAAAATGCTGAAAAAGAATTTTACCACTTTATTGAAATAACTTTATTGGGGCTTTCCTTATTGCTGGGACAATAATAAAAGATTAACAAGAATTAAGAAAAAAAATATAAAGCAATCCATCAATTATCCTGTACATACATATAAACATATGACATAAGAACATATAAAGAGGAGGAAGTCATAAAATACCAAAAGAATACATTCCCAATGGTGTACTTAAATGAAGTATACCCTGAATCTGTAAGGTCACAGAATGGAGTACATCTTATATAAACTCTGGGGAATTATCAGCTGGAGATAGGCTAGTATAATTCATTTGTTCAACCACTACGCAATTAATCTGAAATCTAAACAGAGCCCATGGACAACTGAACATGAACAGTGTGATTAAAAAAAAAAAAAAAAACCTTTCTCTCCAATTGCTTACATTTATTACTGCAACATTATTCTCACAAAGTTGCCTAGGTAACTAAAAAGTGATTTCAGTTCTTGACCCACATGAATTAGAAATGTTTAGCTCTCCCTTTTTTAATTGAAGTAGAAAATCAATAGCTTTTACTGCCTCTTTGTAGATTTTTAGAATACCTCTTCTCATTAGTCTCATAGGTGCTTATATGCTAGAGGGCTTAATTTAAGTCTGAATAGAATTAAACTGTTGCAGACTGTTGGAGGAAAAGAACATTCTGTAAATCTGGCAGATTTGCCCTGAACAGGAAAAGGTGAAAAAGAAACTAGTAATTTTATATAAAACTTTCCTTTGAAAACTTGCAATAGATTATCTATTTAGAAATTTATTTTACATTTCTGCAAACTGACAAATGATTTTGCTCATACAAGGCAAAGTTTTTATATCTCGCACTATGAAATCAAAACCAATTTCTCATTTTGACTGGACAGTTGAAAAAAATCATACTTCAAGTTTATCTGAATAGTTTCATTCAAAAACACAGCAACCTTTATCTACTATTGCTCCTTTAATGAAAGTGATCTTTAATATGGTAGCATCAAAAGTATTTCATTTAGCTGAAGTCCATTAGTGAGCTTCTAAAAATGTGTTACTTTACAACTTAAAACTATTTTTTCTGCTTTCTTATAAAACTGTTGACAGTAGCATGCAACTATATCTATCAAGCACATTCACTAAATACAGCATAGGAAAATTTCTTATGAAACTGGGAAAATCAACACAAGATGTTTTTGTTCTACCTTGTTATATTGTTATGAATTTTATGAATTTTTTCTTTATATTAGCACTAATGTTAAGCATCTTTCTGATATCTTTCATGTTTACAAAAAATGACAGTTTGCAAATTGTTTGTACAACTGTACTTTCAGTTGACTGGCTGCAAAATTGTAATTATTAAAGTAAATCAATAGCTATTGAATGTTTTGTTTTTTGGCTACTAACACAACCCAAGCAACATTTTTTATCATTTTTAAAGAATTAAGCATTTCTACCTGTGAACATATAAAAACAAATTTCAAAGAATTAGAAATCTGTATTTTATTTTATTTTATTTTATTTTATTTTATTTTATTTTATTTTATTTTTATTAGTAAATACTACTATTTTATGCAGGAAGCATTTCTACTTTGAATAATACTTCCACTTCAACTTAAAGAAAAGAATCAAAAGCTTATTTTCAACAGTCAGCTGAATTTAACACTAAGGTAAGCAGGCCAGCAGCATTCTCTGCACAGTAACATCAATGGAACCTGAAAATTTACTTACAGAATTACTTGTGTAAATATAGTGATAGTTACCTATGTAAATATTAGTGCTTAAATTAAACTTTTGAAGTATTTCATTGGCTTTAAATGGATAATATCAAAGTTCAAGTTCATACTGTTTATCTACTCTGAGCTAGACCTCTGAGTGAGGGCACATCTGACATGTCATCACATTATCAAGAAGGACAGCCCTTGATTTTTACTTCCTTTAAAGATTTCTTTTCACTCGCTTGTAAAACTTGTTTCTCCTTCCAAGATCTTCTTTCATTCTCTTAATGTAGACAAACAATTATAAATATAGATAGGAAAAGTGATTGAGAACATTTTGAGGGGGGAATAAATAGAGTACACTATCCTAGTAAGTAAAAATTTTTGGTAGCAACTGTGGTCAAGCATAAAAGGAAACAATCTATAGGAGGTCAACGACAACATCTCTGAAACAGGAGTGACTTCTCAGATCTGAGATTCTGATCCAGTGTGCTAACGTAGCTGATGAACCAGCATGTAGTAACAAGTTAAGACCTCATTGAACCAGTAAGATCAAATAACACTTTCTTTGATATGATGGAAGATAACATTATTCTTCTTGCCTGTATCTCTCAGATTCTCTGTCTGCTCAGCATATAGCTCTTGCTCTAATTCTCTTTTGGGTAGGAGGCAGCCTAAAGCAATTGGTGTAAGGCATTACCTTCATTTTCCAAAACACCATACCTTGCGGATGAGAACAGCCCAAAACTCTGCACATCTCAGTACCAAATTTGCCACCATTACCAGTGTCAAATTTGACAGTCTTTTTTGTTAGGTGCATTCATTTGACACAGACACTTCTCCACCTGAAAGTTTTATTTCTTTGGTATTGAAGTAGCTTGCCCATATTGTACATGTCAAGAATATATATATATCTCCAACATATATATATACCAAAACCATTATTTAGTTCATGGGGCAGAAGTGAATATTGTAGACCAAACAGCTGAAACACGGGGATGTGGCCTGGCAAAAGAGTTGTTCGTTGCATGATTGACAGTTGGCTGCCTTTGTCCATCTGTTCTTCCTCCCCTCTCGTGGTCTTCAACGTCAGCTGATTACTGAATAATTGACAGTGATGCAGTTTTAAAATAACCAGGCCAAATTAATGCTGGAGAGCCAAAGTCCGTGCATATCACACAGAGTAGTGATATTTCTCTAAAAAGGTAAGGCTGTTATATACGTCCAACCTTTCCAGTATTTATGTTTTATCTCAGATTTCATTAAATACAGCAATAAGTTATCATTATGGTGAAGGTTCTGCTCCCCAGGACTGAAATGTACAAAAATCTATTTTTTAAATGTTATTCATATTGAGGAAGATGAAAAAATTGAGAAGGGCTAATGTACAAAATTCTTGATTATTGTCAACATTCTGCTAGTGAAATTAAGTGACTCTCCTGATATGTTTTAGATTTATATTTAGGAAACACAAATAAAGCCAGAAAATGGAAGGATAGATCCTTTGAACATACAGAATGGGGTCTTTACATTTATGTATATCATTATTTTTATGTTTTGAAGGCTTCCTGCACAACATACATTTCATACACATGTGTTTATAGATATAATATTTTTGAAATCAATTACTTATTATTAAAAGGTGTCACCCTCTTCTAGTCTTTTCTCACTAGCTTATTTTTTAATCATTTTCTCAGTGTGATCTTAACTCTTTTGCAGAGAGGCCGATGTAAAAAAATAGCTGAACTGGGATGGTGTTAACTGTAGGCTATTGTCTATGCTGAAGATGAAAAGAAGTACTAAGCACATGACATACATTATCGGTGTCATCATTCTAGTTATTTTATCAAGATAATTAAGTCTCAATCAATTTGAAGCCACTAAACACTGTAGTAAACATTGCAGTGATAGTAATTTAGATAAACTGCTGATAGTAATTTAGATAATGCATCTTGCTAAGTTATACTTCTACAGTCAAACACTCTAATGAAAGGTATTTTCCTGAGCAGCTTTGCTTTGTTTTCTGCTGTGCCTTCAAAACAGTAAAATTAAACCTCACCTATAGATAGTCGAACCTCTAAAGAGAATGTAAGACTGCCTCTTGATTTGTTTAGACAAAAACCTAACAAAAGACCAAGCATAGCAGGAGCAAAAAATGAAAACAGGTAACTTATCCATCCCACATTTCTTCAAGTATTTGTTTCAGAAACTGCCACTCAAACACCTCTTTTCTCTAACTCTCTCTCATGTACCTGCATGAAGCTGATCAGAAGGCTGAAATTCAGCCTTCAAAAATGTCTCACAGCAGGAAGAATTTACCATTTGATCTTTCCTTCTATTCCATGCTGAGAGAGAAGTGTTTCATTTTTGCAAAATAAAAGGTGTTTGGATGGAAAAAATCTGTATTTAATCTCAGGGGAAAAAAATAAAAACCTTTGAAATGTATCTATGAAAGAGAAAGATTTTTTTTTAATCATTCCTTCCTCCACTCTGTTTCTATATGACTATTTCTGATAACTGACTTATCATATCATAGCAGACTGAACAAATGGATAGACTAGTCCTAAGGTGGATAGGAACTTAACTTTTTCTTCTTCAAAGCTGCATTCTCAAAGTCTCATATGCATGCATTTTTAAGGATTAGGTAGAGTGAAAAATCATTGATAAATGTCATTATCATTTTCAGTGTTTTCATATTGTCATGCATTGCAAACATGAAGAAAGGTGTTTCTTTTTGCTTTTTAAAGAAATTAGTTCATACTTACTTTTCATCCAGTATTAAACTAAAAGTGAAGTGAGGGAACCAGTTTCTCTGTACACTGTGATTCAAACCCAAAAGCAAAGACTTATATACTTATATACTAGCGAGTCAGTGTTATTACATATCAAAGTGTTTAAATGATTACGCAATATGTTGCAGTAGACAGAGCAAAACTGATAAATGCAGCAGAGCAGTATTCTTAACACTATTATAGATCCAGTGTTGTAAGCTTGGAGTGAAATGCGTGTTGGGGTCCAGGTGTTTTCTTTTAGTAACTGAGTTTCTCATGTATCACAGCCAAAGATATGTACTAAAGAAATTCAAAGATATAAGCTGAATAAAACTAAACTGAAAACTAAAAACAGTTTCTGTAGCAGGAGAATATTAAGATATTTGGTCCTGGCAGATAACAGATCTTTTGCCATTTTCAAGAATATTTTTGTTTGTTTGTTTGTTTATTGTCAGGAATTTCCTAGAATGTAACATTAGCAAAAGTGTATGTAAAAAGATATTTTATTTCTGTTTCTCTTTCTCACACAATTTTAGAGAACAAGGAAGAAATTACTGCAACAGTAATCCACTCCCTTTCTTTGCTAGAATTGCTATCAAGGGAATGTGATGTTAATTGAAAATTCTTCTCTTCCCTTAGGTACCCAAATTATCACATCGTAGGATTAATCCTTCATGTGCATTTGATTACTAATAAAAAATTACCATTTTCATTTATTGCTCAGTTTAATTATTAACTTCCTTTATCTGCTATTTGACAGTATTTGACTACATTGAGAGGAGAACCACAAATACCAAAGACAGATGAATTTGTTCCAATTTATGTCCCAATTAATTTATTTTAGAATTAAAATGATTCTTTGTACAAGCACTGTCCCATTATTAATGGAAACACTGTTACCCTGTGTAAATGCTAGAAAGGAGGACACATGTTCTTGAATCAAAGAAGAAAAATATTTAAAACTATTCTCAAATCAACCCAAATGGAGTTCAGGACAACAACAATTTACCCTAACAATATTGTCAAATATTTAAAAAGCTTAGTGCCTACAGGAGAGGATCTCATTTCTGAAAGAAACAAATTAGCTCAGTTGAAATGAAAACAATATATATGCTCCAGTGAAAATATACATATGGCTTTATGGATAAATACAAGCTATATGTATAAATACAGGTTTACTTCTGTATTTATAGTTGTATAAACAAAAACAGGTGCATATATTCCCATGCATGCATACTCATATTATATATACACTTATTTCCATGAAGCCAAGTGGTCCTTCTTTTTCATTCAATAAGTCAGGAATAACTTTTAATTGTTGGGAAAATGATATTTTAGTTAAGCATGAATGTTTCTACTGAATTTGATGTTACATTCAAAGTCAAAACTAAGTTTGACTTTGCCAGAAGGCCAAAAGGCAGACATAATACCATATGTCAGCTTCCTCACTGTTCCCACAGAGGCAAATGAAATATCGTGTGCCAACTTCCTCACACAGTAAACATATGTAAAGCTGTTTGTAAAATTTAAATTCAAAAAGTATATAAAAATCAATAGCAAACATTTTTTCTTATTTTAGTAACAGAAAAGTAATAATTCATTAACCTGGGATAAATGAAATTCTCAATGTATAATCTCTGTATTCATTCAAATCTTTTGGAATTAGGAACTTAAAAAGGACACAAAAATCAAAGGCCAAAATAAAATGATTTATCACAGTTCATCTCCAAACCAAAGCAGCCTAGCAGTGACACAAATAAAATATAAACACAAAATATCTGATACATGTCTTTTTTTTCCTTTTGTTCCTTGGACTTCAACTTATAAACTTCAACTTATAAAGCTTAAAGCTTATGGTTCCAAAATAACAATCTACTTCACCTCCACACACCAAACCCCAAACAAACAAAACCAGAGAATAGAAGAATACAGTTAGCTCTGAATAGTTAAGAAAATATAATACCTAACAAGTATCATACCATTCTCTGTATATATCTTTATAATACTAACCCTTAACAATACCACCATAATTAAATTGAAGTTGAATTAATGTCTGAATTATTTTAAAAAAATGTTCTGCTCTGGGAAGTCAACTTTGTATTCTTAAGATTTCTATGCAGCTGCCTATAAATTTGAAATGAATTACCTTAAACTTTGGAAAGTATTATACTGAGTATGTGTTGTATTGAACCATTTGTGTTGTGAGAGGGATCTAATCCAAAAGTATTCATGCAGAAAACACACAAACATGGTGTACGGTATTTATACTAGGCTAGCCTTAGGGTTTCACTCAATTTCTACTTCCCTCTGTAAAGAAACATCTGTCAGGGCTGGTAAAATAAAAAATATAAAGCATATTGAAGCACTGAGGGAACCAAAATAATCCTTTGAAATTTGCCTGTTGAATTTTTCCTTCTGGGAAAAAAAAAGAAAAATAAAAACAACAAATTGTAAAGAAAAGGCAATTGATTCTGCCTATCCCCAGAATCAAGCAGCACTTTCGAGCCTTGCAATAGATAGGATAGTAAATATCCTTTACTCCTTACTTCTATTCATATTATGATAATTTTAATCTGCAGTTCTCAAATATTCACACATTATTCAGATTTACTTGCATACTTTCATTAAGCAATTATGTCTTGGCCTTTTTTATCTTTAGTAGTTTGCTCAGATTTAATTTCACTTCCAAAATATCTTCTACCTGAAATAGTCATGAAAGTACAAAAAAATCTGAACTTGCAGGAAAAAAATACCATCAGAAGAACCCTTCTATTTGATGGTATGTGCACAGTGCTGGAGTACAAGATTCCTGTCTGTAAATTCTAGCTCAATGTCTTTAAATAGAAGTAGTTTACTATCTTTTCAAAGCAATTCATCTAACCATTCTGTTGCCATCAACTCAGAATTTCACTAATAGCAAAGCATAAAAAATGAGTTATTTTTAAAAATATATACCTACTACTAAGAATTAGAAATAAATTAGAATGGTTTCAAATGCAGTAGGCAAGGTAGAACAACTTGATATGGTGTATAAGATGATTATCTTTGACAATCAGTTGAAAGAAAAGTATTGAAATGTTCTGTTGCCACACAGCAAGGTACAGAGATAGATTTCTTTAGACAGGGAAGCACTTTTAAGAAATTGATAATATCGTTACTTACATGCCTTGATTTTGAAAACACAAAGTCTGTACATGAAACACTATTCCTGGCACCTCAGGGAAAATTTGTTGTTCATATGCTATAAAAGCATGAAATAAGAAAGTAAACAACTATACACAAACTAGATCCTTCCAAAATCGGAAATGAATGGAGATGCTAGGAGGGGCCTTTGAATTCATCGTTATTTAACTATTATTAGGATGGCACCTCTGTGTGTGGGCAAGAGGTAACGAGGGGTTGAAAGAAGAGTTCTGATTACTCAGATTGAAACTGGTGTAACTGGGCATCTAAACTGCGTGGAAAATGGATACAAGAAGCTGGATAGTGAGTAATGTTAATGAAAAAAACAGCAATATTATGAGTGTGGTAATAAATGTAAGCTAAATTATACTTCTGCGTGTTTCTTACCTTAGCATTGGCTGTGAAATATAAGAAATGCATACATGAAAAGAAGAAGGAAAAAAAAAACTCTAGGTGACTGAAGAAATTAAATTATTATTTTTACACTTTGAATATTACACATCATTTCCTTTTGCAATTTTCAGGAATTAAAATACTAAAAAAAAAAAACAGTTTACATTAAAGGGTGATATTAAAGGTTGAACACCGGTAACATTTAGGATAGTTTCATAAAAGTTTGTTATGATCAAAAGTGTTTATTAATGGATAGGATTATCCATAGGAGGGCTTATGTGTCCCAGCATGGATTGTTGTAATACCCAGTGTACATGTGGGAAAGCAAAGAACAGCAATTTTCCTGCATTTGTTCCAATTAAAAATTATTTTTTTTTCCATGCAAAATGAGACAATTTCAAAGGAAAGGGATCACTGCTTAGAATAGTCTAATCCCTACAAGCCTAGGGACCCTCATAGTTTGTCTTAATAAGTAATTAATTTAATTTAATTTTAAATAGCTGAAAGCAGTAACAAGTGCCATCACATACATGATGTTCAAAGATATATCAAGGTTTTTTGTAAAATATTAGGGGCAAATCTCTGCAAGATGAATGCCAGGAGTTATTAGAATCATATTAGTCAGAACAAATAGATTTGAAAGTACACACAAGGTTTAATGGAAGAGGTGAAAAGGTTTACTGAGAGGAAAAAAAAAAGATCAAATTAATGGGATTTTCTAGTAAAAATTGCCTTGAGAGAACTTCCCTGTCATTGAGATAGGATTCTGCTTTTTTGCCATTTCAAAAAAAGCATTGTCAATTTAGCCTGAAAGTAAGATGTTTTGCAAACAAAGTACTATTGACAGGATCTTCTCAAAATATAACTGTGCTTGTGCAACATTGCCTGCTGATACTGTGGTCCCATCGTCAGTATGTTTGTGACAGGATGAAACAAGGCTCCTATGACAGCTATTGCAGAAATGGCTTCTACAGTGAAAGTACTTGAATTTTTCCCAGAGCAAATAAGAAGTGAGGATTAATTTACTAACTGATATATTTTTTAAAAAAAATATCTGTCTTCATGCAAATTAGAAATGATGATTTCTTCCCATTTGTCATAAGTGGTTAGTGCTGAAGGAAATGAAGTATATTCAAATGTTTAGGTAAATCATTTTTTTAAGAGTGATTTAACAGTAAACATTCATTTTATTTGACCCTTTTGAATAGGAAGTGAACCATGTTAGAAGTAGCATGTTTAGTTTTCCTGAGCAGGAAAACCTGTTTATTTGACTAGATCTGATCAAGCAGTCCAGTACTAATCAGACTAGATCTGATCAGCAGTTGAGATGCCTCAGCATTGATTCTCTCAATATATATCTCAGTAATACTTCTGAATGAGTAAATTTCATTCAATAATTTATTATTGCAAAGCTGATGTACTAAATGGTTTGCTGATAATAACTTTTCTGTGATTTAAATTTAAAACATTTTTAAAATAATTATTTCCTCAGCTTTCAATTATACACTATGCCTAAAAAGTTTGAAAATAAATCAAACTAGGTAACTTTAAAGTTACATTAAAGGTCATTTACAAATAAGATCTTGAAATCAGATACACAGTTAGGAAAACATCAGGACTTCCGTGCATTTACATTGGTCCCAAAGATTTTTACGGGGAATATAAACACATGCTTTTATATGAATCCACTCTGCAGAAGCTGCAAGTCTTCCTCTCTTTCATTAAAAATGCATGAGAAGTATTATCTGCTTTCTGTGCTGCTGTAGAAGTTTATATGAACAAAGTAGTATCTCATGTGTAACCGTTTTCTTACATAGCTCTCTGCACAGTTGCTTATATGACATTTTATAATGTCACAGGAGTCAATTGTTCTTTTTAAAAAACGATAATCAGAATGACTTCTAATCTCAGGTCCTCACATACATTTATGCTTTCACATTACCTCCACCTGCTGTTGTGGTCTGTTCTAGGAAATAGGATGATATTTCTCAATAATACTGCAAGAGCAATAGTAAAGAGATTGCACTGTAGTTTAATTTCAGTCTACTGCTGCTCATCTTGCATTCTTTACACAAGCAAAGCTTCTGCTGGAGTCACTAGAATTTTGAATGCCAGAAAAAAAACAAAATTAGATCTTCTAATTAGATCTTCTCCAGTGAGGGGAGCCTGACCACTGCATGATATCTTGGAGCTGCTGAATGCAGTTTCCTCATTAGCTATTTGTAGTTTTACACCTACGGATATGTTGCATCACCTGCTCTTTGTGTTTAACACACAGAAGTTCAGAAAAGAACAAGATAGGGAGCTTAATCATTTCATATACTACATGTATTTCATAATACAGCTATTAGGAAATGTATTGCAAGTACTTCTCAGAGAAGTAAGACAGTAACACCGTGCATTAAGCTGCTACGCCTCTTGTGGCATAAAATCTTCCAAGTCAAAAAAAAAAAACCAACAAATTTATCAAAAACTAACCATAATAAAAATTCTTACTCTTCTGCTTTCTTTGCATCTTTCTCCTTATGCATTGCAATGTACTATTAAAAGCTCTCTGAAATCTAAGAATGCCTGTCTTTAGATACATAATTTTCTACTATTTTTCAAGCTAAAGGAAAAGATAAAAAATGAGAAATGTCAAGTTTCTAAAACATATATTTTAGCATCTATGTGCAAAAAATCACATAGTATTCAATTATCTATTATTTTAACCGTTAACTATTACATAATACCAATATTGTAAGAATAAAATGGGTTCCTACACAGCACACAGCAAAGAAAAATATAAGAAAGTGCAAAAGAACAAGAATAGATGGGAAAACAGCAGTAAAATTCACATAGCTGATTCCTCCAGTGGAAGGCGTTTCTGAGAATAAAGCCATGGGCCATGGACTGGTGTACTCTTTCATCTTGCAAAATCCATTTCTCTTTCACTACAACTACACTTACAAGCAAGACACTTAAATCTTCCCAGGAGTGATTTTATGATTAAATCTATGGCCTGTTTCCATCCAAACAGTGACTCCCTTGCCTTCTCTTCCCTAGAGAGGACCCTCTTGGGAAGACCTAGTTGACAGTATTTGTTCAGCAAGTTGAATCTCTTTGACCTGAAGGCCACAGAAAGCATTGGAATATGGTTTGCTTCATACAAAAACCTGCTAGAGTCTGCACATTTTTGTGCGTTGTGAAAAAAAACTACATTGAGGAAAAAAGTTATTTCAATTCTCCGACCAGATATCCCAGGAGAAAATAGCTATCTTGTTATAAGAATCCATATGACATTAATGTGCCAAATTATTCAGCCTTCTTAGAGCCATTTGGTAATTAAATATTTGTAATGCACATAAGAAAGAAAACACAGAAAAAGAAAGACACAGCAGCAAAATAAAATAAGACATCATTGTTAGATTATTTTTAGGCAAAATAGGCAACACAGAAAGAAAACTATAGTGTAAATATGACAAACACAGGAGTAGTGCAGAATGCAGGACATGGATAAAATGTTACTCAAAATATTGAAATAGGAAAGTATCAAGATTTTAGGAAAAGTTGACAGACAGGACATAATTGATAGATGCAGCAGGAGGGAAAAGACCTACTTTTCCTGAAAAAATAATTAAACTTAAGGACACAAGTCGGATGCAAAGCTATGGGCACACTGTGGCCACAAGCAAATTTAAACTGTAAATTAGGAAAAGACTAACTAATTTTAAAGTGAAATTTGATCAGTTTGTAAAAAAAATATATGAAAGTGCTATTCATAGCCAAAGTAGGTTCTTATGGATCCAGAAGTTCTATTTAACCTCATATGTCTTCACAGTCTGTTGACTAACAAAAAAGGAAGAGCATTGCATAAACAAAGTTGGTACCGTTGAGATACACTTTTTTGATTTTCTTAAGAAAGTCTATATTATAGTAACAATTTAGTTACAGACTTGTCTCAGTCATCACTGAAATATCACAATGATATTTGAAAAGAAGTTTTAAGCACTAAAAAGGTCACTTTGGATGGAAGAGACTGCCTGGAGAGCAGGAAAAAAGCAGGAGAAGAAAAAATTTTGAGGAGGCACGGCCATGGTAATCCAGGTACAGATAAATAAAATGCTAAGCATATTTATAATATAGATACACTCTTAATAAATAAATATTTTAATTTTTGAGTAGCAAAGTCTTTAATTTTGTGATCTAAATGCAAACTTGGATTTTATATATGTTTATATACGTGTGTACACACATATATATACAGGGAAACACAATCATATACACACGTATATAGGGATGGGGTGGGTGGGCCTGACTCTTTGTAGCTTTGTTTCATTTTGCTTTTTATGATGTAGGGGTAAATTGAAACAATCTAGAATCATCAGGTGATATAGTTTGCTGATATCTTTTACTAAACATTACTAAAAACTATATTTTTATATCACACAATTTTATGAAAATATGTGTTTCTTAACATTTTCTCCTGCAAGTGGCATATTATAAGTAGCTGAAATACGTTATTCATGGGATTCACTTAGCTCTAAACTCAAGGTCTGTGATTTTAGCTTTGAGCCCAGACTTTGCTTTAGATTGTGATTTAATTTAATAACAACTATTGGTCAAATGATTTTAAATGAGCAATCTCCTTATACTTTAATATTTAAATAGGTTGAAATAAATATCTTTATGACAAGAATTATGAATTATTAATGATTTCATGTAAGATTGTCACTTGTAGTCTGCAACATAGACTCCAAGAGACCTTTAACTCTTAACTAGTAAAAAAAAAAAATAGTTTGAGAGCATTGGATTAAGTTTAATCGAATGTCCAGAAATCCATAGATCTTATGTAAATTTTAACTTAATGGTCTTTCCTTTATTGTATTGAATTTTCCCAAGTCTTATTAATAACAAACAAAATGTGTTTACAGAATGTTCAAATGACCAGGAAAAAAAAGTGGAAAGAACATCATTCTTCCTGGAAAATGATTTGCACGTCAGTAATTATATCAATCTTTAACTCAATGAATCAGTCCATTGCGTGATTCATCAAACAACCCTTTTTTCAAATGTCATTTGAAGGTTACAAAAACACACTGTTGTACTCTTCAGTTCCCTAAAGCCTCCTTGGTTTCTCAGCTGAATGGATTTAAACCATATATTTAATTTTAATACTGTATACAAAAACAGTCTTAATGATAGTACCTGCCTTTTTCGGTAGTAGAGGGAAAGGGAGAATTTTCACTGTAGTATTTTCACTGTTTATGAGAAACTACAATGTAGCAATTACAATATAAAGTTGTGTGTGCTTGATAATGCAGAAAGTAAAATCAAATAATCATTAGGATTTTCAGACAGTCAGATCTTTGACTATTTAACTATAGATAGTATAAGTGTATCGAAACACTCCTAAATAAAACACAGCCTAGCAAAAAGTGAATGTTATATGACTAAGTTCTAAGGCAGGATATTTGTTTATATATTTTGTGTCTAATTTATTTGTCAAAAAATGTCTTTAAATGCACCTCAAAACTATTTTAAAAATTCTATTTAAATAGTATTCTCCAAACAGTTTCATCTGGAGAGAGAAACTGGATTTTGTTTTTGTTTTTGGTCTTGACTCAGAAATTTTCTAAAGAAGACACCGCATTTTTCTACGCTTTTCTTTACAGAAGAAGGTAACAAAAGATTTTGGATTTAATATGACTTAACCTCTGACCACTGCTTACCTACTGCAATTCCCTGCACAAAGTCAGATGCTGTAGCTGTGTAGCTTAATATTCTTCTGATATGCCTTATGTGACCACTGGGTTGGACAAATACCAGGTGAGAAGCACACCTAGAATTTTCCAGAGTTTACTACAGAGGCTTCCAAAAGAAACATCTTATTGCAGATCAAATAAAATGTTCAGCTGAAATTCAAGTAGTAATTCAAGGTTTTGCTTGTTTGTTTCTTTTGCTTTAGTGAAAACATTTGAAATGCTTATTTAGGATCAGACCTTTAGCTGCTGAACTTACTAACTAACTAACAACCAACAAAAATTTGGATAACTCATATTAATCAACATGCAAGTAACCTGAAATAGGCAAAGTTCATTGACTTAAATCAAGAGATAAATTAAGAGGAGATTCAGACTGTCTATATCATCCCAGTAAATACTGCTGGCCAAGTGGGTTATTGGCTTCCTGTTCTAAGTGATCACTAGTAAGGGAAATGATCTATGAAATTAATCAATATAGAAAATATAGATTTAAATAAAGAATTTCCTATATTTAGTATATATTTTAAGTCTTACATATTAAATATGTATTACAATTGATTAGCAATTGCAATTGCTGTTTTTAGTATTAGAAGCTAATCTGTTGAACTAACAGTTTCCAGGAAACATTCTCTTTTGTCTCACTCCATTACTCAGTTCTCTGCTCAGTGTTCACCTTCTCCTACTGAGTCATTAGTGTGACTGTACACTAGCTCAAAGTGTAGACAGTCTTATACAGAATTAGTTTGACTCATTTTTCTACTAGACTTTATTTCTCTAGTAAACTTTAAAGTATTCAATTAAATGATTAAAAACCTATAAGATTTATCTCCAGTGATCAGTTATTAGTCATATTTCATATTTAAGCTTAAGGTAAATAAACTTTTTAACTGAAAATATATGTGTGTGTGTATTTATATATATACGCTAGTTGATAGGAAAGATACTAAGGATGTATATCTACATATATCCTTATATAGGATATATATATCCAGGAATATATTATAAACAATATTGCAAGAATATTTATAAACAGTTCATAGTGTTGTGACAGCTCAGCAATGTTCTTTCTACTCTAAAGTCATTTTCTCATCTAGAAGTAAATGAAATAAGCAAATTGTCTGTAAGCTTTTGGATGGGATTCATAAATTAAAAGGATGTCTGCTCCTTGCTGCTCATAAACATTGAATGGCATTCTCATACGCAAAATGGCATTTAAGCATATCTATAACATTAAATGTTTTAATTATCTTCACTTTCCTTTTTGTTTCTTTCCTTCTATGTTTAAATATTTTTTTTTTTCCCCAGTCTAGTATGGAAAAAGAAAAGTATGCATACAGATGCCTGCTTGCATAAATAGAGTATGCTGTAATTCAAAAATAATTAAAATTGTCAGTAAATTAGTGTTACTATAATGCTGACATACATGAGAGATGATTGGTCTTTCAAGAAACATTTCCATTTCAAACACACAATGTATCTTCACTTAAAAGCAAAATTCTGTGAAACAAAATCATGAATGTAAATAGGTTTTGGGCTTTCACTTTAAAACTTTAAGGTATGCACCTTAAATACATCAATACAAATACTGCATGATCACTGACTATCATCACAGCACTTTGAGTCTTTGTAAGGCATGTTGAGCTGCTTATCCTTACCGTAGGGACTAGCACCACTTCCAGCTAACCCTCCGCTTAATGCATTTGTGTTATCTGTGCCAGCTTTTGAAAAACTATGATACACTATAAGCATGCCTCTGCCCCAGCAAGCATGACTGGCCTCAAAATCAAGAGGCAAATAGAGTCGCATATATAAAACTCTTGGGTTTCATGGATTCAAGATGTTATTCCAGGATTTAAGAGCTAACAGTTTGCCTCTTTAATAATAAATGTATCATTGTAATCTATGACTGTGTGACATACTTAATCTATGATTAAGTATACAACAAACAGAAAATGCAGGAGGCCTCTGATAGCTATCACAGTAGTATATAACTAATTCTCTCTTGCTGCATTGATCACACTACAGAGACAGCTCAAAGCTGGGTAGAAGAGTTACAAGTGCCTTCAGTTTTTAGCTTGTTAACTATGTGCTCACAAATCAAGACAAAGCAGGTAAGTACAGGAGTATAATGATAAGTACCAACATGTGCTTATGTTAAATGTGAAGCTAGAATTTTGATTATTTTTTTCCTCTCAGGAGATTTCTCACTCATAATATTTTCTAAAGTGAAAGATTTAAGTCAGCTTTAAAGCTGAACTTCCCCAGAGTTTTTACTGTTTCACGAAAAACCTTAAGCCACCAACTATGAAAAAGCTATTATTATTATTTCCTAATAAAACTGTTCTCATAGGATATTTTGGCTTCTATTCACAACTAAATAAAAGATGAGGAAGAAAAATATGTAATTTTCTCCACTGAGAGGAATTTTAAGATGCACTTTCTAAGCCATATATTTAAAAAGCAATTATGGAATCAAAAATGTTTGAGTGAACACTGAATATTTCTATTATAACATTTCTGCTCTGCCAGTTTCCACGCAGAATTGAACCAAGAAGCATATTTCCCAAACACAGACCATGGGATGAATTTGTGCAGAGAGGAAATGGGGGTCTGGTAAGGGTTCTTAGAAGAGCAAGCTTTGCTACACTCAAATTGTCTCCAAGCAGAGACGAGCTCCAGGACATCTTTTAGTAACTGTACTACTAGGTATTTGCTATTTTACATACCTCTACTCTTCTTTATCATGGATTATATAACATAAGCAGTATTTTTTTTGAGTCTTTGTTTGTTTGTTCTTTACCCAGTTTGTCTTTTCTCTTCTACCTGTAATATTAATCACTATCTGACAACCATAAGTGCAATGTATTGTCATATCATAGCTTAGGGAGTTGTTAATTATTGCTACTAAAAAAGCTCTATCTGCCAGCACTATTCTTCTGTATTGCTTAATCCAAATACTTTAAGACTTTTTTGGTCTCCAGTCTGCAGAGGATACTCCTTCCTGCTACTTATTTTTCAGTTCTAAATTATTTAATGATGGAAGACATAACTTTGATTGATTGAAGAATTCATTCTGAAAATAAAGTCCTTCTTACAGTAAATAAAATCAAGCCATTCTAAACAGAAGTTCCCCCTATGTAGACAAAAAAGCTGTAATATATTGTTTTTTCTTCCTATAGCCAAGAATCAAATTTTACACAGTCTCATAACAACAAGATGTTTCTTAGACTATGCCCTTTCTGGTAAGTATACCTGAGTGTATGACACATTCACTTCCTCAGGGAAAAAAGTTTCCAGGTCTCGGTGCTTGAGAACAGTCATGTCAATACTGAGTGAGTCCTTCATTGCTTCCCCTAATGTAAGAGTTCCATTTTTTACACATTATCATTATGGAACTGAAAGCCCCAGTATTTTAAATATTTGTATAATTCCTGATAAAATTCTCTGGGAACAGCCCAAAAAGTTCTTATATTTGAATATAAACTAAATTTGAAAAATAAGTACTTACGATGACAATAAACTAAGGTTTGAAATAGATTTGAAGCCCTTGATTCCCTTTCCTGTCGTGATAGAAAACTAGTCAAATGATGTGGATTTGATGTGATTGTACAGAAATGGTTGTCAAGAGGTTATTGCACTGACTGGGTGTCTGTTGTCGCACAACAGTTTTCAAAATCTCTGAAATTTTTCATTCCATCTAGTGATGAAATTGAGATTGTTATTTCCCTATGCCCATATGCATAGAAGATGCACTATTTGGAGCACTTGGGAAGTGGGAATTGGCTTGTTCTGCTGTTTTGCATAGCTGAAAAAAAAAATGGCCCATGTCATCCCTGTCTATTAGTTTAATTCATTTCTAAGTCTGTGGTATGGCTAAAAGTAAAATTGCATTTTTTTGTTTCCAGATCTGGAGGACTTAGTATGAAGTCTTTTGGGAAATATACAGTGCCTCAATCCCCCCGTGTGAGATTCCTGCTTGAAAATCACTGGATTTGTTCTGTATCAGGTCAGCTTAGTTGCTCATAGTTCTGTCTTTTATCTTTCTATCAAAGAAGGAGTCACCTCATACTTTAGTCTTTGTCTCTGCTGATATCCTTTCATAAGAAAACTGTGAAAGGTCGTCTCCAGAACATGGGGGTACAAGTTCAAAATAGTTCATCTGCCCTTTTGCTTGTATGACTGGATGTGAGTTTTGTAAGAGAAGACTAAACCAGAGTTTATCAGAATGCGGCCCAAAATGTCCCCTTTGCATTTGATTTCCCCCAAGTACTGAAGTATAATCTCTTTTCCCATTATACTTTAATCCTCTCTGCAGGTCTTAACAAGTTAAACTATTTACAGACAGTAACTGATTAGATCCATAAAAGGTTTCTAAAGTTTTGTGAAGAACGCATATTGGTGCCAGATACTTCCTGAATTGCAAATTATCCCTCGCTAATTAAAATGTTTATATAATTATTATTGGATTCATTAATTATTTGAACAAAAACAACATCAAACAATAAAATTGAGTTAGCTGATTGTTTTCTTCTTTAGTTATCACAGCACTTTCCAGTTATATCTTAATTAATTTAGACTGGCAGGTGTTTTCAGCAGGAAAGAAAGAAAAAGAAATGAGCTGGAAAGCATAATGGTATTACTTTTATTACATGTACTAAAACACCATAAAAGAAGAAGATTTTCAAGAAGCCCAACTGGTTTGGTATTTGATTACCACTTGTGCTTTTTAAAATCTTCCCCTGTGGTAAGTGAGCTTTATTGAATGCAAATGGAAAATGGTGTCGTTAGTCTTTAATTATGATGTTAAAAAAGAAAGTCCTTGATTCCAATGTTAAGAAACAGTGTTTCAGAAAATAAAGCAAAGAAACATTTTTTTAAGAAGTAGAACCTTCCAAGCTGGTACAATGTGAAGAATTATCTTCTATATTTTTTTTCTAATTTATAAAATGTTCATGTTAGACTTTTTGAGGGAGAAAAAAACTTGCTTATATCCAAGAACAGTCATAAATTCCTAAGTTGAAAGAGTTAGAAGCTGCTCCAGAGCAGAAATCATTAAAAAAAGAAAGAAAAAAAACAGTTATAGAATGCATTCTTTGAAGGAATCCACTTGACCTAGGCCAGACAAGAAAAGTGAAATGGTACAGTGTAAGATCCAGTTCCAAAACAGACAGTTTTAAGAATAAGAGGGAGAATTTCAGCATCATAGTCAAAATTTGTGATCCTTAAAATTCATCCTCTTGTCCTTGGCAAGACCTCTAAGTACACACTTTAGCTGCTTATAATGAATTTTCACCAGACATATATGGAGTCTATTTCTGGCCAAAACCAATTTTGGCAACCCCAAAAATAGTCCTATACCTGCACTTAGATTCCTCGTGATGGGTCCTAGACGTGGTAGAACGTCTCACAGCAAGCCAAGGACACATAGACTGGAATATCCTCTCAAAATAGTGACTTTTGTTATTTTTCATGGAAGGAAAAAAAAAAGAAAAAAAGGGAAGGGAAAAGCACTCAAAAGTGAGTGTGTGTGTGTGTGTGTGTGTGTGTGTGTGTGTGTGATGAAGAACTATGGTTCCGATCCCTCCTTTATTTTAATAGTGCTGTCGGGTTCGTTATCAACCCGTGGTGGTTGTCCGTGGTTATAGAGGGAATACTGAGGCCATCCACCTCAGGGTCAAGAAGCACTGACACCTATGAGATGATAGGCCAAATGACGTTTATTGAAATTCACTGCTGGCTCTTATAACTTCTGTCCAGGCGGAAGTTGTCTTATGTACCAATTAGGCTCCAGATATCACTTTTTGCCCTAATATGGTTAAACCTTTGCCCATTCCGTGACACCGCGAGATCTTCCGTCCGCCATTCCCTATCTCTGCTTCTGTCACGTACAACAGGTCTCGTTAACAGTACGGNATTAAAAAAAGAAAGAAAAAAAACAGTTATAGAATGCATTCTTTGAAGGAATCCACTTGACCTAGGCCAGACAAGAAAAGTGAAATGGTACAGTGTAAGATCCAGTTCCAAAACAGACAGTTTTAAGAATAAGAGGGAGAATTTCAGCATCATAGTCAAAATTTGTGATCCTTAAAATTCATCCTCTTGTCCTTGGCAAGACCTCTAAGTACACACTTTAGCTGCTTATAATGAATTTTCACCAGACATATATGGAGTCTATTTCTGGCCAAAACCAATTTTGGCAACCCCAAAAATAGTCCTATACCTGCACTTAGATTCCTCGTGATGGGTCCTAGACGTGGTAGAACGTCTCACAGCAAGCCAAGGACACATAGACTGGAATATCCTCTCAAAATAGTGACTTTTGTTATTTTTCATGGAAGGAAAAAAAAAAGAAAAAAAGGGAAGGGAAAAGCACTCAAAAGTGAGTGTGTGTGTGTGTGTGTGTGTGTGTGTGTGTGTGTGTGTGATGAAGAACTACGGTTCAGATCCCTCCTTTATTTTAATAGTGCCATAAAAGGAAAGTATTTTGGATGTAATAGTATCCAGTGATCCATTTGACGCCATATCACCATTAAGAGGCTTCGGGTTTTGTAGGTTCAAAAGGAAGGGTCAAATCCCTTTCCATTCTACTTTGAGTAATTCAGAAATTTGTTCTCTACTTTTTATTTTAAGTCAAAACATTATAAATACGCTTAAGAACAGAGATAAAAGAACTCTTTTTAACTTTACTCTAGACTATAAAACTTAGCACAACTGTTGTGTCACAACAATTTTAGCATAATCTTTTATCCATGCTTTCCTTCCCATTTTAGCTTTCAAAGAATCACTATCCTTAGAAGTGTAAGAAATGCACTTGCTTTCTGGAGGGGAAAAAAAAGAGCATTTACACAAAAGTTGTGCACACCAGACCTTTTATAATCCAGATCTACTCAGAGGAGGGAAGATCTATCAAATTAGAAGATTTTCCATTCTTTCTCTGTTGTACCTTGTGTTCAAATTTTAATGGTTGCCAGATGCAACAGTATTTAAGAGTTTCATGTATGAGGATTCAAGAAACTAGAATAGAAAGTTATTTCAAGGCAGATAAATACCAAACAAAGCAAATATAAAATAGCAAACAATCTATATTGAAGATTAAATATACTGAAGCAACACTGTGAATCTGTTCTCCTTCAGTCAAAGTGAGTGTGTTGGAACAAGAAGTCCCAGATATCTCCTGTAGAATACAAAGAAAACCCAGCATATTTAGTCAGTCTGTTAAGTGTTTTTCATACTTTTCTTTTCTTGGCATTACTTCATCCCTTGTTTCTAATTCACCCACAGTAGTGATTCTGACATCATTTTAGCTGCTATAGAAAGACTATAATACAAACAAAAGATTATGACTCAAACAGGGGAAGAGCGAGGGCCAAGGAAACCCCTTATCTAACTTTCTTGTTATTGTGCAAATGTCCTTGAGCAAATTCTTGAAATCTCACCTTAGGAGAACTGGGGGTGGGGTAAAAGAATGGGCTTTCTTTTACCTAAAAGATTTTGATCACATGGCAGCAGAGCTGTTTGGAAATATTTTAGTGACAATATAAAGATGTCTCTCTAACTGTACTTATTACATATTATATACACTATTATGGATTATATATAACTATTATTAATATGATATAGTATGATTTAAAATTATCCAACCTGATACTACACCATCAGGAAAAACATATATAGGTATGAGTACTATATTTGAAAAATTATACCCTGGTGAACAAATCTATGAGCAATGATTACTGTAAAAGCATTACCCCACGTATATTGACAGTGGTTACTTTAAAAAGGTGTGCAGAAACCTTAATTAATGAGTTTTTGATTCTGTAAGTACTAAATATGCTACATGCATACCAAGAATATCTATTTTTTTAATTATGATGTTATAACTTGTAAATGGCTATTCCCTTCAAATGCACTATGGTATACGGGACTAGAAATAAGAATATAATGACTAATGACTGCCAACATATTGTTCATCTGCTTATTGGCAATTAGTGATTACACAGACTACCTTGAACAAGAGACATAAAAATGAATACATGGTTAGATGATTGTTTTCTCTCTGTCAGCTGCAATAATTCATCTTACCTTGAAAATACAAAATTTCTAAAGTCATAGCATAATAGTGACTGGATTAAAAATAATAAAAATAGCTGATAATAATAATAATTAAAAAAATCACTAAAATCACTATATTTTTACATAATAGATGAATGTATCTCAATTTTTCTTGGCTATTTGATTTTTTCCCACTCAAATACAGAATCTGGCACCTCCTGTTATTTTTGTATTCATATTATCCAGAAATTTACCATTCATTAATGTAAGGAACAAATGCCACTGGCAAGTCTCCATTCCCAGCGGCATCAGTATTACTCTGTTTGGACCAGAAAATTCAGTTTTTGTTTACCTCTCTGCATGTTCTGAACAAAGATATGCTGAGCTGTGCAAGGAAAACAACATTTTAAGTTAATACCATGAATGTGAAAGATTAATAACACAATTTATCCTCTAAACACAAAACACATATTAGCAATATAAAAAGCTAAGCAATACTGTCACAGGAAAATGATTAGTTCTCTGATCTTGCTAATACTGGTTACTTTAGCCATCTCAGATGCATCCCAAAATGTACTTTTATTCAGTTATTTTTTTATTCACTAAGCCTTTTTTATTATTATTAATCTGAGACTACCAATCACCATAGCAGGATACACAAAGTTAAGATTTTCTTATCATTTACTCTTTTTTTGCATCTACAGTAATGTACTAAAGATTTAATCATGAAGACATTCAGCTGATGGGATTCAGGGACTAAATAAGGGACTTTATTTATTTATATGCTTTTTTATTTTGGGAGCGGTGCATGGAATGAAGTTCTAACAAGGGCTACTTTGATTATCTGCTTTATATTTGATCACACCATGTAAGTTATTCTAATTAGAAGATCTCAACACTTTATTTTGCACTGTACTGTTCTGCATTATATGTATACATCAATATAATCCTAACAAAGGCCTATCCAGGTTGAATGAGTGCAGGGTCTGCATTCTCTTCAGCATCGAGCATTGACTTAATCTTGCTGTCCTTGACATGGTTTGAATGACTGAAGTGCAGTCAGACTAAAAGCAATATTTTTACAGCCCTAAACAATATCTGCTTAAGCCAAAGCACTGACAAATGTGTTGGAAAATGAGCTTCATAAATCTGTGGGCTTTGACTGAGAATATCCTGAGGAGATGCACATCAGCTCAGCATATCCTTTCCCTGGAAACACATAATAGCATAAAGGGGTACATTGCATCAGGAGAAATGGATGGATCAGTCCTAAGTGAAATTAAAATACTTTTATCTCGAGAATTATACAGTGGCTTCAAAGGGGAGTCAGCAAAGTCAAAGAGGATCACGTGTTATTTCAAGTGACTCTCTAAACCATATAGGGGACTTCAGAGACCAAAGGCATATTGAAGTCAGTGACTTATAAGAACCGGGTCTAATCTGCTGCCTCATTTGTTGAACTAGGTGAGACAGCACAAGCAACCAGGAGTTTGACACAAAGTCAAACTTTTTTGTTTGAGAATCTCTAATAGTAGTCCAGTCCAGTCCAATTCAGAAAGCAAAATATTTGCAGAAAGGGAGGTTTAGCCTTTCTACCATACTATGTCTGGGAATGTTCCATACTGGAAATCTTCACCTGTGATAAGGGCAAACCGTATTGCGATAATTTTGGTATAAACTTCTTTGGGTCTAGAAACAGGTGAAATCATTCCCAAAGTTATGCATTTTATCTGCTTACTTAAAATGATATCTTATGCTGAAATTATAAGCTCATTAAAGAAAACATTCTCAAGTCTTTTTAGATGGTTAATGATTCATATTTATATATATATATATACACACATGAAACAAAGTTATCTCATACAGCAACCTTTCATTTAATCCTTAGAAAGCCTGAAACAATACTTCAGTAGTTGGACTTCTCAGTAGCATGCACAGATGATGATAGTTTACGTACACTGTTATCCCAAGCTGAATATTCTGTTGCCTAACGAGGCTGTTCTGCTTCCATTATCAGCAGCTCCAGGGCTGCCTCAGTAACCAGCATGGGAAAATTCCGTAAGATCATTATACATATATATTTGCGCACAACCCGAAGCAATGTTTTCACGTGATCTAACAAATTACCTGTTGTGCCTGAATTTTAACCAAAACTCAGCCAAGAAAACTCAAGAATTCAAATTCCACAGAAAGGGAAATTTTTCAAAGTGCCCAAGAAGCATGACAGAATAGTCTTACTCAAAGTTGTCAGTTCTATGAAGTTTTCTTTTAACTAGGTCATTTTGACACCCCCGATATAGAGGGTGTGGCTGATGGGAGACCTTGTAAAGCTTAATTTTCCCTCCATCTCAGTACATACCTTGCCTTGTTATGTTTCATATTACATACTGTTGGCAGTGAAATCAAGACAAACTCTAAAAAGGAGTATATTTTCAGACATAGGCTTCAAATAAAAAGCTGCACAATTAAATCTTAGCTGTAGAAATGGTTTTGAAAGAGAGAGAGAATTATATATTACCTTTGGGTGATTTAGGAAGCTGGAGCAGAAGGATATATTTGGGGAAAACAAGGCTCTTGTAACTCATAAGCCATACTGGCACAGTTCTGTTGCTTTCTGTAGGTTGTATTTTCTTTCTATTTTTTTTTTAAATAGTAGATTGTCAGTTCTGGACTTTAGCAAAAATAATATGTTCTAACTTCCTCCCACCCTTTCTGATACTTTCAGGGGTAAAAAAAAAAAAAAAGAAAAAAAAAGTTTTTTTTTTTTTAACACAGAGCTCTCAAGTCACTTAATGGCAATACTTCTAGTAACTCTCTCCTCATGCCCATCTAGTATGAATGGCAGGAAGATTGTCACCCATGCACTTAAGTAAAGTGACAGGCGTGCATCACGGGGAACTGATACAGCCCATCAGTCTACCAGAATATGCACTCTTGTGCAACAACCAGGGTTTCTAGCTATATTCTCAGAAGTAACTTTTGCTCTATATTATTCCAGACAGATCCAAGAGCTTACACTGAACACAGAAAATTCCTTAGTTATCAAGAAAACTTGACATACCAAGACTGTAAACACCGACAGAGATATTTTTTTCTCTCAGTCACAATCAGGTTCCAGCTCTCTGGAAAACTGCCTCCGGCTATTACAATATTGTTGTTACCTTCTCTCAAGGCGTTTTGTGACACCCCAGTGTAGCCACAGCGAAATGGGTACTAGCCTTAAACATATCTTTAAAAACAACAGACCAAATCCTTGTGTCTAAAATCCTCACAGATTATCATCAGAGTCAGGAATTGGGGGGATTTTTCCCTCATACAGAGTGACTCCAAATTTTGTCATGCTGATTAATAGACAGGCATATAAAATGAATAAAATGAAAGTAAAATGAATGTTATTAAGACCATGCAAGTAACTGAACAAAAATAAGTGACTTTTTTAATTCTTGTTTTTTTTGAATTTGCTTGAGTGTATTTCTGATCAAAATTACACACACACTATCAGAAAATAATCCTTCCTCATACAATGATTATGTCACATAAATAATCAAGAAAAGCATAACAATTGTTAAAGCTATACACATGCATATTTAATAACATGCTAATTATTACATTTCATTTTGATTACATTATGAGTAGGACTCGTAATTCAGGTGGACAGACACCTCATATTTCAGTGTGATTTAATTACTGAAGAACATTAAGTGGATATCCTCTTAATTTACTGCACTTGTCAGTAAAAATACTCGTCTATGACATTTAATTTAATTGAGCTGTCAGTAGCAATATGTCAAATTACTGATATATGTGAGGCATCTCCATACTTAGGTACTTTTGCTGATTGGTCCAACATTTTCTGTTAATAAATACATCAGAATATCTAATTGTAGCACGAGATGAATGTGCGCATACCTTCTGCTAACTCTCCAGGTGCACATTAAGCTTTATTTGAAGCGATCATTTCTCACATCTCAAAACACCTCATTTTTTAAAGAAATACAGAAGTTGATCAAACAGAAGTCAGATTCAGAAGTTGAATCGGCAAAAATTGTCACATTATGATTTAAAAAAGAAAGATTAAATTATGGCAATATCTTGGTGACTGTATTGTTTTATGATCAAGCCCTCTCTCAGATTCTGTGAACACGCCTAACATTTGAAGTTGGATAATGAATAAAAGATGAAGTTCTTCTGAACTCATACAGCCGTTCTGATCTTTGAAAGTATTTAAATTGTTTATTGCAATCTAACTGCTAACTCCTAAGTGTTCTCCAGCCAGCGTCACATATTTAACTCTTAACTGGATTAACTTATGAGTAACATTTTCCATTAAACCATGTGTGTTTGGTTCATTCATGAAAAAAAGATTACATAGATTCATTTATTACTTGCCTATATCATACAAATAAACAAATGAAAAGATCTGTCCTCCCTATTAAAACCTACATAAATAAGAACTATTTGGTACAAACTTTCTGTGCTACCGTTCAACAAAAATAATATTATGAAAATGTCTAAATAAGTTCTAAAACAGTTAAATCTGACATAAATTTGACAATCTGAGTCTCTGGAAACAGCACAGTTAACCTTCCTTCATTAATTAATAGAAAGTGGCACATTTCTTAGGGCTTGGTATACAGGCTCTTCAGGTGCATATTTATAATGCAAAAGATATGCCAAAGTAGTGACTTGCCGCTGTACATGAATAATGTCTTCCTCTACTTTACTGTGCCCAAAGTTAACTCCCTAAATGGAATTTCTGAATTGCTTCATTAGAAGGATGCATTTGTAGCTGAAATATATGTTCTTCTATTTGGACACGCCTAAAGCTGGTAAAAAGAATAAATTGCTCATCAGTGTATTCAAGTTTTGAAATTGTCACACTGGAAACTTCCTTTAAAGATTTGCGATTTGTGTAGAAAATAGTACAATTTCTTCTGCTATGATGACTCATATAAAAGCAACAGGTAATGCTGAGTATTATAGCACTAGTACTTGGTTCATCCAGATTTAAGAGATATTTCTCTCAGGTACTTCCCTGACCAAATGATTATTATATTTACTGTAGTCCACTGAGATAATACTTGTGTTTTGGAAAACATTTGAAAAATTATTGAAAAGAGCCTAATTCAAAAATCTATCAGTCTGTGTAAAAACCTACCAACGATTTAGGTGCTCTTTAGGCTGAGATGTATATCAAGGATCAGCATACTGTTATCTGCTCCATGAAAATGATTCATCCTCAATTAGCTTATATCCCATGTCCTCCCCAATCTTGGATCATCATGTCCCAGGTTACAGTGAACATGAGAAATAACATCTTTAGCTGAAAAGTCCTACTATTATGCATTAACTTGCATTAGTATCTTTGGCTCTCAATCATAGTGATAGATGTTAAATTTGTCTTTCTAATTCTGAGATTCCTTTACATCAAGGCATTAAGGTATCTGGCATTAAAATAAAATATTCTCCCTGTGTGACTCAGCTCGTTGGCTCTCTCGGCTTACAAATCAGATAACAAAAAAAAAAAAAGAGAGAGATCTTGTCTTTGAAGGAAGGTAGCACTACTTTTCACACTGAACCAGTTTGAGTCTAATCTGAGGCTAGTGACATATGATGCTAAAATTGTTCATTAATTAATAGACCAACTGCCTCTCTCTCTTATCTAACCTGAACTGTAACCTGAGTCTCTTTTCTTGTCAAGTGTCATGAAGTCCACAACCACAATCATCTGTAATTTAACATATAATGAGCTGAGAGACAATACTATAAACCTTGTTATATTTTTATATGACTTAACTACACAATTCAATGCAACGTTTCTTTTCTGACTTTTAAATAAAAGGAAATAGTTTGAGTAGGAGGGAGTGAAAGGGATGTGTAATTCTGTTCTCAGTTCTGCATTTGGACTGCTGACAGTGAATGGAGAAGCAAAACACTGCTGTAATTTGAAATAGTAAGTTAATCACACTTGTTGAATGGGGAAGCCAATAAGATGTAAAGTAATACTCAATGGTATCATTTATAAATTAATGAAACTATAATTTCTATAGTAATGTATAAAGGGATATATTTGTACTTGGACAGCTTTTTATAATAATAGATCCCTCTATTATTAGTTTTTATTTCACAGTACCAATTTTTGCCACATATTTTCTCCTGGTGCTCCTTAGCTCTAGTAGTTATACAGTAGTTTAAATACATCACAGTTTCCTTTTATAGTCACACTTCCTTTTAAGATAATTACTGACTAGATGCACGTCTGATGAATTCTACTTACAAATTGCAGTACAGTAAAAGGCATCAATTTTTAAACACCACCACGCTTCACAAGCACTCTGTGATACTATTTGCACAACTTTTTAATTATTTTGTAGGCATCTGTGGCATCACACATCACATTTGTAGGCATCAACTTTGTTTAATAACATTATTGTGATTACTACTAGCAATTGTAAATATTATTGTATTATAAAACTCAAATTATTATACTATACTTAAATTATTGTATTATAAAAACTCAAACCAATCATCAAAAAACCTGAAAGTGAGGTTTCTATTGCTTTTCAGCATCTCTATTACTCTAGAAATTCAGGATTTGTTTCATTTCATTCCTTCTGGAACAAATCAGTTGTTTCTACCCTCAGGTATCCACCTGGTATCATTCTGTTTATCCATCCTTCTCACTAGTAGCTTAAGTATGTTTTAGAAGGAAACTTCTGTTAGCAAGATTACTTTTGCAGAGTCATGTTATTTGCATTTGCCAGGTACGAAAGATCTAATGCTTCCAGGGCTCAAATACCCGCAAAACTCTTCCACGCTGTATAGGGATGTGTCAGCCCAGATTACTATAATTAAGTAGAAATGTATGTCTCAATGGTCAGGTTTTGAATCTATTATGAAATTGACATTTATGTTTATGCCAAATCATAAAATTTGAAGCTTTTCATTCAGATATATTGAATGAATTTTAGGACAGTTGCACAGAACAGAAATATTAACAAATACAGTAAAATCAGCTGCACATCTGATTAAATGTTTGCAGAACTCAGACTGTAAAATGAATGAAGCATCAACTATCTCCTGACATTTTTCTCTATCTTTTCCCTTTCAGTTTTCCTAAAGTCAAAAAAACATATTGAGTATTGCTTTTGCCTTCGTATAGAATAAGACTTTCCTGGTCTCAATAGCAGCAGTTTGTATGAAGTTTGAATTCAAATATGCACATCACAGGTAACCAGACTGAATAATTCAAGAGTGGTTGTAAAATATAGATGCTGCCAAGTGCCAAAATTTTTGCAAAATTGGAATTGTTCCTATATTTTCTATTCTGCTTATTTCTATGACTAAAATTTGGTCAAATTAAGCAGAACAAATGGGGTGATATTTCAAGGGCCAAAATGTGAGTTGGATACTGTTAGGGGTTGCCAAATCCAGCTGCCCAATAGAAGAAAACTTGCCACAGCTGCATGGCCTGGGGGACCCACTGCTAGTGAAACTGAGCGTGTATTCCCAGTAGGCATCCACAAAAACACATGTATATGACACATATAGACACTCACTGCAGGTCACATAGACAGAAAACACAGCTCTCATGCAAAATCAAACAGCGCCAACAACTTCATCCTGTTCCTCTCTGGCTGATCAGGATTAATAGACATTAGTCATATATATATATGTATATATATGTATATGAGATATATACATATATATTTATCGTGAGAATCCCTCCACCTGCTGACCCCCCATGTGAGTCCCAAGACACCTATCTCCTCCTGCTGACCAGGTGCAGATGGTTCTCCTTGATAACACTGGGAGGAACTATGTCATGGTATTCATGGTTCCCTCACTTGCTAGTTTGTCTCTGTGCTCTTTTGTGAGTGGTGAGATGAGCTTATCACACAAACTAACAGATCCCTTGCTGCTTTTCTGCTTATTAAAAAAACATTTAATATTCCTAGTGGGAAAAGAATATAACCTTGGCATGTTTTAAGTATGGCAAAAGATTTTTTGTACAGTAGTAGAGTATATAATATATACTATAGGAGTAAAAGCACACTTAAAATTGTTGAATATATTAGCTTAATATACTTTCTGAGACAAGATATAAGGAAAATGTCTTTCCGGTTAGACATCCATTTTAAGTTCATTATTTCCATGAGCCAACACATAAGAACAATATACATTTCTAATTTGTTATACTTTCCTCTCCATGGTAATAAACTCAAAATACGGTAGCTTTCTCACTTGTTTGCTCAAATGTATACATTAAATTTGGAACATATTCTCTCTCCTTATCCTTCCTCTGATAAGCATTTATGAAAGTTGAATGAATTCGTTTTCCCAAAATGTATTTGTTTACAGTTTTGAAATACAAGGAATAAGTAGTCTGGATTCCCTTCATACTTCCCTAGGTACTGAGTATTTAGCTTTAGTCAAGCTCTTTTCTGAATCAAACACTCATCATGTAATCTTTATATTCTTAAAAAAAATTACTTTCTTGGGTCCTAATCCAATTTCAGCAGCAGAGGCAGATAGAGAAGTGTATATCTATTCAAAATTTATTTACTCAATGAAATTGTGAGAGCTGGAAACTGTATTTTAACTTAATTATCAAAATCTTCCTCACTGGAATTTCTTAAAATAAAACTTTCTAAACTAGTTTCAGTGAAGAAACTCATTCTATACAGTTGTATTGCACCATCCAGATATCCAAAAGTATGAAACCACACCATGCTGTCAAAGAAATCTAGCTATATTTAGGGTGTTCAGAGGAAAATATATCCAAATCTGCTCAAGCAACTAGAGTGATGACATACCTAAAAGGTGACTCTTTTCACCCAGCAAAATCCACTGGGAATTGGTCTGATAGAAGAAAGGAAGACTTTTATGACAGAAAAATAATGGAAAAGATGAACTCTGACAAGTTGTCTAATACTATTCCTGTAAGCAATAGCTCAAATGAAATTAAATTTCTCCCACAGTATTCTTATTGGATTCACAGATAATGTCACGGTGTTATACAGGTCTGTTAAACCTCAAATCCAAGAGTTACTTGGTCAATTCATCTTCGTCTCAAAGTATCTGTGCTTGTGCCTTTTGCAAAACTGCAGCTGCAGAAAAGCACCCGGCGCACTCAGGAAGAAGTCTGAACCAAAACAACTCATATTAGACAGAAGTCCAATGACTCGGGGGTGCTAAATCTCAAGAACTTCACTCATACTTTTTTCATTGAAATCTGATTTTCCTTCATGAGAAAACAGGGTATGTTGTTTTTCTTATTTCATATTGCCCAGGGAGTAGGGGAGGCAGGGCAAAAGACAAAAATTGGCTTGCAGGGAAAAGGTCACGTGACAAGATAGGCTATCCCATGTGATTAACAGTGGGGTCAACAGCGGCAGAGGACCTGGCTTCCAAGAGAGAAGAGGCAATGGCAGAGAATAAGGTATGTAAAGGGTTTGTTACAGCTGGCAGGGGAAATGGCTATGACATTTAAATCCAATTTGACAGAAGCAATTTGAGCTATCGCCAGCGGAGCAACTGGCAGAAGCAACTAAATTTAAATACAAATTAAATAAAAGGATGTTACTCCTATTTAAAATGCAATGCATCTGAGAACAGGAGTAGATCTATGACATACATTTTGTCTGAGTATGGCCAGTTTTTAAGTGGATGATCTTGATCAGCACATAAAAATTAAAACATGTTAGCAAACTCAATTTAAATTGTCAAACCTGAACAATCTGGCCATTTTGTAGAAATTATTTTTCAGTGTGACCATCTGTGCAATTGAAATGGAGCTTACCAAAAACTGTTTCAGCAAAGTAAGAAATAAATCTGTTTTCTCAAATTTTATTATCCAGTTAAAAAATTAATACAGTAATCTTCATGTACAGTTAAGCAGGTTTTATGAATGAAATAAAATTTCCAAGTCACATGGAAATAGATATGTTTCATCATTTCTTCTCTTGTGGCACTTCAAAGGACAGAGGTGTTTGTTCCTTTAATATGTAGATACTTGTAAGCTAGTAAAGAGCTCTTTGGTTGAAGTTCAGGAGCAAACTTCATTACATGGAAGTGATTTTGTATTATTTATCTCCAAAGTCTGTTTTATAAAGCAAACAAATAGAAACTTGGTAAACTTTTCAGGGTCATCTAAATTTCTATATTGTACATTACAAAATAATGCTTTAAAATAATTGATGCTCATGTCTTTCATGTATTTTTATAACTGAACAGCACTTTTGCACACAGCAAAAAAATGGGTTACTGAAAGTCTGTGGATTAATGACATGCAAAATTCTGTGTCATGCTGAATGCTGTTTGATGGAAAAAAAGCCCTATTCCCATTGAATTTTGGGTGACTTTAGTGGAACCCTGCAACTATTAGAAGATACAAAAATGCTATTCATTTTCCCTGAATAGTTTTGGATGAAGTATTGAAAGTATCCAGTACCCAGGTATTCAGCAATCCCCAGAATTCCCAAGTGAATGTCTTCAAGACTTCATATTCTGTCTCCTTAGCAAGATCTTCTGTATTTTACCCTTTCCAAAGACCTTTTTGCTCACTTTCCTTTCCCTGTGTTGGATTCCACCTAAGGATAAAGGTAGCAGCAGTTGAGAGAAGTGAGTCATTAACTCGTACATAGCTAATAACTCTTTTAATTAATGAGGTTTTCATGTAAGGGTTTTCTGTTAAGGAGAAATAAAGACTTAAAAAAGAAACTTCCCCATTTTAGCTGCTGTGAAAATCAGTTAATATTTATTTTCTATTCATACTTATAGATAACTGTTTTTTCAGGGGCAAGTAGTTGTATTCTAATAAAACCTTATTCAATGAACAGTGCATTATGAAGTCCCATGTAAAATATGCACAGACCTTAGTTAGGTTTAAATATGTTAATGTGATATCTTAAGAGTTTGTTGATATTTTACTTTGTCATTTAAAATTTTTTGTTACTGCTAAAAAATCAATTGAAGGTTTTGAAAGTGTTCCATAGATGTAGGCAAGTGCAATAAACACATCAAGAAAAAAATATATGATCTCTTATAATATAGTTTGGAATCTTTTCCTTCCAAACCTAACAGCTTTTTGATTTTCTTCAGTTAACGAAAAGAGCTACTCAAATTTAAATGCATAAACTGTGTAAATATCTCTTCTAGGCAGTGAAACAAAAATCAATATTTTTTTTTTTACATGCACTACTATCAGATGGCTTTCCAAATATTATGTGCTGAACAGGGCAGATAAAACTATAATATCATAACTGACAAATATGAAGCTTATTAAATGTTGTAAGAACATAAGTAATTATTTACATCAAAGTTACCAAGGAATCAAGTTAATGATCAACCTATTAAAAAAAATAGTAACTTTTCACTGGTGTCAACCAGTATTAAGATAAAAATATTATGTGGAGAGAGACTTTGAGGACACTTCACAGAAAATATCTACACCCAAACTTAGCCAATGATTAGCCAGTTTCATATATGTTATATATTCATCTAAAACATTTCACTTAACAATTTGCTTCTTGGTAAAATTTGTCTTAAGGATTTTTTTTCTTTTCTTTTAGCTGTGGTTTTCTGAGAAACCCTACACACTAGAACTGTTTACTCCAACCTTATTAAACAGATGAATATGCTTTATAGCGTGACCATCAGTATATGCATCTGGAGTAATGATAGTTGGGATGTCCCATGTGAAAAAAAAAAATGGTGAGATGCCTTTTCTTCTGTTAATTTTTTCATTTTCAAAAATACTTGAATTTTACATTTCATAGTAATAATTTTTAAAAAATCTTCATGGAAGGATTTCTACTTAACAAATTCTAATTGTCTCACGTTTGATTGGTGATTTTATGACAAAATCCTAATCATCTCTACTTACAAATTTCACTTTTAAATAAATCTCTTGAGTAAAGACAGAGCTATGGTGGAAAAATCTACTCTGAAACAATAGCTAGTATTTAATTTTTCCCCAGGTCTATTTTTAAATATTTTTAAATCACAAGCACATTTGCCAGTTGGTGGTATGAGCCAAAAATGGCATATGATTGGTATGGACTATAGTGATTCAAAAGTAAGACTCCCAATGAGATTAGCAACCATAACAGTTACTTTAATGTGTTTTCACCATTGTTACTCATTCAAAATCTCTCATTTATTGAATGACTATACAATGCTCACCTGATCGAGTTGGTAACTTTTGAGATTTGTAAAATTTCAAGGTTAAGGCCTCATGAAGGCCTCCATTGTGGTTGGATTCAAGTCTTCTACAGTGTGTCATCAATTTTTGAGACACATGCGTATACTATGGAGAGAAGGATCTTAGTATCATAAGAAGAGTCGACTGAGACCTGCTAACAGGTACTTTAACTGAGTTACATACCAGAGTACAAGCAGGGAATATCTCCAAGGCATCATCTTCTGACATGCTTTTCCTGGACAAATTTATGCTTTTTGAAGAAATTTATGCTTTGAGGCGTCCTGAGGCTACATAATAGCTGTAAATAGTCATTGCTACATAAGGTCTGCTTTTGAGTAAAAGGCCCTAAAACCTGTCTATTAAATTGTATTCAAAGCAAACTTGCTTTGAGGGTGTCCTTGAAATGCTTAAAAACAATATTCTTTCACTGTCTTCTTTGTTGTAAAGTGTTTCTTGTTAGTGTATTTATTGCACAACCAAAACACTTTATTTCCAGCTAAAGCCACTTCCATACTTCCACTGCATTTCAGATGTTTCTTCACTGACCTTCTGGCATTACATCTCACTCTAGGTCATACAGTAATCTGTACTGGAATCCCTCCAGCTGTTCATAGAAGGTGCAGATTTCACATTTGCACAATAGCATGGAAAAGCTTGGGAAGCTTGATACCACCTTGACTTCTTATTTCTTTGACAAAACAAGCAAGTGGGATTGTAGCCCTCTAGACATTATCTCATCAAGTCTACTACTAGAATTATTCCAAACATTTCAAAAGTAAGGGAACACACGTGCAAAAGAACTCCAGTTGCATAATTTGATTTTGAAGAGCTGATCATGCTCTTCTCCAGGGACTAGTTGATAACTTACTGCTTTTTAGTCCCAAAATGGTTACCAGCTAGCAAACCAGTCTACCAAGCAGCTCTTAGACCTCTCGTGCTTTGAGAGCCTCCCATACTATTCTGAATCCAAGACTGCAAGACAATGTCATCCTTAAAGCCAATGAAGGAATCCCCCTGATGATATCTGTCTTTTACACTTATGTATGTTGATAATCATTTTATGTTTAAATTCCTATGACACCAATCATGATCTCAGATAAGACAAAAGCTGTTGCAAACACAGACAAATGTTAAGACACTGTCCCCACCCCCATTTTCCCCCCCAAATCATAGTAACATATAAATATGTTTGTTCTTCCTGGCTATTCACTTTGTTGTAATATCATGAGTATGGTGTCAGTGGTACAGTCTTAATGCAAGTAAAATACTTGATTGTTCAGTTGTTCTAAATAGCATGAGTTATTTCTACATTTGGAAAGCTAGGATTGAAAAGAATGACTTGACTACTTGCAAGTCCCACAGCCCTAAATTTTCAGATTGATAGCATAAATTATAGAAACTTGAATCTACCAGAATGGGAATCATTTAACTTGAGCTTGGCCTTGTGGAAAAGTATAACAGGGTAATGATCTTCTAAATGCTGTAGTATAAATAATAAGATAACACCTCACTAATAGGAATATAAGATTTATAGCTTCATAAACAGCTATTGAAACAGGGCTGGGATGTGAAGGAAATGGTTTAGAAAGCTGAGGAAAATGAAGTACTCCACCTTTTCCTTTACCCATAGCAAAAAACTTTGGAATAGGATATAACTTTTTTTGCACTGTTCAGGCACTTTTTTAAAGCTGCTATAAGGCAGCTGTATGTGATTTTTTGATCTTTTTTTCTTTGTGTTGAATGACTGCAACATTCTAGAATATATTAGTGCACAAGTGGTGCTTATGTTGCATTTTATTCAGTTTCTAACCTTTAAACTGTAACAGATGTATGTGATTCAACAGCATGTATTTTGGTCCCACAGTTCTGTATATCGAGGTTCTCAGACACACACACACATAAAAAAAAAAAGTTTAAAGCTTAGCATTTGTATTTTCAAGTGTCTTTTAACTGGGCACAAGTAGTAGTAAATAACACCAGTAGCAACAGTGATTGGGCTCTAGGATCAGCTGCATGAAGTGATCTGCGCACCTCAATTTTGATGTATTCAGAAGCCAAAGATGCAACTCCAAAAAGCATTTGAATGGCTTTTTTTTCATGGAGAGAGATTTTATGGCTATAAAACAGTGTAAACAACAAGGTCATTTTGGATGAAGAAGTCAAGAGAAGCAGATGTGACCTTAATGTAGGCTTTTAGTAGAAAGCCAGACATGCTGAGTTCATGTCGACAAATTGGCTCAGTCCAAACCCAGATTTAATCAAAATAGTAATCGTTCTACACAGTCTTAATTAAATGTTGCAATGTTCTATTAAACTCCAGATAACAGTGTAATTATGTGAATGGACAAAAATAGGTATTACAAACTCCAGGCAAGTTGTCCAACAGACTGATTTAAATCATTACCTGCTAGTAAAGGAAGAATGTTGGCAAAGCCTGTGCCATAACAATGAAAATTAAAATTTAAACCTACTGTGAAGTAAAAAATGACATGTTTTTATAGCTGCAACACAATCTGTTCTGAGTTCACAGTTCACAACAGGTATTTCCAATTGTGATGAATTTCCTTTACGGTGAAATATCACAGGTATAGGGAAAACACTTTGAGGACATGATAAATAATCTTACTGTATGGGGCTAGGTACAGGAACAAAGTTATCTTTCAAGCCTCTAGAAATGCCTAGAACAAAACATAAGAAAATAATTTTAGAGTGAAGACCCGTAACCAGATTTAAAGAGCTTAATCAGTGATTCACTACCAGAAGGGCTAGTCTTACTGATGAGTCATCAGTACATTATAAAATTAGACTCTGAGCTTCACCTTTAATTTGTGAGAAAAACACACAATTCTGTGGAAGCGGGAAAAACATCAAAAGCTGCAATGTTGAGTAAGGCCAAGTAATCCGGTAGTCAGGGCAAGTGAGGTCCGGAGCACTGTCAGTTTTTTTTCAAACGAGGTTCCGCTTTAAAAAGGATGAGGTTGACTGCTCTAGGGGACTTGTAATTAATTTAGCATTTTAAATAATCAGAAAGGAAAGCAAACTGAGCTGGTTACTTGAGTTCATACTCAGATTATCATAATAATAATTGTCAGATAATTTAAAATAGGAAACTAGTGCTAGCAGAAAAAAAAAAAGCCTTATTAAAGAAGTGTCACTACTGTGGTTGTTCACAGACTCCGAAACTCTTGCATGTAGTATTAAAACAAACAGCCAAATCTAGGAGGACATTGTCCACATACATTCTCATTTACATATAGTAAATGAGAACTATTAGCTGATGAAAATAAGGTTCTTTTCAGATGAACTTCTTAAAAAGGAGAAGACTTTGATTTCTTCCTGGTCTCCAACAGAGACAGGTTTTAGGCAAAGTAGTTCCACAAAAGATGGGGCAAGATTCCTAAGAATAGGCCTTGATACACACTTGTCAGCTTATCTTCCCTTCCCACACAGACGTCAACAAATCATATAGTCAAAAGAGACTGTGTTGGAGAATTGTCAGCTCATAGCCTCAATTTAGGTAGCCTGAAAATAATGCCATGATTCCCTTTCATTATTTCCTATTATACACACAGCCATCCTGCAGAGCACAGATTCCTCATGCGGGATCAATGGGCAGACACAAGCCCTAGGATCACACTGCATAACAACAACATAAAACACTTATTTTGTTCCTAAGTCAGACTTAAACAATCTTAAACAAAAATTTCTGTTATCACTTAGCAGAGATGCAGTAGTGTAATGATCCAGTTCTGCTGTCAGTTAACCTTATTCAGCTCCTGAATTCTTACGGACCACGATAATACTAATTTCACAGTGTAGAGCACTCCTGCTATCATGACGATCATCTTAGATTTCTTTATGTCTGCTCTTCACCTGTAATTTTTTACTTATGTTTGAAGCAATGCTGTCCTAATCAAGTTAGAAAAATGTCAAAATAAACTGTCTACTTTTCTTTATATCCTTTCTAAATCTGGAGATAGAGTAATTCCAGTTGATAGAGTTTTTTTTTTTTAATTAAAGCATTAGAATCTGCAGTCTAGAGTGAGCAACAATCTCTGTCTTTTGTTTCACTGACAGATGCAGAACTGCAGACTTTCATATTCTGCAGCTTTTCAGTTCTTCAATCTTCAAATCTTCAATCATTTAAACTAGTGAAATGCCTTTTGGACATATAGAGCTTTGAANCTTTATATCCTTTCTAAATCTGGAGATAGAGTAATTCCAGTTGATAGAGTTTTTTTTTTTTTTTTAATTAAAGCATTAGAATCTGCAGTCTAGAGTGAGCAACAATCTCTGTCTTTTGTTTCACTGACAGATGCAGAACTGCAGACTTTCATATTCTGCAGCTTTTCAGTTCAGATCTTCAATCATTTAAAACTAGCGAAGTGCCTTTTGGACATATATAGCTTTGAAATGTCGAATCTGTCATGGAGTAACCTTTTCTGGATGAGGTGCGATGGTATGGCCTGCCCTTGTTTTGAAATCAGACACCTCACCCCTTTTGGTGCTTTAATGTTCTCTTGGAAAGAACAGTATGTTTGCATGCCAATCATGAAATACCACATAAAATTCATCAATATTTCTTTTATTATTCTATACTCCTGTTCATGACCAAAACTTGGGTGACAGTGGGAACTACCAGGAAATCAGAAAGACTGAGCAAGATTGGTTCTTCTTTCCACCTTGACAAAACAACTGGGCATTTTACCACTATTTGTATTTTCTGCTCACATATCTCTACTAGTGGAAAGATATTTGAAGATAATAACAAATATAGGAGACTGTCAAAAATAAAATACTTTTTTTTCCCTAATTGACAAGTAGTCAAACAATACCTGTCACTGAATGCAGGTAAAAAGATTGGCTCCAATTTGGAGCTTTGGAATTATGGTATTTTATGAAGTAAATTCCCTTTTTTTAAGGATTGACTGAGAAGCAACCCATGCAATATTATAGTACTCATGTTTGATAAATAATAATATCCGTTGAGCCCTGGAATCTCCATTCTGTGTTATGGACTTGCTGGGCTGTCTGCAATTTCAAGCCTTTGCTGTGTAGGTTGACAGATGCAGATGCAGATAGTTCCTATTTAATGCCTGCTAAAATATCTAGAATTTTCCTTGTTTTTCCACCATATTAAATCAGCCAGAAAATCCATATTTATAACAGATTAAGAAGGTCTTGCAAATACAAACACCACAGAAATGTTTGATTTCAAGTTGTTTGGTTTAGTATCATGAAAAATACCTTTGCAAATAGTGTGCCCCTTCAACTAACACACATCTATTGACTTAAAGCTACATTAGAAAAAGAATTAATCTTGCAGACATATCTGATAGCAGTAACAGCTGTTACTTGCTGATCTCAGTCTGTTCAAATAACCTTTTACATGAATTTGTTTTTGTACTCCTGCTTCTATTGAAACAGTATATAAATACCAATTTTAATCACAGCATGGTAAAGTGTGAGGCCATCTAAAGCACAACTCACTAAAAACTAACTGTATACAACCTAAAAGCTGAATTAAACTTTTGTAGTCAGCTCAATACATTTATAATCTGAAATACAATAATTAAGATATAAATAGTTATAACACTCTTTGAGAAACAGGAAAAAATAACTTTAGTAAAAAGCAAATGTAATATCTCAGGCTTATCTTAGTCACTATCCTAGGTATTCTTATATCAGTCTTACATCACATTTACCAGGAAAGAAAAATCAAAGGAAAAAGCTTGAGAGATCATAGTAGATCATTGGCTCTTTGAAAAGGTTATAGAAATATTATAGAGAAGGTAGACAGTGAAAGGTTTTCTTCAGTGTTTTAGAAAAAAATGGAGAGTAGTGATCGGCTTGTGTCTGATCTGCCTGTAGTCTCCCATAACTTGTGTGTTGGTGAGTGATTTCTGATGGGGATTCCTAAGCTTTTCTTTGACACATGCAAAGTTAGTGTCACAGTTGGTATTAGTTTGAGAAGAGATAACTTATTTTTCAGAAAAAAAAGGGTGAATAGAGTTAATTCTGCTAATTTTATATTAGTTTTATGCTTGTATCACTCTTCTTTTACAAAGAGATCATAGTAAAGACTGACATATTTACTTGGCGAAGTGAGGAAAATCCTTATATTTGTATGTGTTTTTCTGGGTGGCTGTAGAAATTCTGACAGTTCAGATCACAAGAATCATAGAATTATTATGGTTGGAAGGGACCTCTAGAGATCATCTAATCCAACTCCCCTGCACACGCAGGGTCACCTACAGCACGTGGCACAGGATTACAACCAAGGTGGTTTTGAAGATCTCCAGAGGAGTCTCCACAACCTCTCTTGGCAACTTGTTACAGTGCTCTGTCACCCTCACTGTCAAGAAATTTTTCCTGTGGAACTTTTGGTGCTTCAGTTTGTGGCCATTTCCTCTAGTTCTTTGCTGGCCACTGCTGAAAAGAGACCGGCCCCATCCTCCTCACTCCCTCCCTTAAGGTATTTATATTCCATCATCAGGTCCCCTCTCAGCCTTCTCTTCTCCAGGCTGAACAGGCCCAGCAACCTCAGTCTCTCCTCATAGGGTAGATATTCCAGGCCCCGATCATCCTTGTAAACCTGAGCTGGACTCTCTCCAGTACTTCCACATGCCTCTTGAAAGCTCATAGATACTTTCTGCCCAGTTTAAGGGCAGAAAGGATCATCAGGTTAGGTTAAGCCTGCTTAGTAGCTAGCTGTTCCACTACATCCAGTTACCTTTCTTATTCACTAATTATAATTTATTAAAAGTTGCTTGTATTACATTACTTCAAAAATCAGCATTCACAATAAGTTTCCAACGTCACCTTGATGGTGATAGAACTGAGACCAAGGGCTGCAGGTGTCACACGAATGGTGGCTCTGCAGCATAGAGTACCCGGTCTTATCAAGAAGTCATCACTGGGCTATCAGCAGCTATTTTTATGTTTATTAATAGTAAAAAGATCTGGGCATAGCTGGGGGCATATTGTTAAAATATACAGCTTCTGGGCTTTCATCTTAGAGTGAACAAAATGAATTAGATTCATTAAAGAATACATTACATTAATTTTCTGGTTTACTTGTTCAGTCATCAGCTTTTGGTGTCAGGAACAACCCAACAAATAAAACTACCTTGTATTCTTGAATCTGTTGTTTCTCTACTGGCATAGAAATTTCCATTTCATCTAAAAGGACAAGTTTGGGTAACATTCACTGAGGATGATACAATACATTAGTTTGGATGTAATGCTTCGGGAGCAGCTTTAAAATCCCACTAAGATTTTAAAGAGATCTTTGCCAACAGCACATGTGAGCGAAGCCTGCTGACTAAGTCATCCTTTAAAAACCCGCTTTATAATGCATGCCCAACTAAAGGTTTTAATTCCAGGATTTATATGTCAGCATATGTTAGCTTTTTATTTCTTACCATAGATTGCATGTGAAAGAGATGAGTTAGTTTTAATTATAGAATTACAGCATAATAAGCTCATTGCTGTCTTTGTGTTCTTTTATTTTTTATTTTTTTAGGGGATGACAACTGAGAATCTCAGCATGAGTTTAAGGTAAAGCCTGCAGCACATGGCAATGAAATATTGCCAGTGCTCTTGAAATGACAAGACTTTATCTGTGTATTATTCACTGGAAGTGAATATCTATTCTTCCAACACTTTTCTTGACAAATACGGAAAAGTTTAGAGCAGACTTTTACCCATAAGATACATCCTCACTGCTGTACTTTAAAATCTACCCATGTGCTCTAACAGATCTTATATTTTTCATTCTTTTAGAAGCGATAAACACTATGCTTTACTGTCAAATACTTTAAAGATGAAGACAGTGTCTTCTAAGAAATACTTTCATAAAGCCACTTCTTTTCTTTCATCCAGAAAGAAAAATGAAAAGTGCCATAGCCCTCAACTTACAAAGTTCAGGAAGATAGAATTTTAAAATTCAGATGATAATTGGTTTTCTCTGAATCAAATAGCATGCTGAATCAGTAACAAGGATGATTAGGTTCAGTTGTACAAAATGAACTAATCAGCTAAGAGTAAGAAATTTAAACCGGTACAAAAAAATTAATCAAAATTGTAAGAAAAGAAATACAAAACACATTGCTATTGCTGAATAGCCTAGAAATAAGTGCTCCGTATACAAGAACTATTTCCATATCAGTCAAGTAAACCTCTTCAAAAAATATTCTCACTTGATACAAAGTTAGCCCTGTACATATATAAGTGAACATGTTGCTCTGGTTCTCCTGGCAGCTGGTCATCTAATATCAACTGCCTCATGCCCAAGTAGCGTGGGAATTCAATCCAATGTAAAAAGGAGAACTGCAGCACATAGGCATCATTTCTTTTTCCTAGGACTGCATGTTGGGCTATGACTTCTTTCTAAGGGCTTCTCTGGGAGGAGGACACCAAAACCCAGCCATGAGATGGTTAAATTTTCTTGGTACCCACAGACCCTTGGTACCCATCCTAGTGATAGTTCTTCAAATATGGTTCCATTCCTGTGGTTAAGAAACTAACTGTTTGTCTAAACAGAATACACAGATCAGTATCAAGAAGATATGAAAAAGGAAGTTCTTATTCTCATTGCACTTCACTTATAAGGTGTTTCATGTGCTCCCTGATGTTCTGTATTTTTAAAAACAACAGATGGCTGCTAAAAGAAGATGAGATGGTTGTTATAAGAAAGTGCATAAATGAAAAGAGAAGAAAGGTGTCAGCAGTGATCCTCTTTATTTTTTATTTAATTTAAGGAAATTATTTCAGCCAAGCCGAGTTTGAATGAATAAATAAATAAATAAAGTGAATGAGTATTTTCTCCATTTAGTATTCTGTTTCTTTTTCTATCATGTATGATTCCACGGAGTATTTTCCCAACAAAACTACCATTATAGTACTCTTTATTTGAATGATTTGCTTGCTGCAAATATACCGCTAGTTAAATGGTTAGCAAAAGTCTTTAATAAGCTAACATACTCACATTAACATAAATACTGCCTCATTCATCCTGCCTCCTATCAGGAACAAGGGATTAACCCAAAAATGATGAGTTAATGTAAGATGTAAAAAAAAACCACACATACTAACAAGAAACTCTTCGTTCAGTTTACTGTAGAGGTATATTCCACAGAAAAAGAATAAATTCCACCTATGGCATAAAATATTTTTGTTAATGAATTTTTTGGCCTCCTAGATGCAGTACAGGCACTGACGTTGTTTTGTTTATATGAATTAGAATAGTTGGTTCTCAGCATGTTTGTTTCTGCAGAAACACAGTGTATCTTGGGATTAGTCAAGCATCATAGGAATGCATCAAGGAGATAGATACATTTCAATTTGTGGACAATTTTAAATTACATTTTTTCAAATAATTATTTAAACCTTGGTAAGACAGATCAGTATGGTAAGATACAATGGCTGGTGGGTGGAAAATACATAGCTATATATGCATATATGTCTTGTATGAATTCACTTTACTATATCCTAAAACAGAAAACAGTAATGAATATGCAATCAAGGGTATGCAGGACTTCTCCAGACACCTGTTCCATAAAAGAGTGGGCAGTTATTTACCAGCAGGTTCCTTCAAAAAAAAATGTATTTCCTCAATTTTATGACAGGCCCTATGCAGCCAATAATAATTCTCACTCAATGATGATGTTATTTTAGAATTAATTTGCATCTCACATTCTTGTAATGCTTATATGAAGTCTTAACCTACTCACTTCTAATTTTGTGTAAAAGGCCCAGATGTGCCAATTCCAATTATGGGGGCTGGCACTCCTTGACAACTCTCTTTTTAACATTTTTACTTCCAGAGGGGAAGTGGGATTTAATCAAGTAGAAATTGAGCTTTATATCCTTTGTGAAGTCCATCAGGTTCCTCAGTTTTGAAAACATATTTTATCTTAACTTCATTATCCATTTCTAGAGACAAAGCAAATTCTATCATCTTAATTCAATCTTTTGCTGTTAGTATGTTCTGTCAAGCTGTAGTACATAACTACCCATTAGGAGTTATTGAAATTCCTATTTTAGTCTGGAAGAATGACAGGAAATCTTAAAGACATACATATGGTACCTTTGGTCTCTTTCTTCTCTGAACTCTGCAGAATTTTGCATACGGAATTCTGTAAGAAAGAAATGGATGGGAGAACCTGCTGGCAACATAAGAATTCTAAGTATATCCCAGAATGATATTTAGTGTTCAAAGTCATAATGCAAAATTAACCCTTTTAATCTATTTTTTTAATCTTTTTTTTTTTAACTTATTATTCTGTATTCAAAAAACCTACCCAGACTCCAGTGCTTTCTGTCTCTGAACCTGCTTATACTTCCCTAAGTTTTGTGTCCCATCTGTTCTCTTGAGCTTACCTGGCACTGTCCTTATTCCTTTCAGAGTAAAAGCAATATGATTAAGGCAATGGTAAAAGCATCTCCAAGAGAGTCAGAATAAAAGCAGCCTTGTTTACAGAAGGCTGGTGGGGATAATTTTTGAACTACAAAGTAATCTTTGAGCCTCATTTGGATAATTATTTCTATTTCTCCTTAGCAGTGATGCCAGAACAGTTTGAAAAGCAACATCTTTCTACATGCACACTCACAGAGGATATTTATAATGGGAATAAAAAAGAGTGAGAAAGAAGCTTAGTATGAAATTCAGAGCCTCACCATTTCTGGTACTTTTCTTCTCCTAAACTACTTTTTCAAAAATAGACAAAATTCTCAGTTGTTATAGCAATCACTTCAGACAGCAAACAGCAGTTCCCAGTGTATTTAGTTTCAGCTGAACAAGTAGGGTTTTTCTGTGGTTCACTCTGGAAGTGGAACTAGTGGTGTTCCTAGATTACCTCCAGTTTTGCTAAATTTATTAGGCAATTTAGGCTATAGCATCTTCTGCAGTTTCTTTAATCTTTACTCTGGTTGTAACCTTATCTCAGATCAAGGAGAGCAGCAATTACTCTTAGCTCTAATGTCTATATGATCTAAAGGATGTTATCTAATATAGTATTTTGCCCTAAAGGGATCAAGATGATCTTCTGCCTCCTAAAGTGAGTTTTTGAGTTTTTCATCATAATTACTTTATTCATCTAGTAGGACTCTTCTGCAAGGTTTCTTTTGTAGAGCCATTGATCCATAATCCCTTTTAAAAAAGGTAAACATGTCCTCTAGTAGGAACATGAGTTCTTTTACATTTCCAGACTTTTCTTTTCAAATCTTTTGCTAACAATGTTTAGTCTTTTGTTGCCTTTTTTTTTTCAAAAAAAAAAGAAAAATAGTCTTCCAAATTTTCTAGCGTTCTTTCACATTGAGACTACGTAGATGTAGAAGATTAAATAATGACAAAATGAGCACAGTGACTACTTCCTTTAAAGGATATCTATTTTTTCTACTAATTATTTGTTAGAAAATCCTGATTTCAAGTAATAATAATAAGTGACATGAACGAAATAAGAATAATTGTATGGGTAAGTATATTATTAAGTTCTTAAATGGTAACTCTGTTCAACAAAAAAAAGTAGAAAGTTTGGCAAAATCTGTTAGATCTTTCAACTGTTAATATTTAGTTATACAGATTACAACTCATTTCAAAATCAAAGTGAGAAATTTGGCTGCTTGGGTATTGACTTGCAGAAAATTCTGTTTTCATATGTTGTTAAGTATACATACAGTATATACAAAACATTACTTTAATACATTAAGTACATTTTTTTTTTTTTACCAGGGAATTTTGTATAATAGTTAAAACACTTACAAAAACCTAATTTATTGGTAAAAATATGTGTATAACATATTGCCATTGTTCTCCTAAAAGACTACTAATATATTTAATTCCTGTTTTTAGCATAACACAGTCTAATTTGACTGTGTCAGAATTTGTTTATTCTGAGTTATTCTAGATAAGTACAAAGAAATTATGTCCTTTTTTCACCACTTTTTTTTTCCTTTTAACAGTACTCAATACAGTAATCATTCTTTGAAGTATGGATCTTCATGCTGATACATCTGTTGCATCATGAGAATGCTGGGAGAGCTCACAGACCATTCTCCCTTTCTTGAAAGATAAAAAGAAATGAAATTATGAAATATAAAAAGAGATTGAAAATAACTGTTTTAAAGCTCTAGCATTTGAGACATTTGAATCATGCTACAAACTGAACTCTTTTAAGATTTCTATTCCATCCCTCCTGCTATATACATAACAAGGTGTTTTATTCATTGAATCTTGATATGTATCTTGTCTATTTTACTGATTCCTCAAGTACCTCTTCTGAAATGTCTGAGCTAATCACAGATCCTAATTTTGACTTTAAGATATGCAATTTATGAGACTTAGCCATCTAGAAGGAATGTCATTTAATAGAACACTTACTCTCTCATTTGTAGAGATAAATATGCATGATCCTAAGTATTTTGTATTCCAATTTTATATTCAAAACTTGTCTCTTAAAGCTGTCTTTAATGGAAGTTTTTTGTGACTCAACAGTGTTACAGATACAAAAAGATAAGGTCTGACTGATAGTTGTTCGAGTTCTCATTCTAAACTATATCTATGCAAATAACTATTGTTTTTTTTTTTTTCTCAGAAATCAGAAATATTGTGGAAAAAAAATTGTTAAGGAAAAACTGAATAAAATGAGATGTCTATGATATATCTGTTCATTTTAACAAGGTGGCTTTCTACAATGTTCATTACTACAGCACAAAGCTATGATTTTCTTGCGAGATTTAACATCCATATTTTAGGAGCTATAGTTTCTGAATGTAATCTGATTTTTCCCTTCTTCTCCTAGTCTGAGCGAAATATTAGTTATTACCTATGCTGGGTGATAAGGTAAGCTAGATAAGGTAATTCTGCTCAGTATCCACACAGTCCCGTGAAGAGGCCTGGAAAGAAAAACATTGTTCCATCTAGTCCCTTAATGTCTTTTCCAGTACAGAAAACAAAGAACTGATTGGAGCGGGCCAGCTCTGCTAGCTGCCCTGCACTGCACAGCACTACGGAGCCAGATCTGCAAAACTTCACATATTTTTTCTCTCTCCTTTTGCACATAGCAACCCCTACTGTGCATCGTGTTATGAGGATGTCCAGGCAGGAAACTGTAACCCTAAAAGCTCAAGGGTATCAGAAATATATGTACTCTAGCCAGCCTAAAGCTGGTGCAAAGTTTTAATGTATCTTCTCACATCTTCCTTCTCCTCCTTTATTATCAGAGCCATTTGTTTTTTGATATCTTTGTGTCTTCCCTGAATTTGCATTTGTATTTAATGTAATGCCAAGCTGTTTGGTACCACTAACAGTTTAACTGTTAATATTGAATGTTGCCAGGAAATATTCTATTGACATGTTCTGTCAGTAAACATTAATGAGTTCTTTTTCATTTTGTAAACCCTTTCAACCTTTATTTTCAAACAATGCTCAGGTTTTCTACCTATGTTGAAGGCAAAGTGAGTTGTGGTGATTTGTTTAATGGCCACATTTCAGGTTATTATGAAACAATTTTCATTTTTCATCTTTTCTTAAATAGAGAGAGCTAAAAACAGTTTTCCTAGCAAAGCATGCCTGGAATAAGAATAAAACTAAGTTCAGCAGAGTTTCTCAGGAACTAGGAAATGCAGAGAAATGCCTCTCTATGTTAAATATTGAACATCACAGTTGAAAAATATATAGAGAACAATCACCTTTCTTACAGTATACAATATTTAATTTATTGCTCTAAGGAAAAAAAAATTGTTTCTTTAAGCTGATTAAGCAGGTATGTTTGTATTCTAAATATCTAAATCTGCAGTTTAGGAAGGGAAAAAGAAAGCAACAGAAGTTACCTTTATTACAAATTCAGAAAATTTAGTCATGCTTTCTCAAGACTGAGATCTATGTTTAGCAAACTATAGAGTACTGAGCCAGTTATCATCCCACTATGCTTCTTCTCTCTCTGATAATGTAGGAATATGAAACAAGAAAGGTGATTACCATCAGAAAAAGTTACCAAGGAGAAAAACACAATAATAAAATCTTTTGTCATTATTTTGGCCATCTGTGATTGGTTAAATCATTTGAACATAAGGTTGCGAGTCTGCTCCACATTTCAGGAACGTTAGCAGTAGAGTAAAAGAAGTTCCCCAGATTTTCAATGTAATCCCTCTGGGGAAGTTTGGCCTTCTCTCTACCTCTCTGCTCTGACAGTTTTATACCCAATGCAGATTCCATTTAATCCATCAACCTTTGTTTGAACTCCATGGCTGTGGTCCCCTGTACTTTAAGAACAGTCAAATATTGTAAAAATAGGCTGGAAAAAAAGAACACCTGCTGAGAACTCTGTTCTAAGAATCAAACTCAGAGCGTTCATGCAAAAACTTTTATGTATTGCATGTTATTAAATCATACTCTTGGGGCATGGACCTCAAAATAGGTACATATACATCTCCTAGTAAGTCAACAGGAGTTGTGCACGGATAGCAGGCAAGAATAATAGGTCCTTTATTTTTTTCTCTGTGTGATAAAGAATTTCATCATCTTCATTTGAGATCTCATTTGAGAGTGTTGAAGAGCTAAAATCGTATCTATTATTTTAGTGATAGTTGGAATTCTACACATAAACATGTATATATTATATGAATATACTTATACATAGTTATCTATTCTGGCATCTTTTTAGTTATAGGCTTTTGATGTATAACTGAACATTGCTATTATTCTGTGAAAAAAAATTCAAAATAGAATCAGGTAAGCCTGACTCTATCTTTAGTTCTCAATTACAGTTTACATAAGAAATAATTGTGAGTTGGGAAAATTTACAATCGGTGTTGTATTCCTTTATTTATATTTCATCTATGTGCTTTGTTGCTGTGACTTTTTTTTTTTCTCTCTTCATTGTTGCTGTGGTACCTGGAAAAAAAGTTCAGTGGAATTAATGTCTGATTCAAGAATTTCAACAATTATTGGTTCTTAAATTCAAGATTACTAGAATGGGAGAGAGAGTGTAGAAAATAAAACAGAAATATCTTTGAATTATTATATCATGAAATTTCACATTATTTTTACCTCTTGCACTATGAAGAATGTTGGCAAATTTAAAACCTCCATGAAATAGGAATTTAGATAAAGGTTACTTTATTTGTCCTTGTCAGGCAGTCAAAATTTGCTTCTGTCTTTGCATTTCTCTTCTGCTAAAGATAGATTTTATGCTAAATTTCATTTTTCTTTGGAAACAGAAATTTTCTTTTGAAACAGAATTTTATTGAATATAATTTTAGAATGTTCCATTTAAAATTAAATGCCCTTTCTTTAAATATTATCCTCCCTTTTCTTTTTCTTTTTTTGTTCCTTTACATATGGATTTGTATGTACATAGGCAGATGCTGTAAGTGGGATAGTTCTTGTTATAGTGCAGAAACTAGTCTTTTTCATCAAAGCTCTTATTCGTTTTACAAAGTGACATTGTTCACTGTTCAAATATATATCCAAGACTGATGCTTTCGTCCATGAAGCTGTTGTTACCAGTGAAAGTCTGGGATCTACTAATTTGCTACAGCTGGCTTTGTCAAGAGATTTGTAATGAATTAGAACTGGTGGGATTAGGTATTTTTACAGTGTGACATATAGAAATGCCAATGTGCAAAAAGTATGCACTTAGATCACTTTATGCAATATTTTCAGAGACTGCAGGACTTGAATCTTAATGTCCTGCCTTATGAATTAGGTAGTATTTTTGTACAAAATAAGACTGTGGGGTAATATTAATGGTATTCATAATTGTATTTATGTACATGTCTGTCAAAAAGGGGAGGAGAATGAGAGGAGGGGCAGCATAAATAATTTTAGCTTTCCTGTTAGCATCATCTGAAGCAGCACCTGCTCACAAATGTGCCACTCCATTTTGACCAGTCTGTATTCTTATGAGTCAACCAATTGCAAAATTCAACAAGCAGCTCAATATGTGTTATTCTTTTGGGACTTAAGCTAGATTCTCTAAACTTTTGGAATAGTAAAGATACTATCAGATATTTTTACAAAAGCAGGCATTGGTGAAAAGGAGAAGCACAACTGCATATTGCCTTAAAGCTGTATTTACTGAGTCCAATCTTGAATTGTGTGACATCTCTAAACAAAATAAGACAAGTAGAAGTGATTTTAGATAAAGATGCCTGTGGCTACCTTGTTTTAATTAAAGATGTTTCAGAAGATACAGGAATCAAGGATAAAGAGAAGAATCGTGCTATAAGTGAATTATCAGGTAATTGTTTCTGAAGTAAACTTACATATTTTTTCAAGGTAGACTGATTAAAGATGAACAAAAAATATTCACCAGATCTTATTTGATTTCAGTTTTCATTATTTTTGCAAGTTCTGTATTCGGGAATGCCTAAAGGTTGTTCTAGATTGCTACTTTCATTTTTATTTTTCAGTCTGAAATAAAATATATTAAAAAAAAAGGTGGTCAACTATAATTCAGTCCACAACAATTTCAAGCAACAAAACAGATTTTGAAATTATTATGCTCATGTACATTTTCTCTGGCTGTGAAATGTTTTAGAAAGATAAGCAAAGTTAACAAAAGCAAACAAAACTATGAAATATTTTGAAGGTTGTGATATTGTTCTAGAAAGTGTTGCAGAGCTGTATTGAAAAGGCTGTCCTGAAATGCTGAATAGTTTCACAGAAGAGAGCATTTACAGCAGTGCTGTTGCTACTGTAGCTGCAGCAATTTAAGAACCTGCTGCTGTAAACTGTGTTGCCCATTCCTCTGCTGGAAGTTGTTGCCTGCTGGAGGTTGTTGCCTGTTGCCTGCGACAGTGTTATCAGAAAGGCACATGTGCCCTTGCCCATTTCGCTTGTGGGAAACCAGTTAGAGGTTTTGCGTTTGTGGAAAGGATGCTTCTTACAGCACTACACACCAGGAGAGCAGATGTACTAAGTAGTCCCAGAGTTTTAAGATGGCAAGGAGGAACTGGGCCGGAGGAAGAGAAGGAAAGAGTTAAATGAACTGCTATTTTCTTAAAAAAAATGTGTAATAAGGGCAGACTGAGTACAGATTGCCCTAGTGGCATAGTAATGAAAAGTGCAGCAGACACCCAGCTGTGTAAACCACAATCTCTTCAACGGGAATTGTGCAGAAAAAGAAGGAAGATCAGGCCAATCAGAACAGTATACAATCCAAGTCTCAGTATGAAATACAACAGGGAAAAGATTGAAAATATAGTGGAAATATTCTGTAAAGAGCTTAAAAGAAAGGCCAGGCAAAAGGAAAATCCTCTGACTTCCTGGCAGAGGCCTTTGTGTTTAGAATCTTTTCTTCAATTTGTTAATGTACGTACACCTGTCAGATGACAGAAAGTAACACCATCAATAAGGAAATGTGATTTGAAGGCTAGATAAAAAGTTTTCAAAGCAGTCCAATCTAATAAAATTTACCCCAGTTACTATGAGAGGTGGCTTAGCAGTTTCCTAAAAGCTCCGGAAAAGTTCCACATGGCTAAAACAACCAAGCAAACATGGTACCTTTTATTAAGAGTCCATAGATCATAGGCTAGTTAGTGTGGAACTATTTGTAAAGTATGTACCGTGAAAGAACACACAGTAAATATTCAAGTTCCATTAAATGAGAAAAGAAAAACATCCTTGGTATTATACACTTTTGACTTTCCCTCATGAGCATTTTACCATTAGGAATATGCAACTTTGCTATAAGGTGATGCTATTTGGGGACTAATTATCAATTGTTAATTTTTGAAATGGAAAAGTATATCAGATCCATCGTGGACTTCTGCAGAGGAAAAGAAAGACAAAGTCTGCCTTTCCTATAGGCTTCAGAAAAGAGTCCAGATTAAGCAACAGATCTTCGTTGTCCTTCACAGTTTGTCTGGGTCTGGTACTACTCAATGTTTTAATTATTGTTAATGTTCAGGATGACATTAGAAAAGGAGAAGTTGTAGTAGACTCAAGAACAAAATGTAAGCAAAGCTTCTTATCAGGATGCTACCAAAGGGAAACAATAGCCAGCACATATCTATTTTAAGCATATTTGCATTTGTGCATATTACTCTGAGTAGACCTTCATGTATCCTACTGCTCAAGGTTCACTTAGTTTCTTTAATGTTTTGAGCTGAAAAATATTATCTACAGTTGCAGAACTGTGTCCCTAGAAACATTTTCTTTGGCCATGTTTTTTAGCTTAATATAAAATACTTCACAGACGTCAGGCAAATGCTTGCAATTTCTTATTTAGAAAATTTGCTATAAGTTATACTTACATAGGCCACTTTAAGAGTGTCACAGAATATAGCTATTCATCTGAAGTTTTCTGAAACATTGCTATATATTCTCATTAAATATTTACAAAATGCTTCAAAACAGAGGCCTACAAAATGTCTCTTGATGAAAAAAGTTGCAAATGAGAACCAAAGGCCTGTGGCATTTACCAACATTTTTCAAACTAAACAAGGATTGCTAATATAAATCATTGTTTTACTTCTGACTGTTAAGTAAATGTTTTAAACACCTAAGCATGCTAACACAATATTTAAGGACAGTACGAATCACTATGTATAATCACATTTTAATGATAGCAAATAAAGTGGTATCACATCAACCAACACATTCTTTTTTCAATTGAAGAGCATTTTCAAACCACATATCTAAAGAATCTAACTACAAGGTTGTATACAGTTGTCAGATCATAGTCTTTTTGAATTTATATGCACTTTTGCCAGTATTTTAATGTTTGAATTGCCCTCATCTTTTATGTGGTAGTTAACTGTAATCACTTCCTGTGCCCAGTTTTTCCATCCTTTGTGATCACTTCCATCCATGTAAGAAAGAACACTTTCCTGAGATGATAGAATTAGGAAGGATTTTAGAAATGCAAGATGGGTACCCATTGATTTAAGATTTCTGTCCTTTATCCTCAGATCTGTTGCCTCCTTTTTCACATCTCTTGGAAGAAAAAAAAAAAGATACAAAGTATTTTTAGGTCTCTCATTGCAGAGGACAAAATAAGTGGCAAGACAGGGTTTTCTATCTATCACCTTTTATGGATTCTCTGGACTTTCTTCCTACCTTTACTGTTTGACAAACTATTTGCATATTTTGCATCCCAATGCATCTTTTTGCCATAACTCTGAAGTCTCAGCAACTTATTTGGAGATTACTCCTGATGTAGTTTGTTATAACAGTTGTTTCTAATTGTCTTGGCCATGCCTAGGGCAGATAATTAGGCTGTTCATTAATGTGTTCTAGACTGCTGGCAGGTGGATCACACAGATGACCACACTGTGCTCTCTGAGACTTCGTTTCTCTTCTGTGGTAACTGCTGTGAAAAATGACATCTGGAATCATTTGTACCGTATATAGTGTGAAATCAAAAGGGATTCTAAAATAAAATCTAAAAGACAGAGAAGAAAGCTTTAAAATGAAAAAGGATAGGGAAGCACCTCAGAGAGAAGTGAACTCTGAAGTATGACTCCTTCCTTGTCTCCCCTTTGCTTAGAAAAAGAAGTGGCTTGCTCCTTGCTTATACGGACAAGTCATTACAGATTTTTTTCTGCTGAAACAGGACACTTCATTGACTGCAGTATTAGGCATATTGAAGAAGAGAAATATTATATGTCGTTCCTGTCATCCTTTACCTTCTCTAAGAGCAGTAGTAACCTGATGAAAAAAGTATATATGTATATATGTATATATGTATATATATATATTTTTTTCTTTTTTTCATGCCAGACCCTGAAATCTGAACGGATTGAATAATTTCATAAAGAGTATAATGTGTGAATAACAGTGATATAAATCTAGGTATAAATGTATATCTTTAAGTCCTATTGTCATAGGATATAAAAGTTCTAGTTGTAATTGAAAGAACAGCTTGAAAATGGAGTGTACATAACAGAATTTGTTATCACTGTTTCTAAATATCACAGAAACATCCAACTTCCAGGATACATTGGAAGACTGAAACAGTTTGCTCCTGGTTGTTCAATCAGCTCAGATTTACAGACTGGTCCATAAAAGTCCAGTGTCACATAAAGAAGGAATCAGTGAACAATGGAAGATCAACAGTGAAAGAGTTATACCTTAGCCCCAAATTTTCAGAATGGTTCTGAAACACAGTAACTCCTGTATGCAACAAAGAAAATTTTTGTTTGTTTGTTTTTTTGCCTTTTCAAAAATACTGAGCACTAAAACTCATTGGAAGAAGTATGCAGCTAGTTCTTCTGACAAAAGAAATCGTCATTGATGCATAGGTTATGGAACCTAACTAGAGTTTCCATTCCTAGAATGAAAAAGACAGGCCTTAGTAACTAAAATCATATATTAGAAAAACTTCCTCTTAGATTAAACAAGATATTATTCTTGAAAATTCTTCAGAATACTCTCCAGACACACATGATACCTTTAGTAGGTGAATAATATTCTCTAACAATTATCTTACTATCTTCTTAGCACATCTTTCTTTTATAGGCTGAAAGTTTTTCACAATCATCACCTTTACATTTCCTCAATATTTTCTTTCTGGAAATGTGTGCAAATAGAACTGTGTAGTATATATTTATGAATATAATATATAATCTGACTTTGTAACATTCGACAAATTATGTTTGTCAACAGTTCTATGTTTTAAAAAAAATTGAATGAAAACATTACACCAGCTTATATTAGCTTATGCTGTGAATTTCTGGAGTCATAAAATTGTTAAATGATTTTTGTAAGTCTCTATGGCTTGCTTTATTAGAACTGACAGAAACATTTGGAATAATGTTGATCAGGTTGTATAGCTTTGCCTTTGCTGCATTCAGCACTATTCAGTACCATATCATAAAAGAGACTGAGACTCATGTGTGCTACTCTGAGAAATGATTTTTTCTGCTTTAAGCTTGATGTCTCCATGCAATACATTCTAAGATCTAGCCTGTCATAGCAACACACTAGCATGGCAAAATGAATGAAAAATAAGTGCATAAAGCTGGTAGCTTCTTGGAATAAAATACTTTACATCCAGCTTTCAAAAAATGAAACATAGGATCATTGCTGTCATTTGAAATATATACAGTCTGTGAATGTCAGATATATACACCACAAAAAACGAGTGGGTTACATTATTCAACGCATGGGGCAGATGGAAGCTGTCTTGATGCCAACTCTTTTCCATACCCTGCAAAAAGTCTCACATATCAGATTCCAAATTATCCAGTTAACTGTGTAGAAATAACTTTCTGTGTTTTCCAATTTTACTTGTCAGTACCCGTGTATCATTTTATCTGCTAGCCTTCTCTATCTGCTTCATTATGTTGACCTGGCAGTGTCATACAGCTACACTTTTCATTTTATCCAGAGCAAATGCCTTATTATGTATTTACTTATCATCTGTAGCACAATTTTTCATGTAAACACATAAGAACAACTTCATCATGTAAAGTATAAAACTAATTTTAGGTAAAGAAAGGTAAATATAAGATGTGGAGTTTGGCCAGAAAATCTCTACTTCTTCTTAAGAATCCTTCGCTCTTAAAAAAAATCTTCTGTTGAGATTGTTCTTTTTGTTTTTGTTTGTTTATTTGTTTTGTTTTGTTTTGTTTTAAATACATCAACATCTTGTCTATATAGAAGTTATGATTTCTAATTTGCGTTTTACATCCTACAAGAAAATGAACTTTAGACAGAAATAACAATCAATAAGACACTAACACCTTGAAATTAATCTTTTGAAATAAACATGTGTAATTTAAACATCTTCCCTATCTACAACACAACTCTAATTATTTTTTATTTCACAGTAACATCCTTCCATGAAGAATAGTAGCTTTTTGGCCCAGTAATACTCTTAATTTCCATTTTTCATAATAGCAAATGTTCAGAGTCTTCTGACAAGTAGATGATGCAATTAAGGCCACATTTCTTTACTACAATCTGTGGTTTTGTTCAGTTGACTTACACATTTTATGTCACTGAAGATTAAGTATTATAGTCTTTTGCAATGACATTTGTAGCTAAGCACATTAATATTAAAGGTCAATATCCCTTTAAGTGGATCGATAAGAAACTTGACAGTATAATGCATTATGATAGTTTCTTAGCATACCTGGTATAAGATTTGATTATGTATTGTATTCTTGCTTCTCCTCCTTCTGCTATATAGTAGAGAGGGCAGAAAACAAAAAAAGAACTATTGCCTGAAAAATGACACAGAATTGCAATCCTTGTGATCATGGAGAGTGTCATCTGGACTCTACTATGCTCCAGAGATAAGTGTAGGTATATGAAAACATAGAGACAAAACAAATGTAATTATTTGACAGATACAAGAGTTAACTTAGCCTATCAGTAGTAACAGAGGAGCAAAAAAAGGGATTTTTTTTCATTTTATATATATTTTTTAACTGTGAGGGTATCCAAAGAGACTGTGAAATGGATTTCCACCCTTGGTATGATACTTTAAATGTGACCACAAAAGACCCATAGAAACCTGATATAACTTTAAAGTTAGATCTAATTTTAAAGCTGGATATGATCCGAGGAGTGGTTTGCATTAGATACCTTCCAGAGGTCCCTGACAGTCTAAATTACTTCATGATTCTATAATTGTTTAAGATTGTATCCTACAGATGGTTATGTTGTCTCCATATATGTTACCTATTCCATAAAGGGAAAGAATTACATTCTACCAAAAACATTTGTGTAGTTGTAGGAGAAAAGTGATATAAAAGACCAAGTCAATGAATAGTCAAAATAAGCCAAAACCTATATCTAAAAGCATTATGGCAGAGTATTTCATTCAACCAGTTGCTTCCACTGTAATTAAGGATTAAGGGTTGTTTCAAAATGCAGAGGAGTTCTGCCAATCCTTTTTTTAGCTTTAGTCAGCACATAAAAGTTCTTGATAATAATTAGAGAGCAACTGACTAGGCCTTCTATAGTCAGCTGGATATTGCCTCATGGTTACAGACCCTGGTTCTCATGGGGGACTTCAACTTCCCCGACATCAACTGGAAGGACAGCACAGCCAGGCACAAACAGTCCTGGAGGTTCCTGCAGAGTGCTGATTATAACTTTTTGACGCAGGTTGTGGAGGAGCCAACGAGAAGAGGTGGGCTACTGGACCTCGTGCTAACAAATAGAGAGGGACTTGCTAGAGATGTGAGGGTGGGGGATAGCCTCGGCTGCAGTGACCATGAGCTGGTGCAGTTCAGGATCCGACAAGGGGGAGGCAGGGCTGTAAGTGGCCTTGCAACCATGGACTTCAGGAAGGCCAAATTTAGCCTCTTCAGAGATCTCCTTGGAAGAACCCCATGGGCTAGAGCTCTAGAAGGAAGGGGGCCCAAGAGAGCTGGTTAATTTTCAAGCGGCACTTCCTTCACGCCCAGCAGCAGTGCATCCCTGTGCGTAGGAAGTCAGGCAGAGGGGGCAGGAGACCTGCGTGGATGAGCAAGGAGCTGGTGGCAATGCTCAGGCAGAAGAAGGCGGTATACAGAATGGGGAAAAAAGGGCAGGCCCCCTGGGAGAAATACAGGAGCGTAGTCGGGGAATGCAAAGATACAACAAGGAAAGCTAAGGTACGTTTGGAACGCAATTTGGCAAAGGATGTTAAAAAGAACAAGATTTTTTTTTTTTCAAATATATTAACAGCAAAAGGAAAATCAGGGAAAATGTGGGTCCACTGGTGAACAGGGTGGGCACCCTGGTTACGAAAAACACAGAAAAAAGCAGAGTTGCTGAATGCCTTATTTTCTTAGGCGTTTATCAAGGACAGCACTTTAGAGTCCCAGGCCTTAGGGACAAGAGAAGAAGCCTGGAGAGAGAAGACTTGCCCTGGGTAGAAGAAGATTGGGTCAGAGAGCATCTAAGGAAACTCGATACCCAGAAATCCATGGGCCCTGATGGGATATACCCCAGAGTGTTGCGTGAGCTGGTGGATGTGAAAGCTNATACCCACAAATCCATGGGCCCTCATGGAATGCACCCCAGAGTGTTGTGTGAGCTGGTGGATGTGAAAGCTAAGCTGCTCTCCATCATCTTTGAAAGATCCTGTAGAACAGAGGAGGCACCGGAGGACTGGAAGAAGGCCAATGTCACTCCAGTCTTCAAAAAAGGCAAGAAGGAGGATCCGGGCAACTACAGGCCAGTGAGCCTCACCTCCGTCCTCAGGAAAGTGATGGATTGGCTCATACTGGCCATGTCTCCAGGCACGTGGAGGACAAGGAGGTGCTCAAGACTAGTCAGCATGGATTAACCAAAGGGAAATGATGCTTGATTAACCTGATGGAATGACTAGCTGGGTAGATGAGGGGGGAGCAGTGGATGTCATCTATCTGGACTTCACCAAGGCTTTTGACACCATCCCTCACAACATCCTCCTGGACAAGCTCCAGAAGTGTGGGATAGATGAGTGGACAGTGAGGTGGATTAGGAATTTGCTGGATGGCAGAGCTCAGAGGGTGGTGACCAGCGGTGCAGGCTCTAGTTGGAGGTCTGTAGTTAGCAGTGTCCCCCAGGGATCAGTCCTCAGTCCAGTCCTGTTCAATTTATTCATCAGTGACCTGGATGAAGGGACGGAGTGCTCCCTCAGCAAGTTTGCTGATAATATGAAGCTGGGAGGAATAGCTGATACCCCAAAGGGCTATGCTGCCATCCAGAGTGACCTAGACAGACTGGACAACTGGGCGATGAGAAACCTCATGAAATTCAACAAGGCCAAGTGCACGGTCCTGCACCTGGGGAGGAACAGCCCCAGACACCAGTACAGGCTGGGGACCGATCTACTGGAGAGCAGCTCTGCTGAGAAGGACCTGGGCGTCATGGTGGACGACAAGTTGACCATGAGGCAGCAGTGTGCCCTCGTGGCCAAGAAGGCCAATGGGATCCTAGGGTGCATTAAGAGGAGCATCTCCAGCAGGTCGAGGGAGGTGATCCTGCCCCTCTACTCAGCCCTGGTGAGGCCACATCTGGAGCACTGTGTCCAGTTCTGGGCCCCACAGTACAAGAGGGATGTGGAGCTGCTGGAGAGAGTCCAGCGCAGGGCCACGAGGATGATCAGGGGCCTGGAACATCTGCCCTATGAGGAGAGGCTGAGAGAACTGGGCCTGTTCAGCCTGGAGAAGAGAAGGCTGAGAGGGGATCTGATCAGTGTGTATAAGTACCTCAAGGGAGGCAGTGAGGAGGATGGGACTGGCCTCTTTTCAGGGGTGGTCACTGATAGAACTAGAGGAAACGGCCAGAAACCAAAGCATCAGAAGTTCCACAGGGGAAATTCCTGGAAAAGGAAAGGGAATTCCTTTTTCCTTTTTTTAAGGAAGAATTCCTTAACAGTGAGGGTGACGGAGCACTGGAACAGGTTGCCAAAAGAGGTTGTGGAATCTGCTTCTCTGGAGGTCTTTAAAACCTACTCCATATTCTCTAGGTGACCCTGCGTGTGCAGAGGGGTTGGAGTAGATGACCTTTAGAGGTCCCTTAAGCGTTCTATGATTCTATGATTCTAAATGTGTCTTTCTAGCAAAACAGTGGTAACATCTACTGTGGAATCTTTGACTAAAAAAAAATGGCAGAACCACGTGACTTACTGTCAGGGATTTCAAATGCTCATACATTTGTAATTTCTCAGTCAGATAGAGATCTCTAATATTTAGTCTGAAATAAACAGAATGTATATTATCCATTCTTCTGAAGGAAGAAGAAGGAAGCTGCAGAAGTTGAAAAGCTGTGCTTTTAAGGAATGTGGGGATTTCAATACTGATACTTAGCCCAGTAAGCCCTGCTGCTGGCATTAAGTATTTAATCCATTTACAAAATTTGTTTCTGGATCCAAATTTATCTTGTGCATTAAACAGATAATCCTACCTTAGTTTGTTAAAGTCATTTTTGGCACTAAGTGAAATAGGAAGTACTGTTTTTTTTTTTTTTTTTTTTTTTTTTTTTTTTTTTAGGAATTAAAATTTAAAATTTTTTACTTTTTTTGTCTTTTTTTTGTTTTTTTTTTTTAAAAAATTGCTTTTTTTTTTTTTCTTTTTTTTTTTTTTTTTCAAGTTAATATTATCAATATTACAGATTCTAGTGCTATTTTTTAGTATTTTCTTTCATAAAATTGCCTTTTATTTGTTGCAATTGTATATTGTCTTTAATTCTTACAATTAGTTTTAAATTAGTTATTCAGAGTTCACTCTATCCTTCTATTACTTTGTTAATAATGTTTTGCCTGACTAAGGACTGTTGAAAGAATGGGTAATATTAGTTATATGTTTTCCATATTGAAACATTGATATGAACACAGTAATCATTTCTGTTTTACTAAAAAAGGGTGCTGGGGAGGAGGATAGCCCTTATTCTAATTAATTATATCAATCTGGCTTATTTTGGCATACTATTTGTTTATTTAAAGTGGTTATTTGTTACTTTTTTACACTATATATGAGGTGCAGGATGCAACAGTGAAGACTAAGGGCATCCAGAACTATTTTAGTCGTGATAGTAAAAAGGAGTCCTATATATTAGGAAAGAGAAATGGAAAAAAATGGAAAGGGAGTTAAAATGGGTAAACAAACCCATTTGGATACAAGCAAGACTTTCCTTTTCCTTGACAAAAATCACTCTCCAGTATCAACTGCACCCTGAATTTGAAGTTTATAAATATTGAAAATAAATATATAAAACATGCACGCACATAAATATTTATTTGCTTGTAAATTTTGACAGAGCTTATTTCAAGCCTTCTAGATGCAGCCACTCCAAATGGAAAGTGTGGTACCCAAGCTAATATGATAAATTCTGTGACATTGTATCTGAAAAGAATTCCCTAAAATCCATCAGTGTGTGCACAGAGTGAGCATAGCTATACTGCATCTTTTTTCCAAGCTTTATTGTCTGTTGTGGAACATTTGGTGTTTTTATGTAGCTCCCAGTTAGTGAATATTATGAGTTTAATGAGGTGATTATAAAATGAGTGTTTCTTAAAATACATAATTTATGAAGTTTTAACATTTTGTCTTTAGAAAACTTCTGTAGGAGACATCAGGCAGACAAGAAAAGGAAAGAAATGTTAATTAAAAACTTGGGGAGGTGAAGAAGGAAAAAATGACCTACTCATTCCCATGAGAACACATGAAGTAGTTAAGCACATAATTAGTCATTTCACCTTGGTTGAGGACAGTTAAGATATGCAGAAATGTATTCAATACCTACCATCTACTTCAGAGAAGACTGTTTTAAGAAAATTGTTGTAAGTTGTTTTAAGAGCAGGAGAAATAAAGTTAAAGATTTATCTGGCACAGACTAAGGTAGAAAAAAATACAATGCCATGTTCCTGAGTTGGTTGCCATCATTTCCTTGCAAGCTAAAGAAGATTTTATGTAAGAAAGGAGATTTTAAAACTACTTCCATTATAGGGATTATTTTTAATTCAGCCATCACAGAGTGTGCTATCTTTAATCTTTCTGTCTCTCTTAGTGATAAGTCTGGAAAGTTTGACTTGCTTCCTGTTAGAGGTGGAAATTCTCCATAAGAAACATGGAAATCATTCCCTCAGCTAGAAGAACCTGCCTGTAGAGGACATACCATAAGTTGCCAAATGATGGAGAAGAATTAGAACAAGCAGGAGCAGAAACAGTGAGATTTAGGAATCACCAAGTAGCAAGAATACAGCACCATGCAAAAGGTATGGCACAGCCTGAGCAGTCAGAAATATGTATTTCTCATCTGTAAATGTTTCCCTCCGTATTCTCCATTTTTATATCACTAAAGCAGAATTCCATTTGTGCATTAGTCTACTTTTTTGTGTGTGTTTGTGCTTTAAAAAAAAATCTGAATTTATTTTATTATGCAATTGTTTCTTCGTGAACAAAAAGTACCAACAATTTCAGTAGAGTCTGAAAAAACAAGGGGAAGAGAAACACTCTAACAAAAACTATGGATTATCTAACACAGTGCAAGAAAAAAAAATGTCCTATTCTAAAGCAAGACTTTGACTAGAGACCAATATAGCAGACACAAGGGCACAAGAAAGTGACCAGAGAATAAAGGGAAAACAAAAGTGAAATAGGAAAAATTCTAAAAGAGAAGATGTAGATACAAGGTAGATCTACACTGCGACTGTTAAAATGGTTTGTTTTATACCCAGATGTGCTGGGGTTGGTCAATGTGTAAGAAAGGAGGAAAGACAACTTAGGAGTGTCTGCTGATTCATAGTTGTCCAAACAGTGGATTACACAGACAGTTATTCATATAGAATTTCAGGTACCAGTACCATTTGCAAAAGCCTATAGTAGTGTGAGAATTTCTATTTTCTCTAGTTAGGTAGATGGAATTTGTGAAATTTGGTGATCTTATTTATGTTGCATTAATAAAAGTCCTAACCAAAGAATTTGACACCAGCAATTATAACTGTTCTGAGGGATCTAAGGGATGAACGTGCATTAAATTGCTGAAGCCTCATGCAGTCCCTAAATACACAATAAAAGGACAAATGCATTATATAAGCTTAAACAGATGATAGGTTTTCTTATTCCTCCGAATGAAACCTGATGGTTTTATATTAGTGGTTTTGACCATTTAAAATGAATTTCACAAAATCCAGACAAGAAGAGAGAGAAAAAATAGATTTCTTTATCCTTAAGAGTACTTTGCAAAGAAAATTTCTAGTCCTAGGAAGGATTCTTTCAATTATTACAGTCTAAGTCAATGAGTCTTTTTTTTTTTTTTTTCTCCTCTACTCTTAGGCATCTTAGGAAATGAATTACTGGTCTCATTACCATTGTAAAAGGGGACTCTGCCTTAGGACAGAGTACAGAACAGAGTATTATTACCTTTTACTATAGCAACATTTCCTTCCAGGAGAATCTGCTTTTAATAGTGTTTCAGATAAACACTAGGTTTGTGAACCAAAGCTGAAGACTGCTTATCTCTTCAAGCAATTGTAAATGATAAGATGTTGTATCCAGACTCCAGAGCCTTATAGCTCATTCTGAAGCTGAAGGCCCTTGCTCAGATATGGTGGAGGCTGGTAGCCAATATTAAAAGTATTTTTCCCATTATTATCCTACACCTCCAGCCTAAACAAGATTAGGCTGAAATTTATGCACTTTGGCCACTGAACGTTAAATCTTTCACAAAGTATTTGTCCTTGTACTGACTCTGCCATTAGGGTTAACACTTTGACAGATTGGATAGGTAAAAGGACTCTGCCACAGCATTAGGCTGTACGCAATTGCTTTTAACACACTTTTGTTCCTTTTCAAACAGTTTAACTTCTCTAAGAAAGTGAGATATCTGTTTGCCCTAGCAGAGAGAGCCTCTATAAGCTAAGAAACTTGCTTAGTTCTCCACAGGAGATCTTTTCCTTTTGTAACAGAAATTGAGTATTTCCTATGCTCTTTGTATATTAAAGGAGAATGGATTAGGAGACTCCAAATTTCCTCCACACCTAAATGACATTTGTGATGGTCACAGGATGTGGCAGACAATTTTTGACAACCGCAGAAAATGTTCCCAAGGGAGCATGAGAGCTAATATTTTTAGAAGGAAAAGATGACAGCTGCCATAAATTGGCTGTCTTTGAAGATCAATATGCTATTGAGGGGGGAAAAATCCATTTTCACATAATGCCATCTCTGTGTAGTTGGTAGAAATCTACTGTTTGCACTCAAGTGGCGGATCACATGGAAGGAGTAGTAGTGTGAAATGGATGAAGATATGTCCATCCTAGAAAAAAAGAGCACCACCAACAAAAAAGACTGTAGGAATACTGTGCCTTTTCACAGTGATAATGTGAGGGAGAGAGAGAGAGAGAGACAGAGAATACTATCATACAAGTAATTTGTATTGTAATATGACGCATCATATGCAGGAACCACAGTGGTGTTTTTTCTTCTATCAGTTTTGAGACATATTACAAAGATTTGGCTTGTTAACGGTGATAATTCAATTTCTGGTACTGGCTTCCACACAAAGCCATGCATTTTTAAAATTATTTTGAACTGCATAGCAATGTATAAGAATTTCAGTTGCTTCTCTTCAACTTCTTTTCATGAAGACAGGGAAGAAATCAGTAGTGATTTCATATAAGATATATTTCTATCATCCTGACACTTCTGTTTGTATGGGAATATCTAAATACAAATCAGAATTGTTAACCAAATATAAAGTTTTTCCCTCTAATTTTTTAAGAAACTTGATAAATTAGAACATTGATTTTTGTTCTTTTAGGTCACATAGGACAGTAAATAGTGCTGTATGAAATTTTAAAACATAAAGTATTCAATCTCATATTTCTATGCATGCTATTTGTTTTAGAGAGCAAAAATATTCTGTAAATTAAATTATGTTCTCCTCCCTGGAAAAGACAGCCCTTCAGTCAATCTTGCTAATAGGTATAAGTAAAAGAATAAGTGATGGTCCCATGCTATTCTACAATATTTTTTGTTTAGTCTGAGCTGCTGTAGCTGTCCTGAAAGTTGGAAAATAAAAATCTACAGAAAGTGAAAGTTTATTTATGCCTATTAACTTTATATTTGTATAAATATTTTTATATTTCAAGCTCATTCTATATATGGAAACTATTGCAATCTTTTTCTGCTCGTCAAAGTCTCTTACAGGGTAGTCAGGGGAATTTACTTTTTACTCCAAAGACTGCAATCACAGCTCAGTTCATAATTCTCCTAAGTACTGAAAAAGAAACCCACAGAAAATCTATAAGAGAAACTGGAAAATTCATCCAAAAGAATAGTAATGGAGAAGGAGAAAAGATGAGAAGGGCTTAGAGCCATAAGCAGTGCATTTAGAAATAACACTTAGAGGGGAAGGAAAGTATATGTTTCAAACTGGAAGATGCATATTAAGGGCCAGATCATGATAATTAACTTCTACCTAATTTAGGTCAAGCTGCAACAGGAGGCTCTGAGGAAATGTCTCTGGCCTTGTCACTCTGCTGTCTTTTTGAAAGCTGCAGTGTATAATTCCTTCAGAAAAATGGAAGTTTAAGAAGGGCACATCACTAACATGTTGAGCGATGCAGATACCGTGTAAAACGTTGCCAGATAGAAGGATTATATTATACAGGAGGACATAACACATGCAGGTCAGTTTGGGGCAAGATTATCTATCCTGCAACATATTGAGGTAAAAAATTCCGGTTGATACTTCATGAGGGCAATGAATCAGCTTTTCAACAAAACAGAACAGAACAAAAAGCAAAAGCTAAACAACCATTTAGGAAAGTACATTGGATTGCGTCTGTTTTATGCTTTTTGGTTTGGTTTTCTGTTTTTGTTTTTCTTCCTATGTCATGACGTTCAGTTATGTGTAGAGTAATGAAGCCACATGAGAAAGCTTGTTGAATTTGAAAGAGACAAATTAGCACTTTATGGAGGGGATTGTCTGAAGGCTATGCAAGCTCAGATTTTGCCTAGTTGTGTTTTTATGTCACAACTCTTTCTCAGGCAAACATTTTGTAACCAGCTTGGCCCTCCTCACTGAGGTAATGATTTATGGTTTTAATGGTGATATTAAGCAGGACTGGTACACATATTAAGTAGTAATAAAACGTTAAATGATCAAGCAGAACTTACTTTTTCTTAAGTATCCCACTGTTACATTATAAAGACTTTCAGTTTTGCCTCATCTTTGTCCAGAGGCTAGGCATGCGAAACTCAGCAAGGAAAAGGTATTTTTTCATTCCCTCACAATAGAGACAAAGACCAGCCTTCTGACTGATTACTTTTATGCATCAGGTATTCACAGTTACTTTGATTCTGTTTATAGATTCTATATCAGAATACAAAATTATGCAGAAAAAATACCAACATTTAAAATGAAAGGAAACTACGACAGATAAAAGGTGAGATAATAGTTTGAATTTACCAGGATTCAGGATGAAATCTCCCCACCTAGTGTGTGAGAAGAAATCATGAAAAACAGGGAAATATTACAAACAATATAAGATCAAGAAAGGGTGAGGAAGAAGGAACAGAAGAGATGGAAGTGAAATAAATGGAAAGACTTTGAGGCAGGCACCCTAGTAAAACAAAACAAACAAACAGGGAATAGAAAAGAAAAAAAAAGAAGGAAAGAAGAAGAGGGAAAGTGAGAAAGAGCAGAATAAAAATTTAAATAAAAACTTGGAACATCTAAAAGAGCTTATTTTCAAAGGGTAGCAGCTCAGCTTTTCTTATCAAAAAAGCTCATTTAAAGTATTCATGTAAGGGATCAGGAATTAACCAAAAAAAAAAAGCATATCTATCTGAGTAACTTTTGAAGATCTTGGCCTATATGTTGATCAATTCTCTCATCAGCTAGTCATGCTATGTTCTTAAGGTCTTCACTATGAGTCTAAAGAGTGCAGTAAGCAACAACCATCCAGTCAAATATGAGTAATGCTTTTGTTTATTTTCATGAATAGAAAACATTTGAAATAGATTGCTTTAAAGCTATCGTTATGAAAGCAAAAGAATCTTTCAAAATCTTTTGGAGTTCAAAACAAGCAAAGCAAAGCAGGTATAGAACTGTAATGGTTGCTTAGTTATGCTTCAGTGCAAATTTAATATTCAGGCTAAGGATTCATGGACATGTGAGTTTAGATTTTCAAGGACAAATTCATCTACCTTGCCCTTTCTTAGCCTTAGATCTTAAAAGCTAGATGATATTTTTGTTCCTTATTTATTTATTTATTTATTTATTACTAAGTGACAAAAAGCAAAATATATCCTTTCTTTAACATATTTAGTATTAGTGTGCTGATAGTATTATGCCTTTCAGTTTGATTAGCCTTATATCTCTTTTGCCAGTTTTACTCAGCAGCAGAGCAAAAGGTTATCACTTTAAAGATAAGATGGACGATGTTGCCATCATCAAAAGGAAATACCTTATTCTATAGCTGACATTAGGTTGCACCTGCAAGTGTCCCTTATCAAATGAAATTTATATTGCTGCAACACTGTCTGACAGTCTGTGGTAAATAGTCCACAGTATCTCACAAAATCCTTGCTTATCCCAGAGAACACACTGGAAAATTAACAAATGGCCTTAGCTATTTTGAAGATTATGTTTCTAAGGATAAGCAGAATTATAAAGAATAATCCGATACCTAAAAAAAAATACCCTAGAATAAAACTTATATTTTGAAGCAACAGATCGAAAGATTCATTAATTTTATTGTATGTAAATTAAGAAATATCTTGATTATTGCAAGCATTAATTAAATCAATACTTATGAACAACCTATACAAGGATGAATATAAACAACCTGAAGAAATCCACATAATAACAATTCAACTATAGCAGAAGTGGAGAACCATGAAAATTGTTTGTAGCTATGTTTCTTCTTTTTTTGTTCATTCTTTATGTTCTTGTATACTGTATACTACTAAATATATATTATATGTTCCTGTATACTGTATACTATTAAATGTATTAAATACTATTAAATGCTGCAAGGCAATCTTCTTCATGATATTTCAGGATAAATCTACTTTCTTTAATCTCCATATCTTCATTTTTTCCATACAGTTTCCCCTCATTATTTTCAACATATTTCCCATGACTATAAGAAACACTAAACAAAAATAACTGACCAAAGCGTATGTATGTGAATATGCAAGAAATTTGATCTATAAGTACATTCTAGAATATCAATGAAGGTAATAGTTGCTCAAATACCTGAAAAGTAAGTTTAATGTACTTTTTTATTCTCAAAAGACAGATTTTATATTCAAGATTTACAACTGTTACACTAGATTTCCATAGTGATAAACACTAGAACTACAAGATACCCACTTGATCATGTAATATGTTTCAGTTAAATGTCATTTCTAATGTTCAAATGAAAGTCTGTTTAGTAGTGTGTGGTGTATTTTTGTGATTTTTTTTCCTTGATTGTTTTGTTTGTTTGCTTTTTTGTTTTAACCAAATTATTTATTTTGAATTATATATAAATATAAATTATAAATAAATTACTATTTATTTATTTATTTATTTAAAAGCAAGCATATTTTAACCTAAAATTCAAAAGTTTTAGTGTCTACCTACAATGGATACTGGTCACTGAAAGAAAATTGAAACTTCTTCTTTCTATTCAGTGGCCCACACTCATCTTCCTTCTGAAATTGCGGGACTCTATTCTATGTACCTTTCATCAATTGCTAGTATTTATTAAACTGTGTCTTGACTGTTAAATTCACTGTTTGTGCTTTCAAGGGTAAGACGTGATTTATATTCTATTCTTACTATAGTATTAAATGCTATAAGATGCATAAGTAATGATTTGCTCGCAGTTGTCTAAGCCTTATTGTATGCTGTTCATTCTCATAAGCTCCCTCTTCAAACCATTTCTTGTGTTGATGCAGTTTCTTGTTCTCCCAGGAAACTCCTATCACTCTTCCCAACACTTTCCACTAAATGTATCAACAGGAGTGCACATGCCTTTAAGAGGCCCTCCTGTTACTCCATGCAGAGATGCAGTGTTTTTTTCTTGACTTCTTATGTCTGTACTTAAAAATACCAGAAATTTATGCTGGTTTTCATAGTAGTCATAAGATTTGTAATAGATAAATGGATGGACTTTTGAATTATATGCAGAATATGGCTGAAATAATATCTTGCAATATTTATTTGAGTACAATATTGTAATATTGTAATATAATCTACTTTTTTTTTTAAGATTAATATGAACATGAATGACAGCAAGCTGCAATTGTCCTTTTATATACTACTCAGGAGCATCTCCTCTGGAAGACATTGCTAAATAAACTGTTTTCATAATATATGTGGTTATGTTCCTTGAAGTAAGATGCTAAAAAAGGCCAAATGCTTTATCTGAAAATTGTGGACACAAAAAAAACTGCCAAAAAATAATATCTCCAGATTTAATATATGTGTAAATTTTACTGCATTTATTGAGTCAGCATAAATGGCAAATAGATTTAGACAGAATAGATATTTTTTTTTTCCCAGGGATCACTGACAATAACTTTTGCTTTGAAATTTGATAATAAAATTGCAGTCAGTCTAATTGATCATCTTTATGGTGCTAGTGAATTTTCAATTCAATAAAAAGAAGCAAGCAATATGTATTCATGATGAGGACCATTTATGGTACATTTAATCTTGGCTAACCAAGTTAAAAGGTATCAATAATTATGAAACTATTTAAAGAATAATAAAATTGCTCTCCTACTCTGTTGCAGTTTATTATTCAGGTCAAAATATCTAGATATTAAAGTCAAACTAAAGTTATATCTCTTTCAGATAAAGATATAAATGATAAAAACTTCTGGAGTAACAGCCTATAAAATTGCCCAAACAAACTGCCAGTAACAGATTCTCAGAATAAAATATACTGCAGTTAATCAAGAAAATAAAGGTCATGTCTAAGGAAGTTAGGTAAGCAATGTTAGCAATAATTAGCATTTTAGTCAACATAAATTTAACAATTAGGAAAAGAAAACAATCAAAGAGCTTGACATATTTCTCTCCAAATCCTTTCATTAGAAGTGGCATTCATTTAATGCTATTGTGATTTATTAAAATGGAAAATATAGAATCATGAAATTATAGAGATGGGATTTATAGCTAGAGTTTTAAGATAGGCAATATTTACATAAAAAGTACTTTTTAACTCACATGTCATCTTGCTACTGCAACAGAGCATTCGCATAAACAATGAAAACACAATATAAATTTCTAAATTCTCTCAAACATCTCCTTTAAAAATGGTGAAGTCATGCAAATATGACAATTGTAGTAATATAGCACACTGCCTACGTGTTATGCATTACTATATGTAGGTAATAGTAGATGTTATTTTGAAATTTTGAGGCACAACACTTTATAGTCAAAAATAAACACAAAATATGCAAATAGGAGAGACTATCAGAAAGACAGAGCCTAGTCGTGCTTGTGATCTGACTCATGAGGTACAGTTCAGTCTCGCCCCAGTCACTGCTTTGGCAGTAAGCTGTCGCTTCATACATGCAGAAGCACCACACTCTACCTAATCCTTTAGCGGCAATTTGCCAGGCTTTAGCTTGTCCTTCTGGCACTAATTATTGCCACCATCCCAGCCAGGAAATGACCTTATCACCCCAGCTGGGAGTGCACAAGGATTAGATATGTCTCATTCAGAGGTTGCAATTAATGTGGTTATTAGCACCGTAACACCTCAGGTTGCTGAGGCCAGTAATCTAGCACTGCTGGAGAGAAGCAGGAGATTTCCTCCTGTGGAACTGTCCTATCTCAGACAGGGGCAACCAACATTTTTGAATAAATTTGTATGATGACAATTTGCACTTCAGACTAATTTTGAACATACCGTAGTCCAAAATTATCGCTACCTTATGAGTTTATCTATCTCCCTTTATCAACAGTTACTGTAGTTCTCATTTCCAGTAACCTGCTAAAACCATACACAGTAGTAGCTCATATTTAAATATTAAATATTACAGGAAAAATGTCCAGATAGATACATGATTTTTATATTACCTTATTTTTTTTAGTTGTATATATTCCTTTATCTTTATGGTCACCATACATTTTTCAGAGTCCAAAACTATGTAATATATTTGAAGGTTAAGCTAAATTCTCATTCATATGTCTCAAAGACTAGAATATATATTTTTAATATATTGGATAACTCTGGAATGGTTTGGTAGTTGAGAAAAAAAAGTTATACTGGATACTTTGCCAATTTAATAACCTTGAAGAGAAATTATTCTGAGGCATGAATTTATCTTAACAATTTAGAATCTGAAAGAGGAGTCTGAATCTTTTTAATTTTGTCTATCTTGTAAAGCTCAAACTTGGCAATAATAGTAGAGTGATGATCTCCAAAGGAAAGGAAGCAACCAGTCAATTTCTCATACAATATATATGATTTTCAAACAGTTGTCAAGGTTATTGAAGAGCTTTAAATATGTCACTACAGTAGACAAAGAGAAGATTTTTGTGGAAAGTATTAATATCATCTTAGTATCTTTGCATGATCACAAGGAACATAGAGAGGAAGTAATTGCACCATTTCTCTATCTCTGATCCCCATACCACATATCCACTGCATAATAAGACATCTAATTTATATTTTCAGCTCTTGCTATTGCTGAACAGCTAACTTCTTTGCTCTGTGATTAAAGTAAATGTCTGAATCAGTAATTCTAAGTGGTTCCACTTCAACCTTCAATATGCAAATCTAATGAAGAAAGCTGGTGGGGTGCATGCTAGTACCTTATTTCCAGTCACTTTTAACATGGGGTTTTCATAAATATGTTTCATCTTATTTAGTACTTCTTAAAGAACTTTGGCTGTATCCTAGGACTCAAGCATATTGTTTATTTTGGTCTTGGCTCTTGGTTATTGTGCTTTTTCTTAACTATTTTTAAGTAAACAATTTTTTTTTTTTTTTTGCCCACAGATATACTGAATAAAAGCTCATAATGAAATATTCATAAAAGTTGCACAATAAAATAAAAATGAGATGATGCTTAAAATCACATTTGGATCAGTTCATGCCTGACAGAGTTGTTTTACTCTATAGGGTTTTAGCATCCTTGATGATTATATGGGAAAAGCTAGCTATATTTATTCCGCTGGCATATATCTACATATAGATTAATTTAAAAATTCTTTTAGTAAAACAAAAATTGATATGTTTATTTTTTAACTAATTCTAATTCTTGAAATAATATTATTTTCCTTTCTATCACAAGTATAACTTATATTTTAGCACAGGGCCCAGAAAAAGGACACAGGTTTCCATCTTGTATCAGATTCATTTTACTACATTCAAGAATTATGACCAGATGTAGTCAAGGTAACTGCATTCTCTACAAAATCATAACATTTAAATTCAAGTTTACTTCATTAAATATATAAGGTAGACCAGGATAGAAGAACACAGAATAGGCCAGTAATGGAAAATGTTTCTCACTCAGTTAAAGTTGAGATAGCTTTCTACTAGTGTTGCTTTATGTTCCAGGCTGAATGAGAATTTTATTTGTTAAAAGCATGTTTACTGGAAACCTAAATTGTTCCAATAATGGAACAGCAAAATAGAGAGATATATTGTCTAGGTCTTTCAAAAAGTAAATCTGTCACCCAGAGGAGTTTCTTTTTTTGTTGTAAAATTTGATGAAAAAAAGTCAACTGGTGATGCAAACACTTTACTATATGTAAACTGAAATAATAGGAGAAATGTCGCAATTATAGCACAGAGATTAAAAAGAACTGTGGTGTCTTTCCAAAGGCTAAGAATCAATTAAAATTTCATAAACACAAGCATACAATAACTCATGCTGTCTAAATCAACAAGGATCTTGTCATCATTCAACCAGTGCTCCTACTATCCACTTTTATGTTTCATACATTACCATAGATCATATAAGTTTCCAATGATAATGTCTTCCCAGTCAGCACTGATTTTTCAAATTTAAATTATTGTCATAGTTTGGTGCATATCTGTAAGCAATTTACAGAATTCTATAATTTGTCTAATGGAAATTAGTTTCTTTGGAAAGTACATTCAAACTACTGAATTCTAAATAATAATAATAATAAAAGTTCAAGATATAAAACTAATAATAAAATTAAATATTTATTAATGGAAATATAATTCATACACTATGTTTATACCACAGAATTTGCTCATACAGAGCTCATAATCCAGTCAAAATCAATCATGCTCAACAGATTTGCATTGAATTTTTGTCACTGATAGCAAGACCATTGAAGGAGAGTTCTTTTAAGTAAGTCTCTAAAGACTCCAAAATCTTTGAAGAAATAAAGATTGATAAATGTATTTCCGATGACAAAGAATGAACTTATTGACAGGTGCAAAACGAGACGCTAATCTAGTGTTTGAATTTCGATTAAGAGATAGTGACATGTAACAAAATGTATACTAACGTAAATGAACAAACTTTAATATAAATGGAAGGCTCTGATAAAGTGTATGTTATGGCTAAAAATATATCAAAAAGTTTTTTAAAAGGTCTGAATGAGAAAAATAGGATCCAGAAATATTTTTCAATGTTATATTTCAGTAATCTGTTTCCTCTTCTGTTGAGCAGAGACTCCAAGCAATCCTACTGAAAGCTAGCTGTGCCACAACTGCAAGCAATACTATAAAAGCAGGGTCACAAATAAAGCAGGGCTAAAAAGAGTTTCCTTTCGTGTGTCTTTGGGGTCAGGGAAGTGCAGAGGGAGATGTTATTATCAATTCCAAAAAGCAGAATGTGACTAATTCCAGCACTCGGGAATTCCTGAGCATTCAGGATTTATCAAGCCCTCCTTACCCAATGAACCCCGCAGAGTGTTACTGATGGCACATCATGTATACGATTACTTAGGCAATCCTACTTCTTGTATGTTGAAGCACAGACAAATCTTTACAGAAGTAAAACTGAGCCATTTGAATTCCTGTGTGCATGTTGCCTTAGTTCTCAGATCTGTATGAATCTGTGAAGGCAACTCTAACCTACTGCAGTAGCATCAGATCTACAGATCTATTGTTTTACTTTCTGAGCAGCAGTAAAGGAGTAACAAGACATTATTAAGAATTTTAAAAAGCAGCCTTTTTTTTTTTTTCACTGACACACTGAAACATTTCAAGTAAGCGCCTTTGCTGGTTTGAAAGTCACATGGGGTATATGTCCGTATTCCTGTCAGCACAAAATAGCCCAAAATTTAATTTTTCCCTTTGAACACTCATACAAGAAATGTTTGAGGTCAGTGCAATTTTGAGATGGAGTATAACTTGAGTATAGCTCTCTATATAGCTCTTTCTGTATAATATGTAGATATTATTTCAGGATTTGTATATGTGTACAGCAACTTCAGAGGAAAGATTCGAATACAACTTGACAGACAAAGACTTTAACAAAAGGAGAGAGATCCCTTTTTATTGTTGTAATTTCTACATAGATTGTTAGCCTTTAAACTTATTTCCCAGGTAGAAAGATAGAGAATAAAATATTAAATCACCTAGGTGAATATGTGAAATATATACTGAACTTTCCAACACTGTCAAGTCTTCGTCAATAAATTGAATACTCAGTAGTGGGCACACTTGGGCACACTCAGGTGCTATGAAGCTCTAGTGAAGATTTATTGTCTTTCTCACTAACCTAGTTTCATACCATTCCATGCTGACAAAGGCATAGATTATTAGTCCAGACATTACCCTATATGATTTATTATCATAATGATTACCATATGGAACATAATACACAATAATTACACATCTGGAATATTTCTGCATAGTAAGTGTTGTGTACATTACTTGGTTCTTCTGGACTTGGTATCCAAGTTGTATTAAAAGAAATTCTCACAGGATACAATTACCTGTGCATTAGGTCTTTTTGTGTTTTGTATGCATGTGCATTTAAACATGCACTCTTCTCCCTGAAACAACAGTATTTTTATATTATTATTTTGTTGTGCTTTGGTACACATCTGATGCTGGGAAGTTTTAAAACATTAGATGATATTGCATAATATAATCTCAGTATCCTTTCAATTTTCATTATTTTTAACTAACATTTTGTGTTCCATAATCTGAAGAGCAGATTATTTTTTGATTTATATTTCTTTCTCAGGAAAAAGAAATGTGGATTCCATTGAACTTATTGCATACAAGATAACTGTTGTTTTCAGAGTAGATGGAAAAGGCCTTAGAAAATAAAAGTCCATTCAGAGCTTCGCTGATTTCCAGGACAATTGTTGCCAGTTCTAGTTTTACTTAAAGCAGTTTAGGGACTTCCAAAAAAGCCCCAGCAGATTTTGAAGACTCAGAGCCAAACAAAAACAAAACAAAAGCCTTATACACCATGCTCCAAATATTTTTACTTAAGCACGTCTTTGAACTAACTCTGAATGATCTTAAAAAGCCCCTCATGATTTACAATTCAAATTTCAATTCAAATTCTACTCTATTAAATGTTAACAAATATATTTCCTTTGTGATTTTCATCATTCCTTAGTAGAAAATAATGTCTCGAGATAAACTGACTTACATTTCCTGAGATTCCACATCAATGGAGGAGAGCAAGCTAAACAAAAGGAGAAAAAAAAATGAAAAGATAAATAAAGAGGGAAGGTTAAAGGGATATAATAAGAGAATAAGTGTAAGTTGATCTAAAATGGCAATAGTTTTCTACTGCAGGACGACTTGGATTTTTTTTTTTAGTTTTAAAGGTTTGTTCAGTTTTGGCATTTGGAGCCAATTTAGGATTTCCTCTCCAGTTCTCAATTACTGCTTAAGAACTATAATTGAACATGACATCAATAAGAGAGCTAACTTAGCTGCACTCCTTTGGGATAAGTTTAAATCAGGAACTGCTGCATAATATTCTGGCTTATACTTTGCGGAAAGTGGTTATGACTGCATTTTCTTGTCAGGCACATGCCTTGCAACACTGCTTATTTAAAAAGCTGTTGTAAAACCAGAGGCTGAAATAATCTATGTTGTCCACAGAATATCTGTGCTTTAATTTGAAGTATACAAGTTGTTTGATCAGCAGTAACAGGTGGAAAAAAAATCCAGCTACATATAATTTGATGGCACAATCCTCCTTTACAGGAAGAGAAAATATGCAAGATACTGTAAGACCAGAATAAGTAGGTACAATAAATGTAAAAGAGGGTGCAGAGGAACTCTGAAGAATGAATGCTGTGTTAAAATACATGAAAAAGCCAAAGCATTTGCTTATAAATAATTACAATTCAAACATTCTTAATTGATTATAGCTTCTGCAATTACTGAAACAGCTTCAGATAAAATTTCCATCAGCGAGACAACATCTTGAAACAGTCATTTTCATATCTTCTCAATATCTGTGATGGCATAATCAGGACTGAACAAAAAATATTAATCTCAGAGCTTTACAGTAGATTTATTCTCTCTGTGCCATGAAATTATACTATTTTACAGCATTTTAACAACTTATTTTTGAAAGGGCCTTCAGAGAGATTTCTGAAGGTTTGTAAAGAACTCAGAGCTGTTGCTCTGCAATTTGTAGAAACTATCAAGCATACATGTATTAGCTATTGTTCCACCCATTGTTCCAATAAAACTTTGGAATTTGCAAGGTTCATAAATTGCATTTGAAATTTGCAAGGTCCATAAATTGCATTTGTTTGGAATAACTATGTCTTGTATTCTATTACTGCTGCCATACATATGAGAAAGTAGCTAGAATAAGTGTTGCGTGTTTTTCAATTTTAGTTACAAGTGACATGCCAGCATTGACAGGACCTGCAGAACCTGCACAAAACAAACAGAACAACAAGAAAACCAAAACAAAACAAATAAAAAAAAACACTTTGCAAATTCTCTTCCGACCCAAACTCATTTCCCACTTTATTCATGATAGTTCATGAATTAAAAGTTCATGAAAATTCCTAAAGACTCTATTAAAAGATTCATAACCATTCACATACTTGAAATGCCACATTTTATTTTCATATTCTTATATTAAATATTTATAAATAGATCACATGGGCATATAGCACCATTTTAGCAGACAGTAGTAGGAAGATTATTAGTGATATTGGTCACATAACTAATAGTAACTTAAAAAGTTAAAATAAAATTCTTTTTTTTTAACATACTACTGATGTATTTCTGTCTCTTGTTTTTGAACTTTGAATGATACAAGTGATATTTCTAAAGATATTTAGAATGGTTTATCATATTGCATTTTGCTCACTTATTGGCTTGTAACCAATTAAAAAGCTAGCCATAACTTTTGTTGACTGCAAATGTTAAAATGCTGAATGCTGTTTTAATTTTGCACTTAATGTTTCACACATATAGTGTATTTTGCACATAGCTAATTAAGACATTCATTGAGGTTAAGTACACAGTTTATTAGACAATTTTATTAGATTTGTTCATCAGGGAATTATCAAGCAGTTCATGTCATAACACTTTCTCAATCTCTCCTGCTTGCTAATCGGTCTTTTAGAGCTGATAAATGCTTAAGGCATCACAGTCTTTACTTTGAAGTTTTAAAAGTAGAAAATACAGGTTTTCTCAACACAGAACCAGATTTTAGGACCTTTTATTCAACTTCCATCTCCTTTAGGTACTTCTATTTCCAAATTTTAGTTACTTTTTCTTTTGTAGCACAAAATCTCCACCATGACATATGCTACAATTTATCTATTTAACATACTAGATTAACCAGAAGGGCCTTATAGATTTTAAAGCACAAGGTGCTAAAACAGCCTTGCCTCCATATTGGTGTTGCTAAGAGTGGAGCTGTCAGCCAGGCACCCTCGTCTGAGAGCCGGTCTCTGCAAGTCAGGTGCTTTCCTCTGCAGAATCACCCTTTGTTTAAGCATCCTTTGTTTGTCAGCAGAAACATCCAAGTGGAGACTTCTGACCTATTTTTTTTTCCTCCTGGGAGGTTTAGAGAAGATGAAATGGTGAATAATAAATTTAAGGAAAGACAACATCAACAAAAACCCTAAAAACTAAGCCCATTTACATGCATTTCAGAATGCTATTTCTCTTATGAAGAGAAATTTTAGAAATTGAAAAACTTAGCATCATAATAATAATCTACACGCTTTTCCTGGCTTCCATGACATCATTACATTTAAATATCACACCTTTAAGTGTGTATGATTTACATAGTTCTGTAAAGCTCTTCTGATAGCATTTAATATACAGAACTTCAATAATTTAAACATGTGTCTCCAAATAGGGAGATACTCAGTAAAAACCAATAGTTTCCTTATTGAATATAATTAAAACATTCTTCTGATCAACTTAATACAAGAGAACTAACATTCTTTTCTAATAGTCTCTATGCAAACAGACAGCATCATGCTGTGAGTTTATGATATTTACGTTCCAGAAGAGGTTTGTTTCATTCATAAGAAGAAACAACACCATATTGTGCTCAAGTCCTAATAAATTAGCCATATTTCTTAGTTTCCTTAGCATGCATGTCACATTTTTGGAAAGTTAGAGTAGTTAAATATTCTTGCCATGAAAGGAAGGGGTTTGGTGAGTCTCAGGCATAAGTAGACTCTATTCACTTTGTCAGAGTATTCAGATGAAACGGCTGCAGCTCTGCTGCTGGAGTTTACCTTTTGCTTTTACTTTGAAGGCAGTGGCAGGAGGGACAGTACTGCGCAGCAAAGCCTGGGAGGTTGCCTAGGATGGTCTGAAATAGATTCAGGTTCAGAAACAGGCAGCCTGAAAAAAGAAACACTGCAAATGCTTAAGCAAGAGCTTCTTCAAACAGCCATTGTGGAAACTAAGCAGAAGGTCAGGGAGATTTTCAAGAAAAAGGTCTAGGATGGCAGCAGGAGATCCTCACGCAGTCTCTATGGCAGGCTCCAATGCCCCAGCAACAGCTAGTGAGACAATTCAACAGGCTAAAGCTCTGAAGGTTTTCAACTCTACAGCCCCTAAGAAGAGCTATTAAAAGGATATGTGGGTAAAAGACTAAAAGAATGAAATAGTGTGCATTGTCCATGCCTTGGTGGATCTTTAAGGTTCAATGACTCCAGTTCAATACTGCATGTTAAGCAGCCTTCCTTGTCACCAGTAGTCCGTGAAGGTATTCTCCCTCCTTGTTCTTCCTCTGAATCCATTTTTGTACATGGACTATGGACTATGGCCTATGCAAGTTCTTCAGATGGGAAGTCACTTCATTAGTCTTCAAATATAATGTATAATGTGTTGAAGATGTTAGGTTGTTGCTATGGTTTCCTATCTCTCTCTATATATACCAAATACCCATACATATACTCTCTCTATATATATCAAATCCTAGAATAAATACTGTTGCTCACCTTAAACAATAAATAAATAAATAAATAAATAAATAAATAAATAAGCAGTTGATAGCATTTCTTAATAACATCCAAAACAAACAGGACCATTACAAGTGATTAAAAAATATGAAAATGAAGAAAGAAGAGAAAATAATCAGTGAATCCACCTACAGTAAGATCTCTTTACTGCAGTGAGCTGGTTTGTTGTTGTCCTGACAAGGCAGTAGTTGGAATTACAGACCTGGAGTATGCCATCTCTTCTTGGCAAGATATGTTTGCTTTTACAACCTCTTTCTCTTTTAAGCTTTTCTAAAGTATCTAGACACATTTCATATTTCACTGTAAACCCTCCTTCTCCATCAGAACACAAACTGTTTTCTTTCAATTTTTCTGTTATACTAGGAGCCATATCTAGCTGATTATTAAGTACCGGGTTACTTTAATTAAATGTAAAACTCTTCTTCCTCTGTTTGTCGATAACAGGACGTTCTTCAAGAAAGAATTTGTTTTTGACTGGGCTTTACACTCTAGATCAATCAGCACAATAATACCACAGATACAGCAACTAGACAGGCTAATTAATTGTGTGCAACTTTCTTTGACTCTTGTCTGAGATCAGATACATTGTCAATCAACCACTTTGGATAAACGACAAGTTTAGAGTGAATGTTCCCCAATCTCTTTTTTTCTTACCCACCTGGTTACAAGCATATGTCTTTAGATTGTCACTCTAGCCTTTCAGAGAAGAATTTCAAAGTCAAATTATATGAACACTGTCAATTTCAGTTAATGTCTTTAGAAACGTCTGTTCACTAAGACATGGATAAATTGTTGAGCAGGCCTGGCTCAGCTTTTAACAGCACTTCTGCAACTTTGCAGTTCAGCAGTTTTGATGGAATAAGTCATAATAGACTTCAAACTTATGAGAGATTAGTCAAGTTATTTGTCTCCATTAAAACCTGAGAATATTGTAATCCTAGTTTCATTGGCACAGTTTTAACAGATGTGAGGAAAAACCCAGACAACTAAAATAAATATGTGAGAGTTTCACCAGTGCAAAATTTCTTAAAACAGGAAGTGCCTTCCCTTCTGCTTTCATCAAAAAGTTTCTCTGCTGGTAGCCACCATTAATGAGTGTTACCGATTTCATTTTCTGAATGGGTCTGGAATATTCCTTTTGTTTTATTCATTATATTGACAACAATACTTGCACACACCTTATCTTCCCAGAGCAGTGTGTGTCTTCATGTACATCTGTTCATAATTAATATTTCAAAGCACACGTCTGCATTTAAATAAGCCCACTTATTTCAACAGTGTATTAATTTATATGATACTTCTCCATTTTAGTTTTAAATGGAATATTGCACTGAAATTCTTAACTTGAGAAAATAAAAACTTAAATACTTCAGTGTGCACAAAATGTGGACTATATATAAAAAAAATTAAATGCATTACACAGAAGAGACTAAAGTTTTCCTATAGATGCAATGCTGAGATCAACATAACAGTAAAAGATGTGTAGCTTGGAAATCAATACTGAGTAGAGAAAAGAAAGATCTTGTTGCCATTTCAGAGCAACAAACATTCTGAAGACTAAATGCTTTTGAGTTTTTGAGCATATCCACAATCATCCTGAAATTCACTTCAGAAAGTATACAGATATTCTGAAACTTTTCTTTAATTTTACGATGTTATTGGTGCAAAGTGATTGCCTGAAATCACTCCTGATTATATGAAAGTGAAACAACATTGTTTTAAATAAGTGATCTGGAAATACCAGCAGCTTACTTGCACCCTCAATTTCTTTGTGCAATAAAAATTACTTGATAACAGCTGGTGCTCTTTCAACCCTTCTGCTTTTTGTTTCATTGCCACTCAAAGAGTTTGAAGAGAAGTAGAATTGAGATAAGGAATGTTCCAACTGGAACATGATGACTAGAGATAAAAATTATTAATTAATATTTTGGCAAGTCAGAGATAAAATTCCATTTCTCCTTTGTTCTTCCTTTTAACAATATTTCCAAGAGGGATTATTCTGCTCACACCATTGCTCAACTAGGAAGGATTTCATTGCTGGAGTCAAAATTTACCAAGTTATTAAACTAAGTAGAATTTGAACAAAAATACTTATTACTGTTTAAGTGCTTTTCTTGCTGTTGTTGTTGTCGTCTTTCCATTTCATGTATACAAAGCTATTGCTTGCAGATCACCAAGATTTATACAAGAGATTATTAGAATGAAGCTAAGATTTGCTGCCAGTTTTAAAATTATTCTATGTCAGTTTATGAAGCCTTTCTCACTGACTACACCTGTAATTTGTTCCTGTGCACAGATTATCAGGTGCAGATGGTTAGTTAAAAATAAAAAGGCACATCTTCAGAAACATCCACAGGAAAGGAAGATAAATAATTTGTTCAGCTTAGTATACCTGGAAATGAAAAGTCATTCAGCTACCTTGCATTATTTTGCATTTGCTACTGATTAAAGTAAGTACAATTCTTGTGACTCGCCTGACATATGATAATTTGGTAAGCTTTGATAACTAGATCATAAGTCTGAGCCCATAAATACTCTGAAAATCCACCAGTATTGAAATATAGCGGTGGGTTAAGCATCAAATAAAATTGCTAAAACCAGATTATATTATTTATTCATTAACTTTTATCTAACCACAGTTGTAGACTGGTGAGCAACTTAATGAGATGCATTTTGTAGATTTTGTGTTTAAAAATGAACAAAAGTATGAATATGAACAAAAACATTAAAAAATAAAAATTGTTACATTTTATCTTCTTAAGGAAAACCTTAGTAGTCATGTAAAATAGATCATAAGTATTCTGAGAGCCAGTAAAAACAGTTACCGCTTTGGCTTTCAACTAAATCTTTAAACATCCTTCAGTGAACTCTGTTGCACTGCATGCATCCACTTTAAAACACATGAAAGTCTTTACCTGGAATGAACTAGATTTCAGTCCTTTCTCTTCCTCATTCTTGTTTTACTAGAAATAGATCCTGTGCAGAATTTGACTCATACAGAAAATTAACTTGCTTTATTCATGTCCATATTCCAGTCCAGAATAACTTTCCCAGAATATTCTGCCAAACTTTACAAGTATACATTTTCATAGCAATATAAAAATTCGAAATAGCATCTCTATTTCTTATTGTCCCATTGACTTGCATGATATTGTCAGGTTATGGTTCTCTTCTCATTTTCATGATATGCTCTCTATTTTGCAGCATTTCCCTTCAACATATTATCTCAACTGTTGGGTGTTTTATAGTCACAACAAAGATATCATGAAAAGTCTACCTATAATTCAAGCAACTGATATTAATATTGAATAACAATGAAGAAGTATTGAGGCTACAGCTGACATGAGCTGATAAATGCATATAACACAACTACCGAGATCGCATTGGGAAACAACAGAGTTTTTGACATTCTGTGTCCAAGGCAAAAAAGCTCTGCAGATTAGAGTTTCATTTCACTTCCTTGTACTTCCAGTTCTAAAGTACAGAAGACCCAGCTGCTCTGCTGGTACAGACATGCACCAATTTACCTTGTAATAAATCAAGTGGCAGATTAATTTGAGAGAACTCCAAATTGTTTTCAGATAATTTGCAGAGAGATAGATAGCACTTCTTGCAAAAGCTGGCATAAAACATGTGGTCAGATTGAGTTATAAAGGGACAATCTCCCATCATATTATGCTAACTACTCCTTACTTTTCTAAGCCTCTGAGTGATTTCAGTACATGAACCTGGTCTCCGTTTTTGTTAAGTATAGAGATTGAAATTTTCAATAATATTCTCTGTACAATTTCAATCATTGGGGTTTTTTTTGAACCCAAACTACTGATTTGCACAGTAATTAATTCTAACATGGATGACAACCACAGTCAGGAAAACAAATATCATCAGAGACAAGATTTTAACGTTAACATCCTTTTTCCTGATAAACCAAAATTTACCAATTTAAGAATAAAGTGGAGGTAGACTGGCAATTACATGAAATAGTAAACAACTAAATCTTGATAGCAGATCTCTTCTTTCCACTATCCTGGCTTCAGATTCTGCAAAGTCTAGAAAGTAATATGTTTTTGCACCATGCTGCAATTGCAGATTAGTTTTGGCCTAGACTGATTTACCATGGTAGCTTGTGTCATAGATAAGCTCTTAACCAAGGAGATTTTTCAGTTGCTTCAACTTAACTGAATTTACAGGAACAACTATCTTGTTAAATACATTTTGCTTCTATCATATATAATTCCACAGGAGACAGTGAAAGACAGAACTGATGATACTGAGAGAAAGGATTTTTGATGCAAATGTTATTGTAGCCAATGATAAATAGAATAACTACCACAGTTTACCTCTAAATTTAGTATTTAAAACACTACATTTTCTCTTGAACCTGAAAAAAATAGTCTTTTTTTTCAGTTTAGTGAAACAGAATAGATATGATACAGGATGGAGAGGGAATTCAGAAAGACAACAGATGAATACAATTGAAAACATTTCACACTTTAAATAAATTGTAGCTCAGGGAATTTTTTATGCAGCCCCTCCACCCCCCCAAAAAATAGATAATTTTAAAAAACATCACTATTTTTGAGGGTTTTAATAAATTTCTGTAGCTTATCTTATTTTCAGGACAAAGAAAAATTTATGTCAGCTTGATGTAAAATAAGTTTAATCATCTTTTGAAAGTGAACTCAGAGAAATACCATTTGTCTCATAAAATTTGTCTTTAGGAGCATCACAAAGATTTTCAATTATTTTCATCAAAGTGGCCTTTGATGAAGGTTGCCCATTAATGAGTGTTATGACTAGTCCCAGTTTCCTGGTCCCTAAATACCCAGATCATAAATTATCTGGTTTCTTTTCTGTAGGAACTTAACACATGCTCTGAGTGACAGAAAATGTCTTGCAATATACTTGGATAATATCTTCCAAGATGAGGCTGAGATGAGGCTGAAGCATTCAGTGAACTTGTGAACTCAGAAATACTCCTGAATCCACACATAACAGTAGCCAGCACACCATTCAACTCACTTTTGACAATGTGATTTTGTAGTTCATTAAAATATCCGCCATAAAGTGACCTTTAATTCCCGTGTAAAAGGCACACCTTCACCATCCTCCAAACGGCATGAAATCTGGGGGAATTAATGAGAATGGAGGGAATTGATATATAAGATTTTACCTCAGATGATTGTTATCTTCAAACTACTCAAGAAAATCTGTGATTTTAACTACACAAAGTTGAACATAATTACTGAAAAATAATTTTTTTTTGGAAAAAAAATATATATTTTTCTATTTACCCAATATCCTTTTACCAGTTTACCAGTTTAATTATTCTCAAAATAACTATATCTCATTTACTGGAAAATACCTTTGAAGACAAATTTGATTCTACTCTTAATAAACTTCCAAAATTATTCTTTTAATTAAAAAACCTTTTTTCATAGTATAAGAATTTTCATAACATATATTTTTGTATTGCTTCTTTTTTTCAGGCTAATACAACTGCATGGTTTTCACTTCTTGCATATTTATTTCTGGCAAGTATCCGATTATTTAGACATACCTTGCCCCCTGCTTTTACATACCAGAAATGAGAACAGAACCGTTAGGGCTCAACTCCAAACTCTTTCACTGGCAATGGGAGAAACTTATTGATTTCAAAATGTTATTACAAGGCCTAGCAAAATTTAAGCAGTTGTATTAGGCACATTGCATCAATCATTTCTTGTTTACAGGATTTTCAGACACAAAGTCTATACTTTTTAGAGTGCAAGTAAAAAACGTACAGCATGATGGGATAAGGTTGATTTGCCTTTTTTAAATTTTATTTTACTATTAAGCTGCTTTTGGCAAAGTTCAGTCATCAATAGGGAAGAAGTAAAAACTTTATAAAAAGCTTGCCAATATTTAAAGCAGCAGAGCACAAATTTAACAGGAATAAATTATTGCCTATGTGACAAAATTATTAATGTGAAACTACTCTAAAATTTGTCTTACCTAAATTTCATCTTTAGGGTACAACATATCCTTTACATGTGCGCAAGATTAATGTTGAGAAACAAAATAACAATTATTTTTAAAAAGACTATTTATAGACTATAATTCTTTAAACTCTTGAAGCAGAAACTCTTTTCTTAACAAGAGTATATCTTTTTTTTTTTTATTTAATTCACAAGCTGTCTTTCATTTAGGTATTCTTCCATTAAAAAACCTGCTAATAAATGTAAATGTAAATGATTGCTGTATAAAGTGTCTCCGTGATTGCAGCAGCTTTCTCTGTCAGGATGATCTTATTTTTCTATTTGTCTTAAGTCAGTTAGTAGATTAAGTAGTGTTTCTTGTGCTTTATTTATAGTACAAAGAATACTCTGCATGTTGGGTTTTATTTGGGAGAAATTTGAGATTTAGTGATTGAAATGGAAATGAAGGCTAAAAAAGTTAATAAAAAGCTCCTTTAGAGTACTTTACATTACTTTAGACCTACATTAAGGATTTAGGCACCACTACATACATCCTGTTTCGAAAGCCTGAGGACCTATAAGGGCATGGGCTCTGCTCCGTGATTGAAAAGTTAGAGACTCTTTTTTTAAAAACAATTCAACAGTCAATGGATATGGTTGAATAAATAAGTCACCCTGAGCTGACTGAGCTGATTGTATACAGGAGGAAAATATTAATTCCAGACAGGTCTAGAAACCATCTATGAGCATGGGCTTGACTGTGAAATGAGTGAAATCAGCATAGATACACAATACAGGACATGGACTTGTCTAGAGATGTAACACTGCTTGCACATTGGAGAGATGAGAGTGCTGGGTTAGCCTTACATTCAAAACTGGGAACTCTTGGACTTGAATTAATAATAGATTGTCTGTCTTCTTTGTAAGGATCCTACAAGAAATATACTCCCCTTTAGAGAAGGAGCAGGACTTCATGAGAAGCTTGTACTTCTGTCCAGTTTCTGGTCCCCAAGAACTTCTCTCCTGAACATCTTCCTCTTGATTATTTGCATATATCTGCCTCATTATGTCTGGAAATTCAGAAAACAGCAGCAGCTTATTTTGGTTGAATAAGTCATACTCATTTTTGTGTGAGAGGCTAATCTTGCCAAGTGCATCCCCTTTACACTTTATCCCTCATGCTCATCAATAAAAGCATTCCTTTAGTAGAAATGTGTTGGGAAACAAGACTGTTCTTTTCACAGCTTTTTACCTAGTTTGTTCGGTTGTGTTTCATTCTCTTCTACTTCCTGAAAATGGCTATCGTTTGACCTTTAAATTTATATCTAAAAATGCCTTACTAAATGGCCTTTGGTTTTATGCATTTTAGAGCAGTTTGTGTATTTGCATCACTCAGAAACTATCAAGTAGAGCTTTCAGCAACTCAGCCTGCCTGTCACCTGGTGACCAGGTGTACTCCGCAATGCCAGTTCAATCCTGGCAACTGCCTGCTGAGATAAAGGGAACGTGCTGGCATGCAGACTGAAATAGCTTCCAGCAGAAAGAAGAGCACTAGAAAGGATGCTGTGCACCCAGGTTTCATTTTGACATGCATTAAAGACATGGCCAGGGCATGCCGTCAGACCTGGGAGGTAGAAATGCCCTCTGATCTTTCAGTAAATCTGTAGCCAGGCCAAATGGTTGGCATTTGCCTGCTGTGTGTGTATTGAAGAACAGAAAAGTGAGCAAAACTGATAGGAATGCTTATTTTGTTATGTCCAGGAGCACATTAAAATTTTGAAAAATATCTGCAAGGATACTCCATCTGCCATGAAGAATAAATGTTTGCAAAAGAAGTTTTAGCTCTAAATCTAAGTTTAGAAGTATCAAATATAACTCTAATTTTTCGAGTGCAATTTAAAGTGCTTTGGATTCCCCCCTGAATGCTAACATATGATGAGGAGAAAGGATGCTTCTTTCACAAAGCTAGTACCTAAGGTGGGATAGGGTAAGGAGTTAATAAAGACGCTTCCACTGGAGTCATTTCCTACTTTGTACTGCCAGAACTAAAACAAAGGGTGTATTTCTTTTTTGTTTTGGTGGGATTTTTTTCCTGTATCCTTCTTTGTTTGCCAGTCCATATTGGCTTGTATTATCTTACTTGGCATGTTCTTCTCCACCATCTCAAGAGACTTCATCACTGTTTGCAATAAGACAAGAAGCAGTGAAAGCCTCCTATCATCACATACATACTGAAGAAGGACAGGAATTTTGGTTGCCTCCTCTACAAAAGTAGTACATTAATAGTGTTGCATTATGACATTTTATGGAGGTTCATAAACATGAATCTGCAGATTTTCTGGATCTGATAAGTGTGGTACAGGAGTACCACCTGCATGCCAGGATGGGATCTCAAACCAGGAGCCTTCCCTTCAGAATATAAAGTATGATGCTCACACAAGATCTAAAGTTTTTTGTTTATATATTTGAATATACATATATATAAAAATTACCCTTTAAACACACAAAGTTATATTTTTTCTCTAATGCACTTGGATAATCAATGTGTATACAGAAGGAAAATGGACCATGACTACCAGTGGTAACATCCAACATGAACATCTGCATCTTATAGCTGCCAGCACTAAAAAGCTGCCAGTATACATTGCTCTGATAGCCAGCTCCAGCACACAAGCAGGACAATTGCCTAGTAAATACATAGAATTATCTTCTAACCTTTGGGCTTCTTTGCCACTAAATAGTAGGAAGCCAACTTGAACAAGAGATGCCCTGCTGCTGTCCCAGATATATCCCCAAGTCCTGTGCCCTGAAATTACTCCAGCTTGGCAAAATAGTGAAGCTAAAATCACCCTCTTCTTTCTCTACACGTAAAAAGTAGGTCATCCCTCTGTTCTCTTTCTGCTGAAGGTCTGTAAAACTACTGATTACCCCAGCAGCTTTCTTCTAGTAAAGGAAAAAAAAACCTCAAAATACAAAAACTGAATTACTGACCATTTACAGAATATTGGAATTATTCCTTACTTTTTCACACACGCACATACTTTTGAAATTATTTATTAAATCAGGGGGTGTGATGATGTGCAAGAATTATGATACTCTGAATAATTTGAATTGCTGGGCTAACCTAGACTGTCAACTGGACATCAACGACCTTTCCCACATAATCCACAAGTCCAATTTTCTCCATATTGCCTACATTAAACAAATCAGTAACATATATGAGTAAACACATAAAATTTTCAACTGTAAAGAAAAACTGTGCTCTGAGTTAGTGTATAATTTTGCCACATTGTGTCCTTTTGTATCACATTATTTTGCTTCTGATTTGCCTGTTTTGCCATATCTTAACTAAAACCAAAACCTTTGCTTGCTACCACTTCCTTCTCCTGAAAATCAAAGTGAATTCAAACATGTGTTCTAGTTTTGACTGATTGTTTTCCACTGCTTTACTTGTTCCTCAAGTTGGTCTCTATCCTTTTCACCTTTGATCGCTCCTAATAGAGACATTTCAGTCTGCTTAGTTCTTCTACTCTCCCACAGCTCATTAATGCATTTCACATCTGTCTACCATTATGAAAAGTAATGACAATGTTGCATGGATATTTTAGTGCATATGGAAGAGCTGAAAAATAAAAGACATACCACAAGGGAAAAGAAAAAGTTTCTAATGGTTGCACTGCATGTATTTGGCTCTCTTAGTTACCTAGGAACTGGCTGTAAAGTGGAATATGATTGTCAGATAAATTCCCAGGGCTGCAGATAGAATTGAGTGTAATTGATGTGGATATACAACACACTAAAAAAGTAAATGATTAGCAGACTCTTTTTTATTTGTAAAATAAAAGAAAAATGGTGAAACTATAATTATGATACAAGGTTTATTAGGAAATAAATTCTGAATTATCAGGCTTATTTTGCTGGAGTTGCAATAATCAGTTCAATTGCTGAACAGACGGATTTATGAAGTGACTCAGATGGCAATTTGTTGACAAAAGTGTTGAAAATCATGGCATAAAAATATACAACAGAGGAGGGTAACGGATTTGCTAAAACGTCAACTGCAAACTTGTTATAAAAGGAAACTATGTCATATGATCCTTCCCAGAAATGCATTAATCTTCAATTTAAAACAAGTTACATTACTGTCTCCATCACTCTTTTTAGAAAACTATTCCAGAAACTCATTCTTCTGTATGGTAGGAACCCTACAGTTAATACCTGCTCAGTTTCCACCCACCAGCTCTGGCACCAATGTTGCCTTTAGCTTAACTACTTATTCTACAGCACTTTTTTCCTATTATACTCAGAGGTAACAGTGCTATTTCTTCCAACACTCACATTGGCTAGAGTGGCTTTTAGAAAGCCTTTCAAATATCTTTTTTTCATAATGTAGACTGACAATTATGATCATCATCTAGTAAATGCTCTTCTGTACCTCTTTCTGTTTGAACCTGGGGCCCCAAGATATTGAAAGAGAATAGTCTATTGATACAGAATCTGACAAGAAAGAAAACAGCAAATAGAAGAGAGCTCTTCTGGTTGTTGCTGTCTTTGCTGTTATGTCTATATACTTCAATACATCCGAATACTGAATGATTAATATACATTGGCCAAGGTGTTTTATAAAAAGACCTTAATTAAGGTATCTATTCATATACATATCCAGACAATTAAACTCATTTTATAGTAGGCCAGATGGTAGGGCTTCTAAAAGTCTATTAGATTTTTCTCCACTGTCTTGTTTTTACACCTTTTTTTTCTGTGATAAATTACAGGAAAATAATTATCCTTGATTAATGCATGATTTCACATATATATGTGACTATTAGTGGAAAACAGCAACAGTTAAAACTCTGGATGCAATTATTACTGCTAAAAATTGCTCTACTTCAAAGAAATCTCAGGAAGTATTTTGTCTGATATTTGAAAAGAAAGAGAATTCTAAATATGTTATTGAGGGATTGTACTTTAATGTTTTGTAAATGCAAACCTGTCTCCTACAGAATAGGTCCTTAGAGGTGAATAAATCTCATGATGTGGAAGAAACAATATAACAAAAGCACTTGGTATTTAGAATCAATTCTCCCTTTTTTGTGTGTGTGTGCAGTCCTTCATTTAATTATAGAATTCAGATGACATTTAAACACAGCAAACTGTGATTGTAAACCATGCGAAATGAAGGGGTATTGACAGCTGATGTACTGGAATCAATCAGATTTCAGGTTGCTTTCCTGTTAAATAAAAGCCAAACTGCACCACCGTTAGAGCATTTCTTAGTCAGAGCAAGGTGCCACAAAGCTATGGAATGGCAGGCGTTAGGTTTATTAGGGATGGCAGACAAGTAGAACTAATCCAGGCCGGAGGCAAACACTGGATGACTCTTTACACTCCCCATATCTACCTCAGTCAGTCTAGCACTTCTTTATCCTTCAGAATATCATTACTGTGAGATGCAGATAAAAATCTATTGATATGTATATTTTTCTTCATGAACCACTGTATAAATTCACTTTGTTTCCCTGTATCTCTAAGTCCTTTTTTAGTGCTCAACGAATAAACAAGTTCCACTGAAAATGGGAAAGAGGAACAAACTGACAGCATGAAGCTGTTTTGCATTGTAAATCAGCTCAGTGGAAAAAGAAGTGGAAAGATCAGTAGACTGGAACCCGTGAGTGACAGTTAGGAGATCAGTTCAGCCACTGGAATAAAACAGTGGTAGTGCCTGTTGGCCCCAAGTGCAAGTGAACCTGAAGTTAACCTGGTCTTTCAAACAAAGTTGAGCACAAAGCACAGAGATATTAAAACAATATCTTTGTGCCTTTTTTTTTTTTATTATTACAAGCACTTTTTTTTGTCCTCTCTTTTGGTATACAAATACCCTGTTCTTCGTGTTGGCAGTTCTTGATGTATAGCAATTGATAAAAGAATACTTATTTTACAGATTTGCATCTAAGTTTAGCTTTTTGAAGAAAGAGAAAAGCCTATAGAAAACAAACAAACAAAGGAGAAAAAAAGCACAAATAACGATGAACCAGATAATACTCTCCTGTTTGGAGGAAAGGATGCCCAGAGAATATCAGTGAAGAGGTAATCTATTTATGACTGCAAATCCTCTAGGAATTTTCCCTGAGTTTCAGCTGATTTTAGCTAACGTTCACTTTTGAACCTTAAAATATCAAATTTAACCAAACATAAAAATCTATGAAATTTGAAACCCAAGTGCCACAAATTTGCATTGTTTGGGATAAAGATGCTGAGAACTGTATTCCACAAGTCATTGTCCTTCATTCCCTTGAAGTAAACTCAAGGGAAGCTTGAAGTGTGCATCATGTGGATGCAAGGGATGATTAAAAATATTAACATATATTCACAAGAAATTCAGCACACATTCAGCAAATGATTTCTGAACTTTTAGTTAGTCTATATATTTTACAAACCCTACAGATTTTGCTGTCTGGCCAACTTTTAGGATTGTATCTCACAGCTGTAACCTGCATTGTTCCTATTATTCCAGTCCATAGACAAGTAATTCCTCTTATGAAGAAGTGATTCTCACCTCTTTTATTGATATAGAAAACTTCAGTGAAGTAATACCACCTCTCCTACCACATCTTCATGACTATGAAGAAATGAAACTTCCCAAAAAGCAAAACTTTTCATAGCAAAATACGAGAATGATGCTCTGATTTTTCCTAGTCATTGACATCATTTATTTGTCAGCTAGTATAGGATAAATAGGTACGTATAATACAAGGTGGAGAATCAAGTTACATCCATTAAAGATTGTTGCCAAAGCAGACAGCAGAGTGGTAATAATCACTCTTTCTCTAAATCTTTTTTTTTAATAGAAGCAAGCGATTTTGGTGCCCATTATTAAAATAATTTTACTTTAATTTCATTTTGATTGTGTTATTTTTTAGTTTTCCTACACACAAAAATGCCAATCAAAGGGACAGATTGCCATTTAGCTCTGATTAAATCAGCATGCAAGTACCTATTTTTATCATACATGGATTTTATCCGTTCTTACATATTCAGGTATTTTGAGCTACTGTTAATTATTCTAGCACAGCCATTTTTCCTTCCTCTTTTGTTCTTTTGAAAAAATAACTGACTACTTTTCTCAATTCCAAACAAGGATGCAACAAAGCTTACTATTAAAATATTTCGTGCTATTAGAACAAAATCTTTGTCTTGAAGACGTAATGACTTCTAGCATGCACAGTCTTTCTGGTAGGAAAGAAATAATAATAAAAAAGTGCAATCTTTCAAGTGATAAGTTAGACTAAAAGATCTCATGACGTTCCAGAATAAAACAGGAATGCACAGAAGTTTGGCAATATTTAATATATCGGGAAATGCATAACTATCATTTGTAACAAAGGAAAATGGTAGACAGGTGATCTGTAACACTTGAAATAGTCAGGGACTAGGGTCCTAATAGGGTGATGGGATGCTCTAGGGTGTTATATCATAATAAAAATGAGGATTTCTTTTCCATGAAATTCAGAATTTGGGCAAGCAGCTGAATGTACACCCACTGTCATGCCATAGTGATTAGTACCTAACTGTGGTGCACATCTGCAGTAGGGAGAACGGAACTGATCCAGCTTCCCTCATGCATCAGGGGAAGCATAATCTGTTCTTCTATAAGATCCTACTCTGCCTTTGCAATCATTTGTTGAGACTCATGAGTCAGATTACTCAGCCTCCTGAGAAGCCTGTTTCACACTCATCAGAACCAATATGGAGCAGATCGACACAGACCTGCAGAATTCAATGGTGAATTTCATTAGTTGTATGGGAGAAGTCTAGAGTCATTCCCTTTTACACACTTTCTGTCCTGGGACTGGGAACTTCTCAGTGGCTATTAATATTTTTTAAATGGATGAAAACTCCCTGCAGGAGAAAGGGTACTACCTGAAGACTCATGGTCAAGGGAGCTACAGTATGAATATCTGGACTTTTATCTGCATAAAATTAAAGGAACTATACCCCTCACTGATACAATAGCCTACAAGAGGAAGAAAATGAATAAAAAATCACACTTATCTGCTTTTTCTCCTATGGAAATAACTTCAATTCCATTTCACTCTGAGCAATCAAAAAATCTCTTCGAGTCAGGATCTTGGATTTTTTCAGCCCATCCCATTTTACTTAGGTTTGTCCTAACCTCAAAAAGTGAGCAGTGTTTATGCTATACCGTCCCCCTCTGAAGAGAACTTTTTTGCTGTGACACAGGTTAAGAGAGAATGTGAATCTAAAACATAAATTTCATGTGTGGCTTCAAAAGGATGGCCTATCCCAGGAAAGAAATGAGCACATTAGCAGACTGTCAGAACTGAAATAACAGTTTTATTTCTCACTCAACATCCCTCTCTGGTTGCAAAATTATGTCTACAGTTATGAAAGAGTAATAATTAGAATTACAATCTTTGTAAGGGATTAAAAAAAGATATGTTCTAGAAATGCTATGGAGAATCATGAGCAAGACCCAGTTGGCAGCTCATCCCAAGAGAATGCAGAGTATCACTGTTTTGTAATGCTGTTTTAAACAGAAGTGGATATAGAGTGGAGGTTTAGAAGCAGAGCATATGGAATTTTTGAATAGAAGCGTTGATTTTATTGTTCCCAAGAATTCTTGAAAAAATATATATTTTAAAGTGTAATATTTGTCATATTACCAAAATAAAAAATAATTCCTAATTTGTTTTAAGAAAATATTTTCTTTCGAGTCTACGTTTAGAAATAAAACTCAGAATCTGAATTAGGATTGCAGCTTTGCATTCAGAGACCATAAAAAAAATATTTGATCTGACTATAATATAGTTCACCTCATATTCTGCATATTCTCCTCTTTTACCTTCTCACTCCTAAATACACTCAAAATTTGTACTGTCTGTGTCTTGAGTTTCCTAATTTGAAATTTTGCTACATAAATTCTACCAGCATTTTTGGTAGAAATATAGTCCACAAATCAAGTCTTAGTCTAGGTTTATTTTACTGTCCATGATTTTGTTCTTTTTAAAAATAAATAAATAAATAAATAAAAACCCCACTATTTCAGAGTTTTCTTCTTTAGAAAGAAGACAGTCTCAAAGGCAAGCTACTGCCTTCAGATAGAGAGTTAAGTTTTATAAGAATCTTTGTAGAATCTTTATATCTTTTACAGAAACAATTAGCAAACTGCCCCATGGGCCTTTTCAAAGCCTCTAAGCAAGGGATAAGATCAGTTCATCTTAGGTTCTTCTACATCACTCCAGATGAAAAATGGCCCAGTTATAAATACAACTGCTGGTTGTATTGATTTGTACAATCTCAAGTTCTACTAAATGAATTAATTCTTACTACAGTTAAAAAGACTTCGACATAACAGAAAGAAAATCTGAGTTTGAATGAAGAGATTGTTTTCGATAGACTACATCAAAAAGAAGTATACAAGACAAGCACTCTAAGGTAGTGCATTAGCCAATTAACAACGTATTCTGCTCATATTAAACAATACTGATGATGTCAGGGTAAAGAAAACATACAGTCTTCCAATCTGCCAATGTAAACCTTGTGACTATAATTCATATTGCATATAGTATGGGATGGTTTCACACAAAAAATATTTAGGTGAACAAATACATAAGCTTGTAGCACAATGATTATTCTGTATGCATACAGAACATGTAAATAAAACCTGTAGTCAACTATTAAATCTGTACTACATTGCATTAGAATGCATATTGAGAAAGAATCTGGTGGCTAGGAATCTGAAATCAAGAGGCTAACTAGGTAAGAAATGCAGGTTCGTGTTTAGCCAACACAGTTTAGTTGTGTTTAGCTTTTTTGCTGCTTGTCAAAAAAAAGCAAACAAACAAACAAACAAAGTAACAATTCTGATATTAAGACAGTCCCAGCTGCAGGGTCAACAGTCCCTGACTGGTAGGAAAGACAAACCTTGAAGGAAAAGGAAAGACAAACCTTGAAGGAAACCTTGAATCAATGTTTCAATGAGATGACTTAGAGCAATACTTCCCTTTGCAGATTTCTCTATCAAGCCATGAATGAGTTGGAATGGACATGGTAATGACAGAATGGTAATGAAGTCTCGACGGGCTTAGCAGCACAAGAATGACTATGTAGAAAAAGAATTATAAGCCATTAGTTTTAGTAAGAATTAAGAATTTGAAAATTAACAAATTGTGTTGCAGTAATGATTTTAGGAATAAAAGTCCTGTGAAATGAAAAATCGGAGACTTTTGCTATTCTGAGCAAGATAAATGCAATGAAGACTGAACAGGGACAAGAAGCAAACCATATACAGAGAATATCATTCCTACATGAAATATCTTTTTAAAAAGATCAGAAAAGAACATAGGGAAAGAAAACCATAGCAGATGTCATTAAGACAAATTAAAAAATAAAAAGAAAAAAGAAAAATGAAAGCCAGAAAAGAAATGAAGAAAAAAAAAATAAAAGAAAATGAAATGAAAGCTGAAACATATAGAAGTTAGTTAAGTATTCAATTCCTGCTCTGTTCTGCCACTGCAGTCAGAATTTGACTGTAAAAGCTTTAGATTACTGTAGGCAAAAACTACTCCTCCAGGGTTAAAGAAAAGATAAACAGCAGAAATTCACCAGAATAATCAGATACTGATAGCTGTTCTATTGTCACTAAAAGTCTTTAAGACTATTATAATGTAAATCAGCCTTTTCCTAAAATCTAAATAAGTAATTACACTGAATGTCTTAGGTTTAACGACAATGAAATTTTAAACAGTATAGTCTAAGAAATCCTGATGAAAATGAGAAAGACAGAGAGTAAGAAAATTCAGTGTGTGTGAGGTCGTTCCATGGGAAGAAGTCAAACACAAGTATAACTCAGTTCTATTAACTAATTCACCGGAAAAGCTAGCCTGTGGCTGTGGAAAGGGCTTGTAAATGTTAGCCCTGAAAAAAAAATCAATCTGATGCAAGAAAAGTGAATGAGTGCCCACACTAGGGCAGAAAGAAGAGTGGAAGTGAGGTTTTGTTTTGTTTTGTTTTGTTTTACTTTCAAACCACAATTGAATTGGCTAAATCATTCATGAAATTGCACCCTGAAGTAGGAAATCGGAATTAAAACGCTGGAAGATGCACATGTTAGTAATTTGTTTTAAATCTGTTTTGTTCTCAAGAGTACAGAGGAGATTCTTCTTCAGCTCCCATCCTCATACTTAAAAGGTTGACTGTGAAAGGTGTCAGGTAAGCAATTAAGCATGCTTCACTCTTGCACTGTGCTGTGGAGAAAAACTAAGGCAAGGGAGAAAAGAACAAGATTATCCCTGTGCGGCAGCTTTTAAATTGAAATAAAATGAAATGCTGCATAATTGTCATGTTATCTCCAAGGAGCAATAAAATGACTGGTTCACAAGATAAGAAAAATCTCAGTAATGTACAAGAGGTTTAGGGTACCTATTTTTATTACTGTAAGTTCTCACTTTGGGACAAGAGCAAATGCAAAACACATTACTAAATCTAAGGTAAGAAAAAAAGAGATAATCTTAGCACACTGTACTAACCTAAAAGTTGAATCCATACCAAAATTAACGCTCCACTTATGAAGTCAGTCTATGTGTGTGTATATAAACATGAAGAAGCAGTTCTTACTTTGAAGGCCATTGGGTCCATCCCGCTAGAATCTCTAGAGCTTTATAAATCCCACTGGAATATTTCTTTATTTTGCTATCTTCACAGTAACACACACCTCAAAAGAGAGGTGTATGTTATTTATTATCAAATTAATATGAACAGAAAAAAAGTACTTAGTCATTAAATATTGGAATAAAATTGGAAATATTGGAAAACCGAAAAAAAAATCCATAATCTTTTGAAGAAACTTATAGCTTTCTCCTTCTTTAAAGTAAATGCCACTTTTTTTTGTGTTCAATGCAAGATGCTATGTGCCCATTCCTGTGAACATAGCGATAGCCAGCTAAATCCCCACTGAGAGCTGCTGTGCAGGCCCATTTTTGCCTACTTAAGAAACAGATGCTGTGCAACAAATGAATTAGAACCATCCCTCAAAATCATGCAATAGAAATAAAAATAAATATGTTTAGCAAATTCATTTGTTTAGGTAAATTTTTAAAATATTAATAACAATTATAAGACCTATTCTCTTAAAGAATTATTATAGGATTAAAATGGAAATCTTATTTAAAATATCTAGTTTTAGTAAATGCTTTCCACATATTATAAAAACTTAGTATAGCAAAAAGACATGAAAGGACTGAAGGTATTGAGTCAATCCAGACTAAAAATAAAAGACAAAAAATTAAAAACATAACATGAACTTTACCTAATTGGGAACCACATTAAAGAAAAAATGACAGATTGTTAGATGTCTTTGTTGCAAATAAATAAAAAAAAAGCATCAAGGATATTTAACAAAAGAGTCTTAGGCACTTAACATGATAAATAGCAGGGAGTCCTTTTGTATCTTTTAGAGTCTGGTGGCTGGACAACTAGACCCTGCCAGAACAGTTATTAGTGTATATATATTTGTACACTGATACAGACATATACATGTGTGTGTGTGTCCCTATGTATATGTGTGTGTGTATTTTGCAGCAGCTTGTTATAAACTTGAACAAATGAAATCAAGAGCGTCACTTTTGATACCTACTTGAGTTACTTGATAGAAACAATCTTTGCTATTAGAAAGGCAGACTTGGAAGAATAATCAACAAAACAAATGGACTTACCTTAAGAAAGGCACTAAAGAACAGGATTTCCTGCTGGGTTTTTTTGTGAGTTTCAAACAGCATAAATAGGAAGTTTTCTGAGAAATAAAATGAAATTGCTATAGAATTCTAGCTGTCATACCAGGTGACTGTATAAACCTTGTTTTGTTCCCTTTTTTTTTTTTGAATGACCTTTTTTATAAGGTCTGTTATTTTTTTTTTGAGTCAGAACATTTTGTACTTTGAATTGAATTCACCTCATAAAGTACAAAATGTTTATAAAAGTCTGCATAAGCCAATAAAGGTGATTTTTGAGCTACAAAGTTCAGCACTCAGAAATCAGGAAATTCATATACAACTTTTATTCAATTCCTCTTTTTTTTTTTTTCCTGCTCAGTTCAGTACTGAATGTGGAGTTAATCTCCATATACTGACTGTAGGGTCATTAGTGATATACACTATTTCACAAGAGAGGTAAAACTGAAGGTGACTTGGAGTCATATTGGTTACAATGATTCAGGAAAAGATTACATTTTAAATTAATAAGCATTAAATCTGTGTAGTGTAGTCACTTCTGTGTGGTGTAGCTCAATAATACAAGCATAGCGTGAGTAGTTTTGCACAGACATCGCCACAGTCACACATGCTAAATTACTTATATTATAGTTGTTTCCTAAGCAAGCAGATGAAAACACAGCTGGATTTAGGTGACCAAAAAAAAAAAAAAATGACCCTAGTGTTCTTGTATTTTTTTTAATTTTCTCACCAGGAAGTACCTCTGTCTTGGTTATATGGAAATTAAGTGTTTGGGACTCATGGATGAAACTTATCCTCTCTTTTCTAGTTCTGAGGCTGAAATTTCTGACCCTTTAAGCTATTTATAACTTAGACCAAATCTCCCTGTCTCTGTCATATTTTAGCTCTGTCATAGCTGCCCCCCAGCAGCTTTTACAATGACATGAAACTTGCCTTAAAAAAAAATTGTTCAGCTATTATTTTGTCAAGGTTGCTGAATTGCTCTAACACAAACTAGAAATAATCTTTTTATCTTCTTTATCTTTTTTTTTTAATAAAATTTGAATAGACATGCATAGGATAAAGTTAAGGTACTTGAAGGTCCTTCTTCAGACACATATCAATGACCTGCTGCAAGACAGGGAGGTGAGAAAGCTTTTTATACTGTAAGAAAGTCCTTTCATAAAAGGTTTAACATTAGGAACATTAAAAGCAGAAGTAAGTAAACAGATCTCCCCTGTTGGTGAACTCAAAGAAGATGAACATTCTGTCCATTCCTTCTTGAGGTGCATTCTAGGGAAAAAAAAAGAACATTATTTTCCTCCTGTTTTTCTTCTGTTCTAACTTAATAGAAGCCTCTGAAAAAGTCTAACAAAACCAAAAAGGTGTATATGCACTAGTATTTGCTAGGATGAAAAAAGTAAAAATAATATACAAGGGGACTTACACAAGGGGTAACAAGGGGACTTACATTACCATTCAACAGGGGTGGATAAATTAAAAAACCTAAAGTGGAGACCTGCTGCATCCATGCAAATAGAATTACACTTAGCAGATTTAGTTTGCTTTGAGCTCAGAGTTTTTATTAGCACACTAATTTAGGAAAACTGAATAAGCATTTTGTCCCCAGTTCTCTATCAAAAATAGCACTGTTTTGCTAGTTACAGGCAGTAGCCTCATGCTAACTGTGCTTCATGACAGCTGTGCATGACCCCAGGCCTGGTCCATTAGACTTGCTATGACCTTGCTGTTAGAACTGGCTGTATGAGATGGAGCTTGATAACTGGTGTCTGTTGCTATGTCTGATGTGTAGACAACCATGGGATAACAGCAAATGCCACTGAAAAAGCAAAAGGAAAAATATCCCAGGGTTCAGAGCCATTTCAGAGCCATAAACAACTCACTGATGGTCAGTTACTAGTAACTGAAAAAGTGCAACCTCAAGAGGTGAGGAAAAAGCTTTATCCATCTAATCAAGGGAAAAAAAAACAAAAAAAAAACAAAGACTGGCAATTGTCTAGAAACTCACTCATCTCACAAAGGGCTGAGATGTCAAATTGGAGAGGAGGACAAAGAAAATGCCCATTTCTACCTTCCCTGTCAAAGTGCTCTTGAGCCCAATCACCTTGACCTTGCTGATTAGACCGTCAAGGGCAAGAGCCATCAGCACTGCCTCTGTGGCATCAGCTCCACGGTGCCGAACCTTCATAGCTTATACTAGGATTTTCAAAGCATATAAGAGATATGGATCAAATCCTACAAATGCTTAGTTCTAAAAATAAAGACTGAAAACTATGAAAATACTAAAGTTTTCTCTTTAATCACAAGAAAATAAGCCAATTATCCCATAAGAAAATGAAAATTTTCATTTTATTTGGTCTTTTCATTAAGTGACAAGTTTTCACCAAAATGATCTTTTCTACTTTTTCCATCTTGGGCTATTGTATTATCTTTTTAGAGGATGATTATTGCATAGCATGCAATATATGCCAAATAGAAATGAACAGACATTCAGAGAATTAACTATAAAAGTAACTAGTATAATTTATACTCTTCCATGATGTCAAAAATTCCCAGCAGTATCTTTGGTTGTTCATGTTCTTAGTAGTCACCAAGATCAATAAGGTCTGTGATCCTCATCCTCCCTGCTGTTGTTGCTGCCAGAGGCTGCTAGTGAGTCCAAGCTAGAACCACTAGTGCAGGTGCATTCAGTAGATGTCTGCATTCAGACCTGAAAGCAGGCAGGGTCCTTGTTGTGATACATGCTTTGTTTTATTCCTGCATTTTTTGTTATTGTTTGTTTGTCTATTTGTTTTGGAGGGAGAGAGGAGGAAGTGGGATGGGAAGGGAGAATGAGGATGGGATGGCAAATGCAAAGATTTAGCCTAATTTATTACACAGAAGCATAATTCTAACATTTAACTTAGTTCAGATGCTTTTCTATATGCATAGCAAGCCTACGTATATAGAAAAGTAAGGCTATGTAAAAGTAGCAACATAACTCATTAAGGGTTTTTTTGTTGTTTAATTGCATTATTCAATGATCAGAGTACACAATTTTTTAATGAGATCTTTATAAGATCTATATTTCTGATTTCTGGGCATCATCTCCTAAGTGTTCTAATTCCAGGATTATTCTACATTTATTGCATCTTTCCTTTCCTTCTACCTTGAAAAGACTGCTCACTGCACCTCTGCACTACCATCAACAAATTGACCTTCTCTAAACTATTTAGTTATCTGTCATATACCGAGAGAGGAGACAATGTTGATTTGAAGACCAGTTTTAGCATACCTTTAGATAGAACACTATACTAATGTCTCCGATATTACCTTATGAATTATTAAAAAGGTTAATATCTGTTGAAAGCTCTCCAATAAACTAGTATTTATTAATTGGCTTTGTTCATTCTGTCTTTAATAATAAAATAGAGACAAATAATAAATGTTATCATTTTGCTTTAGTTATTATGACTGCCCTTAGACTGTCAGAAAAACCCTACTCAGTTAAAGCAGTGTTAGATCAATGAACCATTATAATGTGTAGCCATTAAGGCTTGGCCTAGTGTGTTGTGTTTCTCTGGAACGCATTTTTAGGAATTCCGGGATATTTCTTTTTTGCATTCCACAACTGAGTAGAATCCTTTGCACAGCACATAAAACATTTGTTTTATGTGACATATATATACTGAAAATATTATTTTCATGCTAGAATAAGAAGCACACTTTGTGCAACTAAACTTCTTTGATTAACCTCATTATTAAAATCTATCACTCCTGAATAAAATATACTGTTTTAATTCTGTGAAGTGCAATTAATGTATAACTCTACTGGCAAATTTGTTGGTAGAATAAAAAGATTTTTGATCTGGTTGAAGTCAAGTCATAAAAGATGAGGAAATATATTCAGAACAGTCATAATCCACTATGAATTTATAATCAGTGTTACAAATGTCATGCACAAAAGAGCACATGCCAAGCTTTTATATTTTCTAGCCCACTTCTGGCAGACACTTTTGTAAATTAGGTGCTTAAAAGAATATAAATAAAAAGATGCACTTCTCAGATAAATAGATTCTATGTCTTTAATCAGTTTTGAGAAGACATCATTTCCTGTTCTTCATTCAAGATTTAACTACTTTGGGTTAGCTTTCGAATAGTTGCAATTAGGTAGACTCTAAAAATATTAAAAGCTATAATTTTATTGTGGTCATTGCTAAGATTTAATATTGGCATAACAGCTAGCAACGGTCAAGTTTATGGAGCGTATATGTGCCGCAGAGATAACCAACATTGCACTACTTACTCAGAGATTTATCTCAGCACTCAGCGTATCCCTGCAAAAATGACAATGTCTTCTTTGAAAACGATTACAGGAAAAAGGATGACTCAAGAAGAGGAAGTTCAGGGCAAAAGATTGGTATTAACTGTCTCAGTATATCTTCATATAAATGAACAATAGTTACAAGAAGTTACTATCAGTTGGAACTGGAACTCCTTTCAGCCTTATGTGTATGAGCAGAGCATTTTTCTCATCTTGAGGTTTTTAGGCATTAGTGAAAAATGCGTTTTGCAACCAAGAGTTTCTTTGCATACCCATTGTCTTTTTTTTAATCCAAACTTTGTTAAATAATTAAAAGTTTCAGATCGTTATAAACAACAGAGATGAGAGAACAAGATATCACATAAAATGAAAAATTATAAAGAAAGAAAAAAAGTACAAATAAACCAAAAAATAAAGCAGAATTTAAATTTTTTATACTAAATCAGAATAAAATTCTACAGTCTTTTTAATGATTAGCAAATACTTATGCCAAAAGGTAATGTCATATATTCTCCACCTGGGTAAATAGTACTAAATATTTCACTCTTTATATAGTACCTACAAGATGCATCTTTCATCTCTCAAAATTAGAAATTATTAATAGGCAAAAATTTATATGAACTTCATTGTGTTATTTCAGGTGTTTTTGTCACACTAAATCATATGTGGACATATTAACTGCTTAATCCGGTTAGGCATTAAGCTTTTTCTTTTTGCTTTTACTAGTCCTGCTTGTAGACACTGTGAGACCTCACTTTAATGTATTGCACAGGCCTTCTTTTCTCTCACCAAATAATGATTTAGAGAAGCAAGTATATTTTATTTTAAGTGCATCCCAAATAAGAACCGTTAGCCCCTGAACTGAGATTAACAGAGGCTTCAGTACTTGTGAATATAACAATATTCTTTAGTTGTGTGAATGAGAGAACTTATCACTCTTTGCTTTTGCTGTGTAACAAATTACTCCTGCAATGGTGGTTCAAAGAAATGCATAACAGACTTTCAAGGTAAAATATGTTGTTAGTCTCAGAAGGTTTGTCTTGTGTGATTTGAAGTCTTTGCTAGTAAGCTACTTTGCCACCTATATTAACAACTGGAATATAGAATTAAAGGTCATGCTTTAAATAGTACAATAAAAAGTTCAACCTTTTTCCCTTTTATACAAATGCCTTGACATTCAATTCACATTAGAAGTAATTTTCTATTCCCTTGTAATTCCAACCAAGAAAATGAGATTTCAAGAATATCTCACTTTTTGCATACAGCAATCCTCAGTTATTGTTACTAACAGAGGATATGCAAGATGTAATACAGTTATTTTCATAGTGTAGTATTTACAAATTTCCAGACTTTATTTAAATGCTTTTATACTAGTCATCCTTACATTTATTTCTATGGAGACTTCCTTGTCTGTGGAGATCATATACCACTAATATTTAATAATAATTTAATATTTAGAAGAATCTGTCCATATTAAGATCACCAAACAGAGCTTCCAGAGGCATTTCATTGTGTATGAAATATGTTCAACTGTAGTTGTAAAGGATGAATCATATTTTTAATGCAGGATTGGTTCATGAAAAGGGAGAATAGCCTCATAACTAGAACTATCCAACAACACCTTACAAATTGTCCTGTAAAGTATATGGATGTTTTAAAATTTCTAAGGCAAAATCCTGGATGAAATAAAAGTCAACTAAAATATTCTTTACAAGTCATGAGAGAGAGAACAGAGGGATGTTGTGATGATTCATTTTTCTAGTAGTTCTATATAGGAGGCTAGGGTTTACTTTCACTTTCTGTGGCTCATTCTTGTCTATAACCTTTTTCCAACAATGTCCTTTGACTAAGGTTTCATATGTGTAAGATAAAAATTCTTTAAAATTGAACATTCATTCAAACTGCAAATTAAAGTATCATTTTTTTCCTCACGCTTCCACATGCCAGTTTAAAAAAGATATACACTGGTGGAGATCATAATTGCTTTATATATTGGTGTGTGCATATATATATATATATATATATATGTCTCCTGTTTATATATATAGATTTATAAATTCTGTTATATTGATTTGCCATAGTAGACAAATAACACACATAAAATATTTGTAGCAATGTACTTCTCACCTGCCTGCCCTTCCCTCTCCAATATATATTTACTCTGTGACTGAATTACATGCACTTTCAATGCATAAACTGAAACTGAGATACAGCTGTAAAACAGAAGGTGTAAAGCAGAATGACACATTGGCTTTATCATGAAACAAAACACATTTGTTTTTAATAGTTTGAAGGCACTGCTAAAAATCATTTTATACTTGTAAATCTGTTACTACAAGAATTCTGCCAGGCTCTTTGAAGTGTTGACTGCTTCCTCAAAGAAGCAATAGCTTAAATAGCTCATTAGTCAGTTGGCATAACACTTCTTTTTTTTTTTTCTTGTTTCATTTTCTTTTAGACATGGCTCTCCTACAGCGTTATGTCATATAACAACATGACCAGGCTTTGGGTTAGGGCATTTAAAAAAAAAAAATGATAAACCTGATGAACACTTCTTCTGGTATGTAAAATCATAGATTTGATCTATATCTCAGTCCTGCAGAGATATACCTATGAGGTAAATGAGTGCCTAGAGGCACTGCTTTTTATGTCAAATAGACTGATGTTTAAAAAGCATGTTCTGTTAATGGTGAATTCTTAATTCACCATTCCAAATGGTGGATTCCAAATGGATTCCATTTAATCCAAATTAAATTTCCTTTGAATACATTTCTTCAAACTGAATAATTACAGAGGAAAGTAGAAAATAAATAGGAAGAGAATGGAAAAACAGAACAATTCCCTTATCAGAATTTAACCTGATAATACATATGATGACTTCTAGATTTAGAAAAAGAAATCCATTTCATTTAGAATCTAATGCATTGATGGTCTAAACTCATGACAACTAATTTATTCACTTACATGAGGAATCTGTTAGAATTTTATCACCCAGCTTCCTCACTCAGCACCCTCATCCAGCACCCAGCGCCCAGCAATATGCCTCCATGATAGCTGTAATTTAAACTGGAATAAAACAAATCAAAACCACTGGAGATCCAGAATTAGTCTGGAGCAAGATAACAAATTTGTCAAGCAGTGACAGTGACATGAATGTAGTGAGTCACAGGCAAATGGAAAAGCTATGATCTTGTGGGAGAGATTGAATGTACGGAGTACTTCAAAGAAGTCAAGACACCCATTAGACTAAATAATATAGATCTCTACAGTCAGAATAGAAAATAATATGTGAACTTTGACTATATATTATTATTTTATTATTATTATTTTTAAGGAATATTGCTGTTAAATATTGCTACCTTAGAAAGCAGTTCTGGCATTAGAAACCTTGTCTTTGAAACCTTGAGTTATATGGACCCAAGTCACAATAAAATATCTTTTTCAGAAACTGTGGAGGGAAGTGTCAAGGAAAAATGAAGATCTTTTTATAATATCTAGAATTCAGAATGCTAACTGAACAGGATTTCACCTTTGTTCACATACATTCCCTGAGCAATTCTAATAACTTAGGTAGATCTATTCATAGAGAATAAATGAAAGCATCATTCTTTTCTGGACCAAAGCCTAGGAAGCTAAAACAAGAATAGGTGAGTATGTCTGAAACAGAACACAAGAAAGTGAGGGTACATAGCAATGCTCTGTCTGAACATTATAAAACTTTATATAAATTTAAATATACCACAGGTAGCCAACAGTTTTTAATCCAGAAATAATTGCATAATTCCACTCAACTTTAGCTAATATGCTTAGCATCTTAGTTATCATCTGTAGGTAATTAGTTCCTCATGTACTCTGGCTATATCTACCTGTGAGTCAGAATCAATGTATGCCAGGCATGGCTATATGGGCAAAATTTGTGTGTTAGAATAGCGTGCCAAATAACACACTATTTATCAAATAATTCCTTATAAATAGTTACATGCAAATAGTACATTTCTTTCATCTTTCTCATTGTCACTGTATTTTTTTATACACCCAGGATAAACATATCATGCCCTAGAGTATATTGCATGCTGTTTGGGCATGGACCATCTGCCCCTAAACTTCCAAATGTTCCCATAAATGTAATATAAAATAATAAGAGTAGTGCTGCTTGAACTGCAGCCCAGATTCCTTGTTTGGCAGCTACAGCTTTAACTGTTCTGTGATCCAAATATATGGCAGCAAATGATTCTTTTCACTGATATGTGAGATAAAAAATGCACTAACCAAAAATCTGTGGACTAAAGTGTTTATAACCAGATTTGACGATGTATATTCTTTGAAGGAATATATCCTGTAACTCAGATATAGGTTCTGGTCAACTAAATGCATCAAATTCAAACTATAGCATCAGAAAATAAGAAAAAAGAATAGAAGCAAAAATTAATTCAGAAAGTTAAAAATCATACTGAAAGGAATATGAACATAAATTAAATTAGATATTTGCTTCTAGACAAAACTATGGTGTTATGAAAATAAAAAAAAATGTTCTTGTAGGTTGATCTAAAATTATTACTTATTGAAATTTAATTTTGAACACCAAATATTTACATAATAACAAGAATCATAGCAGACTCAAAAAAATATATTTTTTTTTTGTCAACGAGAGCTGCTTAAAGTTTGTTTCACACTTACTAAAACAAAAACTGAAAAAAATGAAAGGAAAATACAAAATCCTTTCCCATAATACTTTCCCTCTGCATACTGTAAAACATTTGAACACATTACTTTCTATGGGACCTATTAACTGCAAAGATATTTTCATCAGTTCCCCTCTACCAAGTCACTTGGGCTCCCTTTGCCATTTTTAATGCTACAAAATACAACCAAAGGATGCCAAAGGATGTTAATGAAAACAAGAGAATAATGCAGGAAACACTTTGGAAGGTTCTTGCCATTCTTACCTATGCCCACCATTTTCTTTCTTCTTTTCTCTTTCTTCCCTTTCCTTTTTCCAATTTTTAGGTATTTCAATATGAAATGTTCTATTCTGTTCTATTTTTCAGTTCTTGAAAACTTCTATGCATGCTCAAATGATATCCTCCTTAGATTTAATTTTCAATTGTTGAAAATTATTATTTACTTTATTTATTTTGACTATAATATTTACTGTTTACTTGTTTTCTAGCTTGAATAAATTTAATCTAAGTATGCATTATTCCATTTTTTTCGTTACATCTATCCTATTACACATGATTTTGATGTGACTTTGCTTTCATAAAAGCTTAAATTTATAAAAAGGCACCTTATTAAATTTTCTTTTTTATTGTAGAAATATTTTTGCTGAAATATTTACAGAAATATAATTTTATTTTATCTTTCTTTTTTATTTTTTTTTAAACTATCCAGAGAGGCTGTGGAGTCTCCTTCTTTGGAGATCTTCCAAACCCACCTGGATGCCACCCTGTGCCATGTGCTCTTAGTGTCCCTGCTGGAGCAGGGGGGTTGGACTAGATGATCTCTAGAGGTCCCTTCCAACCTCAACCATTCTGGGATTCTGTGATACTGAGTGTCAGATCACCTAATCTAAGCAAAAGTTCTTATTTTCACCAGCATCACTTATTTTAAATGAAGCACTGCCCATTTTCAGCCTGAAAGTCTAAAACTTTACATGATAGTAAATGGCCATCTAACCTGCCAGAAAAGATCCATCCAAATCTAATTCTCTGCTTAAGGTCATGGGCATTAGGAAGTCTCCAGCACAACCGATCTTTGTTTCTCTCGGGTTTGTTACATGTTACATGTTTCAAGACATGCTGTAATGATCCAGACTGGATATCTCTTAATTTTCCTTCCTAGTTTATTCCAGGAATTTTAATTTTCTCAAATACTAAACGTGATCATTTTGTTCTTGCTATTGTTTCTCTTTCTTTTTTTTTTTTTTTTTTCCCTGTAAATTCATCCAGTGCTCAATTCCCAGATATGGTTAAGCCCAAGCTCCTTCTTACTGTGAAGGACATTTTTTCCAAGGAGACCAGTCCCTTTTTCTCTGCACACAGGCCACAGAGATTGTAAAATGCCTCACTCTCCACCCATCAGCCTACTTATGCTTAATGAGGACAGAGAGGCTTGAACTTCACTATGGAGTTTGTCATGTTATATGATCAAAAAAGTCAAGATTACCTCAAACAGCCAGCCCCCAACACTAACTCTGCTTCTTAGGCTATCTCAAATAGTAATTAAGAGCATCTCTTTCACCTTCTAATGCATGGTTGCTGTTAAACTAATAATTTGCAGGAAGCCTCTGGCTCCAATGGTGCTGAAAAAACTTAGGGAGACTTCTGTAATTCGAGACTTCAGACCTTTCTGAAGGTCATTTGAAGCTCTGTCACATAATGGGCTTTTTATAAAACCCATTACATTTCTGAGCCAGAGAACACCAAGCGATCTTCCTACAAGGAGGGAATCTCCTACATTAAGAGATCTGACTGCCGTAACTCTGCTTATGGAGATTGTTGCTAAAACTTAAAACTGTGCAATGACTATGCAGGAAACAAGTGGAGGCTCCAAGCCTTGCAAACACTTGTGAGTCTTGGCACAGCCTATCCTCTTTTTATTTACAGATGTTTCTTAAATCATGTATGCTCACTTTATGGATTACTCGTGAACTGCTGTCGACTATCTGCTCCTTCCACAAGCTGATGAGCAAACATAGCCTTAACTTATGTAGCAGATCTGCCAGTAATGAGTAACAAGAACAGGATTAAATGAGTGGTTGTGTGCTGTGGGTGTTCTTGTTGAGATTCACTTGCAAGAAAAATACAGCAGTTCCTGAACTGTGTCCTCTCTAAAGTCTGTTTTTACTGTTTTGATCATTCAAAGCAATTCTAAGCTACGAAGTACTTTTTTTTTCTCTCCTGCTTTTTTGTTCTGTTCTTTGGTCTCTGCTTTGAACTATTCTCAATATTTCACAGTTTTGTGACACTATCATGGCTTTACCTTCTTCTCTATGTATTCCAGAAAAAAATAAAAACAGGTGCTAGGAAAAAGGTCCACCATTGGAGTGGACTACGCTACAGTGTATTTTTTCATCAATAAAGGTTATAGCAAGCTAAGCATGAGCAACCAGAAGAATTAGTTATACAGTCAACCAGAGAATTAGTTGTTGTCTAGGAGAGGTTAGTTCATTTTACTGAAACCTACTATTCCTTAACTGATGGTGAGCAACACTATGGTTAAATATAAACCTAGAATTGGTTATTTACATAAACCAAAACTGAGTAAGAATACATATATAGTATGTGCAGTGGTGCAGTTAAACAGGTTTAATAAATTTGCCTGAAATAATCTAGTGCAATTTTCTTGAATACATAAACCAGTGAAAGGAGAAATTGATATAGTAACCTTAGCTGAAAAGAACAGATATAAATACCAAAAAATTACCACAGATTCTCGGATCCTATGCTGAACTTCTGCTTAAAAGAAGGCCATTAAGTTCACCTTAGAATTTTTCAAGGTGAATCTATAAATTTGCTCTGAATTACATGCACTATCTATATAGCTGTTGAGTTACAATACTATTCAATCAGATACTGCACAGCTTCCACTAAATATATGTGATATCTATTAATCATCTATAATCATTTAGTGAAAATTAAGTCTCTCTTCACTCAGGCTAAACAGGGAATCAGTGAAATGCTTCTTGTACCTAATGAATGGAAAATCATACTTTGGGAACTAGACAATTTCCAAGGACTGGAGTGAAGGCTGCAAATTAATTTGGGTGGGGTTTTGTGTCAGGAATCATCAGAGAACCAAGAAAACACATCTGAAAAAGGAAAATGGGTACAATGCTCATGCACAGAATATAGAGACAAAAACATTTGGGCTGACAAGGAAAGCTGACAAGGAAAAGAGACAGTTTCATTGCTAACACGTTCAGAAGTGAAATCCTGCAAGATTGCATCAAAAATATCCCATTTCAAACTATTTTTTTCCTTTACACACACACCAAAAGAAAGAATAATACCTAAGTGATCAAATGTTGTAACATCATGGTATAAATCAGCAGAAATAGATCCTTAAAGAATATATGAAAATGACATTTAACTATTTTAAAGATGAAGCACTTATTTTTAGGCAAACTAAGTAAAATGTTAACACTGGTATATCTTTGGTAGATGCTTTTGTTTGCCTAATTGAATGTTTGTCAAGTTCTTTGAATCTTTTCATTCTTTTGAATGATTCTTTTGATTCTTTTTGATTTGATCGCAGATGGCTGGTCAGGGTGTTGGGTGAAGTTTGTAAGGTCTGCTTAGTGGAGACTGCTACAAAAGGAAGATTTTATAACTATTTTCTTTATTTTTATTTTATGAAAGGCTTAAAATGGTGGACAGACCACATTCCAGTGATATTCAACAAAGTAGCTGAGGGTGTACCCATTGCCTTTGTATTTTTCTAAGTTAAAGGAGAAGGGATGCTGAAAACATACTGAAACAGTGCATGAACTGATCTGAAGCATTACCAAAATGACGGTCTCCAGAAGCCCTGGCACGTGCTTTGTATTTGAGTAGGTGCATGAGGAATGCTATTTATACTTGAACTGACACTGGGTATCACTTTCTTCTCATAGAAGAAAAAGTTTGAGGATGAGACATGTAGGTCTAGTCAGAGGTGGCTGCAGCCTGGGATTTGAGGATACAAGCACAAGGCTCAGCTGTCAAATGTCATGCTCGAAGCTAAGATGTTTCAATACAGTTCATTTGGGCTGTCTGATGTGGCAGCATAGATGAGAAACATGCTCCTTGGCAATCCCTGGTCATGGCACAAAATAGTAGGAGTGTACAAGGGTGGAATGTATTGCCACAATGTTGAGGGCATCCTTATAGTGAGGAGAGAGAAGAGTACAGAAAAAGAAGTAGGAATCTAGAGGATCAATAGAAATAAGCATTTTTTTTTTTAGTCGATAGTGCATTTCATGCACATAAACTATGTGCAAAATTAAGTTAATGTATGATATGGGTGATTGATTAGATCCTCACGGTGCACTAACACACAACCTGGTAGTTTGCATGGGACAAGCCATATGCCAATCTGAGATGCAACCGGGATGTATCTAAAGCTAAGAGTCAAGAAACATGCTCAGCACCTGCAAGTCAGATGTTGGTTCAGGGACCAGTCAAAAGAGTTTCTGTGATAACCAGTTGAAAATGACTAAGCAGAAACATCATTGTATACTCATGTTTTTTGAGCCTTCGATAAGATTCAGATGCAGTCATATATCACATATTAGGCAAAGTACTTCTAGCAAAGATCCACTACATTTTTTTTCATCATCTTGTGGGATTGTGTGGAATTTAAAAGAAAGCTACTACATAATTGGTGGGGGGGAAAAAAGCTTATTTTCTTATGAGAAAATACTGCTCAGAGCAGTAAGAGCTGAGACCAATGAAACAAAGCCTGAGAGGAGCTATAATTGTTTTCTATAAATAGATTAATATGGATAAATTGCAGAGAGGGAAAAGAGCTATTCAGAATAAAGAACAATGTTGCCACAAGTGCAAATGCATATTCATGGGCCATGAATATACTTGGGCTGAACATGAGGCAGCTTTCAATTGTCAGAGGAATGAGGGCTTAGAGAGCTTCCTGCAAGGAATCTTGGGAACCAAAATCAAACTCATTTTATATGAAACTTGCTATGTTTATTAAAAGCAATATGATAATAAAACCTCCAAATATAGTTCAATGGTCTAGGTGACTCCTGAGATTCCTTCAAGTCCATTAATTCCTATATACATTAAACATAGTAATAGACTTTACTTTTGAGTATGTTGGATAGACTAAAGATGAAAGTAAGGCTTTCTCATGAATGTAAAGAATATAAAATGAAAGTCTTGAATTGGTAAGCATCTTCTATCAAAAAAAACATTTTAATAATAATTTTTAAAGTATATAATTTATAAAAATACTGAATTTGCAACAAAAATGTAACTGCTCATTTAACTGCTTATTTTCAGCTATGATAATTTAAGGGGTAATTTAGGGGACTCCCATTGTATCTTGTCATGGAAATTAGTAGCAGTATTTAAAAATAAAATAGAGATCACTGAGAAATCTTAAACATAAGATAAAACTACCTCTTCCAATTCTGACTTCATATTTGTGATAGAGGTGGGCACTTCTGAATCTCAATCAGGATGAGTGATGTTTATTTCCTGACAACTATCATCATATGAGTCAGGATTAAGAAGAACAAAATCTCTTTTCTGTAAGACAGGAGCAATTCATAGTAACTACCTCCAAAGGCTGCTAGTGATTAAAGTACACATTCTCACCATTACACAAAATCCAGGCCCTGTTTCAGAGTCTGACTCTAAGAAACTTAAATACACATATGTGCTCTACAAAATAGAAGATATACAACCAGCTTACTATTACCTAAAAGTGTTACTGAACACCAAGGGAACCACGTAATTCTCTATGTGCATGCTCTTAGGTGATTGCAGGAGTGAGGTGATTTTGATCAAATTTTGCCCTGGATTGAATGTTAAATCACATCACGAGCTTAGACACGATGTTAAGCAAGTGCATGTGATAGTTTACTGAAATCTGTCTGACATGGTTATTAGGTTTTTTAGGTCAACATTTGTTCAAGGTGGATGCTAGACACAGCCATACCTATGTCCAGGGGACAGGAACATACATTGCTTATTGGGTATCACCATTGGGTACTGGTCTGTTAGATTTTACTACTTACTTGGTTATATATATATATTTTAATAGATATTTCTATTTATATATAAATGTGGCCAGATGCAATGTATAGAGTTTCCTCAAAGACAGTAGATCTCCTTCAGTCTTCAAATAATGGCTTTATTGTTGTCTTTGTAACAATTTTTTCTGACAAGAAACTTGTCAAAGAAAAGGGATCAGACATTTTCTTTTCCAAGAAAACCATTATCTTTACTTCACACAAATCTTGCTCTGCCTACAGCAACAGCTTGAACACTGCTGAAATAGTTGCACTTCACTCTTAAATAAATCTGGCACATAAAGTCATGAGGAGTAACTCTTAATGTAGCCAGGAACTTCTGAAGCTCTTAACAAAACTCTCGTTGATGTCCTTAAGTCAGAAGGATGAATTAAAAGAATTTTAAGTGAAATGAAGTCAAATTGTTTAAAATTTTGCTTAAGGAGGTGAGGTATCATTCAAATTTTCTTTGAAACATATTTTAAAAATCCTATTGCTGTACAGGCTATCAGAGTCAGCATGTTATCCATCCAGTAAGAATATCATAGAACAATAACAAAACCATTTCACTAGCAGTTTTAATATAAAAGTCTTGATATGAAAATATCTATTCAAGAGCAGATTGAAGCAGGACTTCCTCTAACTACAAAGTTATAGGAGAACCCACATTTTCTTGTCTTCTTGCTATTGTTGTCCTTTCAGATAATATAAATAAGCAGATAAATGCTGGTATGCTTTGTATGAAGCTTCTCTAAAATTAAGAAGAGTATATAATTCTTTTAAGATGGCTGGAGAATAAATAAGCTCTGTGGTATAATAATGTCTCTCATGTCACTGCTGGAGAAGGGTACTTGGACTCTAGTCAATTCCTGGGAAGGCAGGTATAAAAGAAAATCTGCTCTGTTGAGAAATAAGCAAGTACATCCATTACTATTTTTTGATAGCTTTGCTCAGAGAAAATGGACTTCATGTATCACTTGTAGCACTCAATGTGATTACGTATTTTTCTTTCCTATTAAAAAAATCCAGCTGCTCATCACTCAAGCAAAAAGAAATAATCTACAGATAGTCATAAACATACATATCACACTCAAAACAACTACTCAGGTAGCATCAGCAGTTAAACCCCTAGAGAAACCATATAATTAAGCTACCAAGGGAAAATATATATTTATACATAAATATATATATCCTGATATATATATATATCCTGATCTTCCCAATCCATGATCCTCTGTGACCTTGACTAATGAGAAGAATTTTTCCACCAAATATGATTAGAAAATTTCACATAAAGCATTTACAAACTTTTGCAATATATTTGCTGATAGAACAGTCAATCTAGCATTTGCTATCACACTTTCAAAACAACTTCACCAGGTTAGGACCTTTTGTTGCCATTCCTTGAATAAATACATACAAAATATAATTCTTGCCCTGGTGTACAAAATATCTGGTCAAACTGAAAAGTACCCACTGGAGAAGGATAGACAATGGATTTACATAAATATTAAATTACTTTTAGGGGTCAGGCAGAAAATCTGTGAAACAACAGAATTTAAATCTCCTTTAGCCTAACCTTTTTAACTGTTTAACCACAGTCTGCCTATTGTTTGCCATAAATTCAAAACAAACATTTTTTTTCTCCATTAAAATGGGCTATACTTTTCTCTCCATTTCATGCTCTCTTCACTAACCCTTGGGTTGATAAAGTGCCTTTTGCAGAAAGATATTGATGATGTGCTAATCACTTGAGTAATCTTGAGTACACTTTAGCACTGCATCAAGTCTGAGAGTTTTCTAATAGTGGAGTAACAAATTCCAAATTTTGATTACTCTTTTACTCCACAGTAGAAGGATATACAGAGAAACATCTTGTTTAGGGATTTTTTGGGTTTATCGGTGAAGTTTAAGGAGAAAAAGCATGGTTATAATGGCTATAAAAACCTGCAATATTATAGATGTATATTACAGTAGACAAGATTAAAGCAAATTTTTGGTTGAAGTTTCCTACTAATGCATATATCAGATTTCAAAAAATATTATGCATCCATGTAGCAATCACCATGTATTCACATGGAAATAGAACAAATTGTAGATTGTTCGATAAAACTGTTTTGACCTGTCAGCATAAAGCAGGGATTAGAAGACATTTCATTTCTTTTATTATATCTATGGACATTCAAGTACTTTAAGCAAAATATCTTGCAAGATATTGCAGGAACTTCTCTTGGTAGCTCATATACAGATTTATTGCTGTTTCATTATCACTTTTACTGTTACTCCATTATTCGTTTTCATAGAAGGCTAGATTTAACATTTTACAGTTGACTAACCAGTATTTTAAGTTCTGTTAAAAATCAATTTAAAGAAAAGAAGCAAAGCTTGCTCCCCCTCAGTGATACTTCCTCAATCTTGAAAAACAAAACAGAACAAAATAATTAATTGATCTTTAATTTCCCTTTTGCTATATCAATGATAAATTGATGAGGAAATCAGCTCAGTATGAGTATGCCATTCAGCTTTAAGATATTTATTTGGGTGATAACAAACTTTACATCAATTTTACTTTCAAAATACTGCACAGAGAGACTAATGCAAGTGTCGAAGCTACTCTTTATCCTCTCTTTTTTTGCATACACCTCTTATCCTATATTAGATCCAAGATATGTAGAAGAAGCTTGCAGTTCTGTCATGAAGTTAAAAGTTATTGTGCATTTCTGACAGAGCTAGATCATCCACAGGACTGTTATTGCAGAGTAGATTACACACTGCCAGTTCACAGCCATGCTTACATGATGGTGATTTTTCATACTGTACTTGGGTTTCCTTCTAGTATCTTCTATAAGGAGAAAAAATATACTTTATTTTTTTTTCACCTTAGGAATAGAAAATCTAGAAATAAACATTACCAACTAAGCATAGAGATAGCAAATGGTAAACAAAAATATTAATATTATATTTCAACGCATATGCAAATCAAACAGCTGGACTTCCTTTATTTTTAAAAATAAAATAAATTTCTATTCATCTTTACTACTTTTGAAGTTAAGAAACAGAAAGCATATTTAAAAACAAATTATGGGCATAGATATTTACAAGGTTTCTTGTCACTGTCTTTGCAAAGTGAAGCTTCAAAATTTGCATTACATTGGGATTACTGAGAAATGGTTACAACTGTAGTCTACAACACAGGAGTGAGTCTATAGTTGACTATGTTAGGTAAGTGTTCAAGAGCATGTGACTGCCTGTCTCAATGAAAGAAATCGATAACTCATCTGACAGTAATCCCCAAGATTACTTTAGGGAGTTTATTTAGTAATCTAAATTATTTTATTTTCTGATTGACAGCTATTTAAAAAGATAAAAAAAAAAAAACAAATCTGATCACAGTCTGTCACAGTAAAACCACAGTGGTAGATTGGAAGATATCTGTTAGTGGAATGTAATTATTTATTAGAATTAAGTACAGTGGCATCCAGGAGATATATACTCTGAGCTTCGTGATACCTCTTCTGTAATCCCTTCATCAATTTTATTTATCTATAGGAAACTCTTTCAAAGCTGGGATCAAAGATCAGCTCTCCTCTCAGTATTTTCATGTCAATAATGCTATCTAGCTTCACTGTCTTCTGTAGGGTATAAATTTCTTCCTATCACAATCTACATGGATCATCAGTGTCTCTCAGCCTGTAGTGTACTTGTATTCTTTTGTGAGGCATTTTTTAATTGTTGTTTTACATTGGATTAGTATTGGACTTTCTAGGAATAATTGCAGTTTGTGATATTGCACACTTTCCAGGATAGAATGTAGGTCCAGTTGAGAAGACGAAGTGCACAATGCGAAGCAATTCTACACGATTTATAAAGAAACCCATTTATTTGTATGAGTATCGAAACAAAAAACCCATCGTTGACTTACTTTGCCTATTCAGGACTTAAATGTCTAAACTGACAACCTTTGTCTTCTGAAATCAAAGGTAAAACTCCCATCCAGCTATATTTTAACCTTATGTCTTTTTGGTATACTATGAAGTTTTGGGCACATAGTTCATCCCTGATAAATAGTGATATAAGCTAAATACTCTATTCAGAGGAGCAGCCATAAGAAACATAAAAAAAAATAGTACAATTCTTACTTTGTATTCAGGGGATCCAGTTTGCAACATCAAATCCTCCTCATGAGTATTTACAGTATACAATATTAAATAATCCGTATATTATTGTCCTCTTAACAATAATAAGAGCAACATTAGCAAGACTAATAGGCTGGGAATATGAGCTCCCAGTTGAGCCTGCATGAGAATGGACTCTTACAATCTTCCCTTTCGCATGGTGGTCTGCTTTCTCTTCCCCAGTGACTCTAAGATGTAGCTTTGTGCCAGCATCAGGTAAGTCTGTCTAAACTGCACAGTCCGGTCCACAGATTTTAGTAGCAGGAAGGCTGGTCTTATTACTTTTTAAAGTAAAGCACATCAGTGAATTTTTCTACAAACAGAAAAAAAGCCAGCTGCCACCTGCAACCTTGCAAGTGGTCAAGTGGTCTGTTTCTGGATTTTTATGGATGAATTTTACAACTTTACAAACTGAGTTAATAACTGAAAGAATGATAAACTCTTAAGCTTACTTATGGGAAAAGTTGTGGTATGACAGCGAACTCTGGTAACTGGCAAAGGTACCAGACAATCTATTGCTCAAAAACATAAATACAAGAGTACTGGATTTTCATTACTTGACATATACACGATATATATTTACATAATTTATATTAAATATATCTCAGATCCTATACTAGTTAAAAGTATATGGACTAGAAAGATTTTCAGGGTACATGAAATTCCAAGCCCATGAGTATCTCCGAAGATTAGGCATATAACTGGAGCAGACACTTTCTCCTTTTACCCATCAAATAAACCTGTAAATTCTGGTCTATATACACAACACAGAAAAAGAAAAATCAGAATACTGTTGTTTCAATGACAAGATAGCTGTTATAGTGTGAGAATTATTTGCAGGAGAACTACTTATAGAATAATGAGTCATCTCACGACTGAAATAAAAAGTAGCAAATCTTTGCAAGAATATCACTTTGATTGTTCCTTTTCTATATCAGAATAGAATTAAAATTTCTGCTCCTCAAATACAAAACACTTGTCAATATTGATCCCTTTAATTCAGACCTCTCACCATATACAAGAGACAGATGTGCTGCAGGGAAATTAGATAAACACATATATACACTCATATGATACATGAGAATACTCTCATCAGCATTCTCCATTTACGGAAACTCCTTTCCCACAGAAACTCCTTTTACTCTAGCAGCAGTGGCTACAAGATGTTGTCTCAAGCTTCCTGATACTGCCCCTTCTCTTCAAGACTATGGCCTTCAGCTTCTTGAGTTTTATGAGACACAGATGGGGCATCTTCTCATAGCCTGTAGCACTCATTAAGTTAGCACATTCTTGTTGCTGCCACTAGACTGTCGGGAGCCCAGGATAGCTCTAAGCCCCATCTAAACCACAGGTTTTATTGAGTCTCACAAAGACTGATGAGAATCTTTGTTTTCTCCAGGAGTCTGTAGCACCAGCACAACTCCATGTCTTCAGAGAGGGTGAAAGATTAAGTCGTTGCACTGGGAAATAAAGTGGTAGTAAAAGGGGAATAATTAAAAAAAAAAGAAAAAAAAAAGGGGAATAATTAAAAAAAAAAGAAAAAAAAAAAAAGAAAAAGAAATGCCTGGCAGAAATAACAAATGGTTCAGAAACAAGCTCAGCAACAGGTGAGGTAAAGAAGAGTCGACTGAATGGATGTGGAATCTCAGAATGTCTCAAAGACCTGACATCCATCAGCAAATGGCAAATGGAAAAGTCCAAAAATGTAATTTATCCATATACATATAGCCAAAGAAGCCCTTCGGGATCTCTCAGCAGTTTTAGAGCATTCTTGAATTGATGTATGCCTGCTATGTACACTGTGAACTGATGGTGAGGACATTTTTGTCCCTGACTTGCATGCAGTGTGTACTCAGAATAAATCTAGAATCATTCATCCAATTTACATTCCAACAAAAGGAAAGTAATGTACAATCATCAAAACTGCTTTCTGACCTGAACCAATACATGACAAATGGGTACCATTATGGGGAGATTCACTTTAAAAGCACACCAATGCTCTTAATTAACTCACTAACAAAGACAAAGCTTTTAACAGCAAATGCTAAATCAAATAAGGCATTATAATATGTTTCTTTAGAGGAACCTCTCAGCAAAACCAGGTTTGCTTGTTTTAATTTGTTTTTGTTTCCTCAAAAGTGGCAGTGTTTGGCCATCAAAATAATAAAAAACTTATTTAGATTTAGATTTAAAAAAATTATTTAGAATGTACTGTTCCGTACATTCTTGTAAGAATGTGTTCTTGAAAGTTCTTCGAAATGGTGTGTTATGGATTTTCATAAATTTTCTTTTTTTAATAGAACATTTTTAAATATGGTGGTCAGAGTACTCACCTGGGAAAAGCTTTTAAGTAGCTATTACAGGTTTGTTGTCCCTTTTTCTCTCTACCTTGCCCTCAGATGTGAGCTGTTTTATTTCAGTGTAGAAGGCTTTAGTCACAATTGCTAGAAATTTCAATATATTTTGATATATCAGTAACTTAGCAAGTAGTAAATTAGTAGATTTAGTGGTAAGAAGACATATTGGGCTCCTCAAAATTCATTCAAAATGGGAAAAAATGGCATAATAAGTTGCAGTCCCATATTCTTCTATGAGCTGGGCTTTTTGCAAGACATCTTTCTGCATTTTTTGTGTGGCACTATAATTCAGTTTCTATTATGAGACCTGGTCCACCAAAAAAAAAAAGTAGCCTATGGAACTGTGGAACAAAACTATAGAACAACATATCCACCGTGGAAGTAAAGCCAAAAAGTGCTTTCTTACATGCACTTGTGCAGTTTTGCTGTGGCTGTCATCATATCAAATGCGAGACAGGCTCTTATCCTAGGTGCTGAGGTTCAGTGGGCAGAGAGGGCATCCATGAGAAGAAGCCATCACCAGTTTGACAAATCATGACTAGATGCAGCATTAACATGAGAATAGTGCTGGGGATGGAGCTTCATTCAGAAACCACAAACTTCCCTCAGCTGCTCTATTTAGCAGTTGAAATCTATAGTCTGATACCTCCAGTGTTGACTAGTCATTGGAAAATATTTTCAAAATATCACAGTGGAGTACAGCACTTTAAGTCAAAGGTCATTATATAAAATTCCCATATCTACAGCGAACTAGGCGATGGTGCAGCACATACCCACCAACACTTTGCATCCTTAGGACATGCAGCTGTGATGTCCTGATATCTCTCAGCTTTAGAGAGGGAAAATCAGGCCTCTTACTGTACATGATGCTCCTTAGAAGGATGCCAACAGTGTTCAAGTGCTTCAAACGAAAGCAACTTTTCCGTCAGAGCTTCAGGGCAGAAACTGTTTGCTAAATACCTATTGCTTAGGGCTTAAGAGAAAAAAAGACCTTCTCTTTCACAGGGAGTCCAACCATATCAGAAGAAAATCAAACTAGGGTTATTTCAAGAAATTTCTTTCTGTAGAAAACTAATCCCCAACAAATCCAGAAATAACAGATATAAATAATTCCTAATGATTTGGGGAATGTATGTGTGTGTGTGTGTGTGTGTGTGTGTGTGTTCATAAGTGTTTGTGCATGCACATACACAAGTCAGTGTTTTACATTAAAACAATTTGTTTGTCCAGTGCTCTTCTGGTATCATTATATTAGTAGTGTCTTTTTGAAAATCATGTTTTTCCTTCAGTGCAATAGTTCCTTCTTGACTGGACAGTCAAATTGTATAACTGTCTTTGACATTCCAGTTTGTTGCTAAGTTGTATTGACTACTATGTCAGAAAATATTTAGCATGAAAGACCCCAGCTGTTAATGTGAGCAGCAAAAATAAGGAATTTTCTCTAGAGAATAAGCAATTCATATCAATATTTATTTTTTAATAAACTTTGAGTAAGCAAACATTTGATAATAATCCATAAGAGTGATTATCTTAGCCCAATTTTATTTTGCATGTTAAATCTTCAGCAGATCATACTAAGCAGCAGACTAGCTGAATTAATCTTATTTTGCTTTCTGAGCTATGACACTCCTCTGCAGATAAACCTAGCTGATTATCAATCACTGCAGCACTTTTGTGTGCTTCAGACTCTGCTGCACCACTTACTCTGGTTTGCTTTTCTGTGAAAGTGGAATTGAAGCAAACAAACACTGTTGCCTCTCCAGAACACTTAGTCAGTGAATTGCACAGATAAAGATAGAAACATATCTACATAGTAATTTTATGAATATTTTCCTGATAATAGTTACTTGAAAGGAAAGATATTTATACTGATAAGTTTCTATTTTGGAATTAAAATATGCACAAATAGAAGTTATAGTTTGATTATCCCTTCCCTTTCAGTGTGAACTGGCATTTCGGAAAGAAGAATGTGAAGTGATGGATCCAGAGGCCAGGCAGTGCCTGCAGAGACTGCAGGTGAGACCCTGGTCTGAGCGACGCAGTGGAGGAATGCCACCCCCCACAGCGATAACCATGTGAAGAGCAGTGGTCTTCAGGCAAGCACTGACCTCTCTTCTAAGCCTTTTAAATTCATATTGAAAAAAGAGAACTAAGGAAGCAAAGTGGTAAGGAGGAATAACACAAAAGCACATTTCTGCAAAAAGTGGTGTCACTTTTTATAGGAGAGAATAGTAAAGAAACACAGTAGTAGATTCAGATATTCTACATCAGCATTACCAGAAAGAAAATCCTATTTTTTCATTTTATAGAAAATGGTTTCAGCCTTTCTCACAGTGAGACAGAATAAGAACAGCTCATACCCCAAGCAGTGAACAAAAGATAGCAAAAAATAACTCTTTCTATTTAAAAGCCAATGTTCCTTTGTCTTGGTTTCATTACCAAAGATAGCTATTACTGAAGAAGTTTACTTCTTTTATTTCCAGAAGATGAAATGCAGATTTTCCTTAATACTTCTGGTTTATCAGGCACACATTTGACTTATGTTCGAGAGTACTGTCATCTTTTTTCATTATTTCCACATAAATACTGTATGATGCATTCCACATATATCATGTGTCATATATACTCATATATATTTATATCATGAGTCATATACAAGTTTTAAGCACTTCAGTTGCTGGAGGGCAATATGAATTTTATATTCCCTTTGAAAAAAAAAATCTGCCTCTGATTTAATAAAAGCATGTCTTAAAGCCAATGTTCCTGATCCTTTACGGCATCTTCTGTGACAGCTTTATCTACCTATTAAGAGCATACCTGCCTGAGAAATTACTCTCAAGCTGGAACATTTCATAGCGTATTTTGCTTTCATGAAACTGGTTTTGTGTTGTAGAAAGAGGTTACTAAAGGCTAGAAGAAAAAGTACCTTATGCTATTTGTTGCAAAATATCTATTCGAATTTTAGGTAAGACCTTAGCAAGAGCACTTTGCCATCTTTTCACTGGCCTTTTCTCCCTCCTGAACAACATAATGCTTTTCCATCCAGATAATTGCTGCAATGTGCTGCCATTTACTGCAGGTTTTCAAGCTGTGGAAGTGAATCCCACAGCTGTAAATCTCCAGACTGTTCTAACTCAAACTAGGTAGCGTCTTGTCAGTTCTTCACTTAGCTATTGCCCACAGTAAACCCAGGTGCAGTAAGATTGTTTACAATTCACAGAGGGAGACTTAAAGTAGTGTCTCAGTTTGTAATACAAAACCAGACCACAATGATTTGTTCAAGGTGCCTCTTGGAGATGAAAAATAAAAAGGTGGTTCCAGAGGAACACTTACATGTTGCTGTTTGCTTTTCCATTTAAAGCAGGGAATATTTAGTGGGGATGAAATATTACTTGTCCCCAAACATCAAAACTGACTGCCAGCCATCAGACCTTAAACATCAGACAGCACAGAATAGGTTTTGTTTAATATCACATCTTGATGGAAGAGTAATATTCTGAAACACTGACATCTCGTGGTATGCTGTAGAAATAGCAGTCTTCTCAAGCAGTATTACATGCTTATGTACTCCTCTAAATGCAGGTCAAGCAGAACAGAGGATGTGAAAGACTAAAATACGAACATTGTCATTCTCATTTAAAAAAAAGGAGAGAGAGAGAGAGAGAGAGAGAGAGAAGCAATAGGTGTACCTCCTACCTATCTCATTAACAACAACAAAAAAATAGCTTCACAGGATATTAGAAGAAATGCTACAGTAAACAGATCTTACATAAAATAGCTAAGTATATTTTGTAATTAGTTAGGAATCATTTTGCAGCTAGCATTATTAATAAAGCAGATGGCCTTTTAGGTAACCACAACAGGATCTATACTGTTGATAGTCTATGCCCATAAGAAGTCTAGTAATCGAAGGACAAAAAATCACTGTGTGAAACATAATCATGATTTTGAAGTTCTTTTGTTCACAAGGGTACATTGCAAGATACTTGTCATTAGATTAAACTTGTAGTGTATTCTTAAACAGGAAGAAAAGCTTTTCCATATTGCCTGTGCTGACAAAAGATTGTTGTTATTGTTGTTATTGTTTTTTTGTTTGTTTTGTCTCTGTGTGTATGCATGTATGATTGATCCTATGGGATTTATATTATTTAGTACTATTGGATACTATTGGAATGGATTCTATTGGGTTGATACTATTGGAGTGAAACACATTTAATCCTAGTTCTTAAAAAAAAGTGGAATTGACATTGACCGAACAAACAAATCACTACCATTTTTTCCCATTTTTAAAGCCTGACTACTCAATTACCACACTGTAGGTCATATTTAGAAAGATCATGAAATCTTAGTTTTCAACGATGAGTAAATTCATGTTCAGTCTGCTTATCTCAATCATATTTTTAATACTGACTACATGTATTTTCTCTCTACCTCACCAGTCTTGTCTTTTGCCAAAAACTGCCTAGGAATAGATTTCCCATTTGACTAATATAATTCTAACTGTGATGTTACTGTTAAAAGTCATCAACCCTGACAATTGACATAAATTGGTCTGAGAGAAGCACCAGCAAGATAATGAATACAGACTGTATTCAAAATAAAAGTTTTTACATCATCACTCACTAGCTATAGTCATAGAAACCAAACTCAATGGAAGAACAAAAAGACAGATTATAAGACAGAAGGGCAGACAAGTCCTCCATTAGCTTTGGCTGTGCTGGTCCAAAATTTTAAGAAGTCAGATATTTTTGTAATTTTTTTTTGTCAGCATCAAAGAATCTTTCTGGTTTTGCTCAGCATTGGAATTTTACGTCACATTTCACACTGGAGACATTAAATATAATCAGTATTTCAGTATATGACTAATGTGAGTAAGCAGATGAAAATAAACATTTTAAACTAAATCCAAGCAGGTCACCTTGAATACAAATGAATAGAAAACATTTCTTGAATGAAATGAATGCTGTCAGATCTGGAAAAAAAATAAATAAAAATAAAGCTTCTTTTCTACAAACAATTCATATTAAAGGCTGGGAGATCACCATAAAATTTACAAACTGAGGTTACAAAAAGTCACTTCCTTTTATCTGTTTATAATTGGCAGGAAGGTTGGAAATGCTACTATAGTATCAGCATTATGATCCTTGCCTTCAAGACACCTAAGATGTACCTCAGAATAACACAGAAGCTATGAACATCCAAAACATACCAATATTTGTCAGACGGCAACACTGAGAACTACTGGGCTATCAAAAACCCTTTGCCATCACATTAAATTATGCACAATAATGCACAAACACTCAGATAATTCAAGACCAAAGTCCTGCCCTAAAATATTGTTCATTTTTAGATTTGATGACACAGCTGTTTTGCTTAGTTGTTTTGCTCCACAAAGAAAAAAAAAGTGTTCTAACTTATTGAAAAAGAGTGACAAGCAAAACCTTCCCTGAAAGTTTTGACATTCCCTTCTAGAAGGCAAAACATGACATGCTCTGAGTGAGCAAAACAAGCTTACTACTTGGGGAAGATAAAAGTCCTATAGACATCTTTTCCTCAAAATAATAATAATAAATACATCAATATTTCAAATCTTCTGTTTTCCATAGATGTCAACAGTACGATGCAAACTCTTTATGTATATCACTGCAGGATGGTCTTTTCAGATGCTTACCAGTGCTGTATCAGGAAAAGGAAAGTCCCCCATCTTGCAAGGTATTTTTCATAGCAGTACAGTTACATACTACAGTTAGGAATGCAGTATGTCGCCTATTCAGTATGAAAAAATATGTTTCAAGACTTTTCCCTTAAGCTGTTTTTTCCACTCAGAAAATGAACTTTGTAATATGCTATGAGTCTTCTCACATCACACAAACACTTAGCATCAAGAAGAAACAAATGTTAAATATTCTGATGGGCTCTTTCAAAGCTCAATATATTGATCAAAGTTCAAGTAGATTAAATAGCTATCGTGTTTCTGTGGTTTGCATCACCACCCTAGCTGTCATGTTTATTTGAAATTTTGCCTTTGACTGTCACATCAGAATAAATACAGAAATAATCCAAGAATTGCTTACAATTAAAAAAAAAATAATTACCAGTAAGAGATTTTTAACAAATTGGATAAACAAATTTCTTATCAATAGTACACACATGCATGCATAAACAGTACATGGTATTCATTTTCTGAGTTTAATCTTCCTCCAAAAATAAGCAAATGAATAATATTAAAAAAACATATAATCTAGAAAACGACACAGGATTTTTTTAATAAATCAGAAATCATATAATTGATACTTTGAGCAATTACATTTAATTTGTATTTAGTTACCAAGACTGTTTTTTTTGTCGTTGTTTCAAACTCGAAAAAGAAGTTTTCCAATTTTTGCAGATTTTCAAACAACTCTAACAAAAGGTACCTACAAATACTGTGCTATCTAAAATTCAATAAACAAGCTAAAAATAATTTTAGGACAAGATTAAAAAGGCATCAAAATTATCAGTGAATCTTCTATCAAGCGTAAAGAGCAGGAAACCTGCCAGAAAGTCACTGAGGCATAAAAGAGGGATCTTTCATAAATCTAGGTAAGATAAGGTCATGAATTCAAGTCAATTAATTCTTTGTGCTTGTGTATAATATCAAAGAGGCTGAGTAGGTGCCCACACATGACCTCTATTTATGGAAAAATATCACAATATTTGTCTCAATTTAAGTGTCAGAGAAAGAGATTATAGAACAAATGAACAACAGCAGATTGCTGCAATCAGCGGGCATCTATTAATACTGTCTAAAGAACTGAATGTAAAAGTGACGTATATGCACCTGTATCTGTGAAGTGTAACCAAAAGCATAAGCTTTGTCTTGGTAGACAAGGAATTTTAATGACAATTCCAGAAAAGATCTGGAGAATGACCAACCAGCAGACCTGATGTCTGTTTCAGACAAATAAGCAAGAACTGATCTAAACAAGAAAATTAGTAGATACTGGTACAAATAAAGAAGAACCACGTTAGCTTTTGTAAAGAAAGACATTTCTCACAATGTTGAGGGTTCCTCAAAGGGTAACAAATATGAGGACAATATGTAGCCTAATTTGGATTTCTGAAAGATATCTAACAATGTCCTCATCAAAGGATCTTAAAATCAATCACTTGATACTGGCTGGGTGGAGAAATCCTTACATACATAATAACCAGCTATTAAGAAGGAAACAGAGAGCATGAATGGTCAGTTTTGAGAGTAGTGACATCAAAAGTGAAGTTACACAGGGATCTGTGCTAGGGTGTCTGCTGTTCAATGCCCATTAGTAATCTGGAAAAGATGTTGGCTGGTAAGAATGGGTTTTTCCATGTAGTAAAAAAAAAAGGCAGGAGGAATTTCAAAAGAATCTGAAAATACCCAATGACTAAATGAATAATGGTACTTGAAATGCTGTGTACAAAATAGTAAAATAAAATAAAATAAAATAAAATAAAACAAAAATCTTTAGTAAGTGTAAAAATAATCCTCTGCAATTTGATGACACAAACACATGCCTTTCAATTAAAATAATTATATGTATATATTATGCTATATACATATAATACTTCTGTAGATTATAATCACAAACCATAGTTACAGGGCACCATAAAAAAATTAACACTGAAGTCAGCAAAAATATTCATAAAATGTGAAAAAGAGGTACTAAACTTAGCTAAAACAACGAGTGATATAAAGTATAACATGATGGAATTCTACAAACTTGCTAGTCACAATCTAGTGGCAGACAACACAGAAATCTTAGAGATGCCATAGAAAATTTGGATATACTCAGATCTTAGGCTGGATGAGTTTTATACAGGTTGTTAGGAGACCTAGACTATGATAAAATCATTGTGATCAAGCGAGGACCCAGCCAACAGGAAGGGGGTAACATTATACACGTTTCTAAGAAAGGCAAGGAAGATCCAGGTCAGCATTGCTTCAACCTCCTGAAAATTCACAGCACAAATTCATTAGAGACTTTTCTTATAAAAATCTCAGTTGTCTGCTGGTCTCAAAGGATCCAGTGTCCAGAGAGGACTCTGTAAAATACCAGCCTAGAAGAGACATATAAAAGCACTGTATCTAGGAATTCTCTTAGTATGGTAATAAAAATCCAACTATTTACAGTGTATGTCTGGTGGAGATGAGAAATTATTCTGTAGTTGAAATCAGATATTATAGCAGCTGAAAATCACAGAATCACAGAATGCTTAAGGTTGCAAAGGACCTCTAGAGATCATCTAGTCCAAAACCCCTGCACAAGCAGGGACACGCGGAGCGTGTGGCACAGGGTGGCATCCCGTGTTTTAAAAATCTCCAGAGAAGGAGACTCCACAGCCTCTCTGGGCAGCCTGTTCCAGGGCTCTGTCACCCTCACAGGAAAAAAGTTCTTCCTCACATGGAGGTGGAACTTCCTGTGTTGCAACTTACACCCGTTAACCCTTGTCCTGTCACCGGCTGCCACAGAGAAGATCCTGGCCCCATCCTCCCTACAATCACCCCTTAGGTACTTGAACATGTTGACCGAATCTCCTCTCAGTCTTCTTTTCTCCAGAATAAACAGGTCCAGCTTAGTCTTTCCTCATATGAAAAATGCTCCAGTCCCGTAATCATCTTTGTTGCTCTCCGCTGGACCTTCTCTAGAAGCTCCATGTCCTTGTACTGGGGAGCCCAGAACTGCACCCAATACTCCAGGTCCAGTCTCACCAGAGCTGAGGAGAAGGGCAGGATCCCCTCCCTCAACCTGCTGGCAATGCTCCTCCTTGTGCGGGCCAGGATCCCATTGGCCTTCTTGCCCAAAATCAAATATAAACATAGGAAAAATCAAACACAAACATATGAAAATACAATAGGAGTCCAGAAAAAGTTAGGTTTTTTTTGTTTTGTATTGTATTTTTTAATTGAAAATACAACAAATGAGTACAAAAATACCACACCAGGCCATATGAAGAATGAAAAATATTAAAAATAATGATCTTGTTTAAGAACATATATTGTGTAAGTATTGAAGGAGGGAACACATTTATTTCTTTATTTGAACTTTTTAAGTTCTGGGTGACTTCACTGGCAAAGTACATGTTGGCAAAGTACATGTTGTTTACGGTATTTTTTCATTTGGATTTCAGTAATGCAGAATATACTTTTACCTCTGGCATTCACAGTAGATCATCAACTGTTCAAGCTGGGAGAGAAAGCACTGGCATAATGAAAAAAATGAAAATAAATTCACTTATCTCAATTCCTTTCCTCTACTTCTTTTGTCAGTATCTATATATAGAGACAGAGTACATGTATACAGTAAGAAAGAGGCAAATGGCATAATGATCCGTGCTAGTGAATGGTATGCTGAGATCACTGCATGAATAAATATACTAAAGAAAAATACATTTACACTTCACAGTGGCAAGTCCAATATTACATTTCTTCTTTTTCAGAGCTTGGTTTTCAGTTTTAACCCACCTCATCTTATTTGTTTTCTATGCCTTCTGCTGAAAATAATAATAAAAAAAGAAAATGTTAAAAGTGAAATTTGCTGTTTGGAAGACAAAATACTAATTAAAATATCATTAAAAAAATGTTCAACAAAGGACATAAGCATGAGAGGTCTCTGAGAAGTGGATGGGAAAAAAAATCCTAAAAATTATGTGAAAAACAATATCTCAAGCTATTCAGCTCTTTCTACAGTTGCTCCTGCTGACGATCTTTGATGTCTAAAGCCAGCTATATAGAATATAACAAGGAAACCATCTCACCTACTTCCAGAAGAATCCAGAGTGTGATTCGGTCAACTATTTTTGATGTGAACATTAAGAGTGAGATGCACTAGAAGACTGGAAGACATTTCCCTTTTTAAGAGTCCTATGTGAGTGGCTCAGTTAAACACATATATCCATCCTGTAGTCCACTTATCAGTTTCCCACTGATAACAATAGAAAGCTACATGCATAAATACCACTATGATCCCTCATAAGTTTCATAGAGTCAGATCAACAGGGCCTGATTGTGTGAATTGCTGAGACTCAGGTCCTCAGGGTATTTAGGCACTTATATCCTATTGAAGGGAATTAAACAGAAGGCATCAGAGGAAGATGTTCAGACTCCTGCAGTCTTAATTAGCGTAAGTGCTGAGGTTCATTTCAAGTCAGTGGTAGCTTTGGTCCTCGGCATGGCCTTTATTCAGAACTTCAACTTTTATATGAATATAAAAACCTCCTTCTTTTCCCCCATTGAAACAGACAAACATCAAATCTCTTAAAAAAAAAATCTCCATCCTCACTTGTCTCCTGGCAGAAGATAATATTTCATACACATTCTTTACGTTTTACAAAATACACTCAGATTTAGCTTTTCTGTTAATTTACTATTAATCATACTCTAAAAGAAATATATCATATTTCCAGTACTGAATGTTGACATGAACAGAAAGCAGGCATACAAGTATATATTACTAAAAATTTACATAAGATCTAAAAATTTACATAAGATCTTTACTCTTTTCAGCCATAATACTTGTACTTTACAAGTATTGTAAATACTTGTATGTTATTTGTTTCCATCAGCTCCCAATAGTAGCATTTTCCAGTTATTTACCAAACTTGTTCTCACTTTTCCAGCTCCTCCTCACAAATACTAATGATGAAACAATGATAGTTTTATTACAGCATGAGACTCAGAGCTCACACCTTTCCGATCATGAATGCCCTGCACAGCTCTCTCCTTTCTTGGCTTGTGTTTTCATATAGGGCAACCCTTGAAAATCAAGTACCAGTCTTACCTGTAGTAGATTTGGTCTTTAAACAGGAGTTATGTGAAGCAGGCTTCTCTTTTAAGCAGAGCCTTTGATTAGATGAGACTTTACATGCAAATCATTTATGTGGAAAATGCTCCTTACTAGAGCATCTGTAAAATACCAGGCAGATTCTTAATTTTGATTTCTTTTGATTTCTTTCAGAATATTCTAAAAAGAATAAGTAGATACTTAAGGAATTATAATTTCCAAAATTATAGACCTGTTCCCTACCCCTTCTTCCCCACAAAAGTCTCTGAAATCCACTAAGGGATTGGAGAATGATTGGTTAGTGTAGCCAGTAGAACTAAGGAAGTAATCGTCCCCCTGTACTTGGCACTGGTCAGGCTGCACCTCAAATGCTGTGTTCAGTTGGGGGCCCCTCACTACAAGAAAGACATTGAGGTGCTGGAGCATGTCCAAAGAAGGGCAATGAAGCTGGTGAAGGGACTGGTGCATGGGTCTTATGAGGAGCGGCGGAGGGAGCTGGGGTTATTTAGTCTGGAGAACAGAAGGCTCAGAGGAGAACTTATCACTCTCTGCAACTACCTGAAAGGAGGTTGTAGAAAGGCGAGGGTTGATCTTCTTACGGACTTCAGGAGGGCCAACTTTAGCCTCTTCAGCGACCTCCTTGGAAGAATCCCATGGGCTAGAGCTCTAGAAGGAAGGGGGGCCCAAGAGAGCTGGTTAGTTTTCAAGCGTCACTTCCTCAACGCCTAGCAACAGTGCATCCCTGTGCATAAGAAGTCAGGCAGAGGGGGCAGAAGATGCGTGGATGAGCAAGGAGCTTGTGGCAATGCTCAGGCAGAAGAAGGCGGTATACAGAATGTGGAAAAAGGGACAGGCCCCCTGGGAGAAATACAGGAGCATGGTGAGGGAATGCAGAGTTATGATGAGGAAAGCTAAGGCGCATTTGGAATGCAAGCTGGCGATGGAAGTTAAGAACAACAAGAAAAACTTCTTTAAATATATTAACAGCAGAAGGAAAATTAGAGGAAATGTGGGTCCACTGGTGAACGGGATGGGCACCCTGGTTATGAATAATACAGAAAAAGCAGAGTTGCTGAATACCTTCTTTGCTTCGGTGTTTACCAAGGGCAGCCCAAGAGTCCCAGGCCCTAGGGACAAGAGAAGAAGCCTGGAGAGAGGAAGACTTGCCCTGGGTAGAGGAAGATTGAGTAAGATATCACCTAAGGAAACTCGATACCCACAGATCCATGGGCACTGATGGGATGCACCCTGGGGTGCTGTGTGAGCTGGCGGATGTTGTAGCCAAGCCACTCTTCATCATCTTTGAAAGATCCTGGAGAATGGGGGAGGTGCCAGAGGACTGGAAGAAGGTCAATGTCACACCAGTCTTCAAAAAAGGCAAGAAGGAGGATCCAGGCAACTACAGGCCAGTGAGCCTCACATCTGTCCTCAGAAAAGTGATGGAATGGTTCATACTGGCTATGTCTCCAGGCACGTGAAGGACAAGAAGGTGCTCAAGACTAGTCAGCATGGATTAACCAAGGGGAAATCAAGCTTGACTAATCTGATAGCCTTCTAGGATGGGATGACCAGCTGGATAGATGAGGGGAGAGCGGTGGATGTCATCTACCTTGACTTCATCAAGGCTTTTGACACTGTCCCTCACAACATTCTCCTAGACAAGCTCCGGAGGTGTGGGCTGGATGAGTGGACGATGAGGTGGATTGGGAATTGGCTGGATGGCAGAGCTCAGAGGGTGATAATCAGTGGTGTGGAGTCTAGTTGAAGGCCTGTGTTGAGTGGTGTCCCCCAGGGGTCAGTCCTTGGTCCAGTCCTGTTCAATTTATTCATCAACGACCTGGATGAAGGCACAGAGTGCTCCCTCAGCAGGTTTGCTGATGATACGAAGCTGGGAGGAGTAGCTATCACCCCAGAGGGGTGTGCTGCCATCCAGAGGGACCTGTACAGACTGGACAACTGGGTGGAGAGAAACCGCGTGATATTCAACAAGGCCAAGTGCAAGGTCCTGCACCTGGGGAGGAATAAACCCAGACACCAGTACCGGCTGGGGACCGACATTCCGAGAAGGACCTGAGTGTCATGGTGGACGACCGGTTGACCATGAGGCAGCAGTGTGCCCTTGTGGCCAAGAAGGCTGATGGAATCCTGGGATACATTAAGTGGAGTATTGTGTCCAGTTCTGGACCTCCCAGTACAAGAGGGATGTGGAGCTACTGGAGAGAGTCCAGCGCAGGGCCACAAGGATGATCAGGGGCCTGGATCATCTGCCCTATGAGGAGAGGCTGAGGGAGCTGGGCCTGTTTAGCCTGGAGAAGAGAAGGCTAAGGGCGGGACCTAATCAGTGTCTATAAGTACCTCAAGGGAGGCAGTGAGGAGGATGGGGCTGGCCTCTTTTCAGTGGTAGCCACTGACAGAACTAGAGGAAATGGCCACAAACTTAAACATCAAAAGTTCCACAGTGACTTAAGGAAATTTTTTTTGACAGTGAGGGTGACAGAGCCCTGGCACAGGCTGCCCAGAGAGGTTGTGGAGTCTCCTTCTCTGGAGATCTTCAAGACCCGCTTGGATGCGGTCTTGTGTCACGTGCTCTAGGTGGCCCTGCATGTGCAGGGGGGTTGGACTAGATGACCTCTAGAGGTCCCTTCCAACCTTGATGATTCTATGATTCTATGATCTCTTCTCTAGAATATCTACCAATATAGGTTGACAAGTGGAAATGGCCTCAAGTTGTGCCAGAGGAGGTTCAGGTTAGACATTAGGAAGAATTTCTACCTGGAAAGAGTAGTCAAACCTTGGAACACGTTGCCCAGTGAAGTGGTGGAGGAATCACTGTCTCCTCCACCTGTAGGAGTGAGGCATCTCCATCCTGTAGATGGAGGCACTTAGGGAGATGGTTTAGCAGCCACAGTGTAGAAGGGCTTGTGGTTGGACTCAAAGATCTTAAAGGACTTTTCCAACCATAACGATTCTACGATTCTAAATATATCTTGCAGTGTACTAAGTCCATGAAGAGAATTGTCAAATAATTTTATGAATCTTTCAGTATGTCTGGGCAATACTATTTGGTTCTAGCAGGGACTGTAGCTTGATTGGAAAACACAACAAAGATAAATATTTTATAAATTAAAATCTTTAAAGTTATTACCACCAGCTGTAATGCTAGGTACAGATACTCAAAATACTTGTACACATGATTCTAAAAAACAATTTTATAAGAGAATAATTAATATTTCTGGGTATGAACAGGCAATTTCAAAGTAAAACTTAAAATCAGATAGAATATTCATCTGTGGATAAACTTGTTTGAATAATGTAGCAAATCAGAGATTTCTCTAATTTCCTTGCAGATGGAAAGTTAGAATAGAGAATTGCAGAACAGAAAGTTAGAGCAGATGCTTGTAATTTACATTTAAAGCACTAATACAATTAGGGAATTAGGCTTTTTATTTCAAAATATTTATTTCAAAAAAGCATTTGAAAGTGACAGGGAAATATTTTTACACAGTACAATTCAATTTTCCAGTACAGATTAGGGAGTTGACCTGCTGGAAAGCAGCTCTGCAGAGAGGAATTTGGGAGTCCTGGTTGACAAGTTAACCATGAGTCAGCAATGTGCCCTTGTGGCCAAGAAGACCAATGGTCTGTATGAGGAGGAGCGTTGCCAGCAGGTCGAGGAAGGGGATCCTGCCCCTCTGCTCAGCTCTGGTGAGGTCGCACCTGGAGTACTGGGTGCAGTTCTGGGATCCCCAGAACAAGGGGGACATGAAGCTTCTAGAGAAGGTCCAGCGGAGAGCAACAAAGATGATTATGGGACCGGAGCATTTGTCATATGAGGAAAGACTAAGTAAGTGAGCTGGGCCTGTTTATTCTGGAGAAAAGAAGACTGAGAGGAGATTCGGTCAACATGTACCTAAGGGGTGATTGTAGGGAGGATGGGGCCAGTCTGTAGGGGCCAGTGACAGGACAGAGGTAATGGGTACAAACTGAAATACAGGAAGTTCCACCTCCATGTGAGGAAGAACTTTTTTCCTGTGAGGGTGACAGAGCCCTGGAACAGGCTGCCGAGAGATGCTGTGGAGTCTCCTTCTCTGGAGCTCTTCAAAACCCCCCTGGATGCCACCCTGTGCCAAGTGGTCGGGGTGTCCCTGTTGGAGCAGGAGGGTTAGACTAGGTGATCTTTAGAGGTCTCTTCCAACCCTAAGCATTCTGTGATTCTGTGAAATTACTTGTACATCTATGGTTATACTTCCTAAAACATTAATAATGATATTTTGAAATATTTTTTTATTTTTAAAGCTTACTGATGTTTTAAGAACTTGTACCATATGACCTGATCCTTTCCTGAATACATAATGCATAATCAGAGTGAATGATTTGCAATTTCACTGTCTTTTCTGTTTTCTGGGATATCTAATTCTGATTCACTATTGTTTAGCAATATGTTAAATACTAGTAATTAACTAGTGAATCCAAGAAAAACTTGAAGATGACTTGGATTCCCTTTTTTCCTTCTTTTTTTTTTTGAGGATATCAATTTTTATTTATTTATTTTGCTACAGCAAAATACAGTCAGTCTTGAGTATTGATAAATTATTCCTCCTTGACCCTGAGTCTGGCAACCAGTTGACCTGGTTCTTAGGAATAAAACATACTAGTAAGTTGAGCATGGCCTGTTTAGCTTGCAACCACTGAGAAGTTTACTGTCCCCTCTCTATCCTCCAAACATGGGTCTGATCTGTTGTTCAATCCGCTTTTCAACAGATGCCATTAAGAGTAGGTATTTTTCAGCCTACCAGAACTAGGGACAGTTTATCTTAAGAATCTTTGCTGTAATTGATGCTCATCTACCTGTGCACTCAGGATAGGGCAGACTGTTTGCTCCTCTACCTTGGTTGTCAGCTCCTCAGACGGATCTTTTCCCACTTGTCTTTTGGGTGTCAGAAAATGGATTCTTTAAACTACTTTCATATTCAGACAATGGAGGGTCAAAATTGAACACAGCTAGGAAACTGCTCAGAGGAAAAAAGGCCTTCCTCTCCTGACCTTTAGCAAATGCCTTGCTGAACTTCTGAAACATGAATTTTCTTTGATCATAACTTTAATAGTTTTTCCAGCTTTATAAGAATATAAGCAAAACGGATGCTTTTATTCTAAATAAAAGGGGTTGCTAAATAATCCACAGAAGCTGATACTAGCAGGTTTTTTTCCCATGCTTTTGTCAGATTTGTTTTTTCTGTCTTTGAAGTATCAAGGGTGGTTACAGAGACTATATCTAAACGAGCTAGGTCAGTACTGTAGGACAAATGCCTTCCATCAAAAACCAAAACTGTTCAGAACTTTTGGCCTCTACAACCGTATCAAGACACAGAAATCTTTATAAAAGGCCAGTTTATATTCAGTTCTGAGAAAAAAGTCAGACTGATCTTAGGATCTACAGTTGACAAGGAATCCTTCTCCACCACCACCATCTTTACCAAGCTGCTCTAGTATTTCACTACCTTCATTACTAGGACCCCATGTCCTTGTTCCAAGTTTTATTTGCCTAATTTCTGTTTATAGACCTTGAATCAATAGCCCACTTTCTCCAACTCAGAGATATAATTCTCATGTGTAAGTAACTATGCAATCATTCAGTACTCACCCTTTGGATTAACGAGCAAAAACAGGTGATCTTCATAAGCCTTAGTTATAAACTTATTTTCCAGTGCCTGCATTATTTTTGAATTCAAAACTCATGAATACAAAATTTGTGGCTAAAAAAAAGGGACCCAATGTTCCAGCAACAATTTTGCAAGTGCTGAACTCAAGTAGAAATATCATCTCTCAACTTCTCCTTGGACTAAGATATGTGATATTTTATAACAATTGCCTAATCAGGCAAAAAAAAATTCTTGCAATTATTACATTATTCTGTGTATCTGCTTCACTAATATATGCGTCATCCACAGTCTCCACAAACACAGAACTCATTGTCTAACTCACTCAGGATAGAAGGGGAACTCCCTAAGAACTAGGATTAGCCCATTTTATAGTTTCATTAACAACTTTACTAAAATTGTCGGCAAGCTAATTCTTCACTCATCCAGTATTATATCTTAGCAAAATTTATTGTGATTTAATGAGATGTCTTGTTCTATATCTCACACAAATCTACTTGTTTCACCCCTTGTTGACTGTACAAGACAAACTTGTAACATTGGGTTTATTTGACAACACTTTTTAATGAGTTCTTTCATCTAGCCTTTAAATAATCACAACTGAATGATATTACAGAACCCTGCAAAAACAGGAATACTTGTATGCATCTAAAGGCTTAGAGGTTTGGGTTTTTTAAAGTGCATTTTTTCTTAGTTTTAGTATGCATATTTTGATGTATTTGTATATGGGAAAAGGTTGTTTGTTTTTAGTTAGAAAGAGAAGAAATGAAAAAAAATTGTAGGAGGCAAAAACAAAAAAGGCAGTAAGACCAAGCACCCTTAAAAGATCACTGAACAGTTTCCTATAAGGAAAGAAATAGTTTAAAGGAGCAAACTGAAAACAAGTGGATGGATTGCAGTGTGAAAATAACTTAGATCTTCCTGTGCCAAATTTCTTTAAAAAGTTGTTTATAGAATGTACAGGAGTATGGTCTCTACTACTCAGAGATATTTTCAATAGATAACATGCTATACCCAATAGAGCTCCTTTATCATTTCTACGTAATATGCTGGTAGTTTCCAACTGCTTTCTAGTAGATATGCATCACCTCTGTACAGCTAATGACGAACTTAATTCTTTAGAATAAAAAATTCCAAAAAACGAACTGTCCCATAGTTCTTGAAGAGGGAACATCGGTGATAAAAAAGGCTGCTGTCCTGCAGATACATAGTTATTGTTTTCACAGATTCTCAGAATAATCTTTTTCTTAAGTGAAATAGATCGCATGGACCTTATCTCCAGCACCAAGAAAAGAGCAGTCTTCTCAGCACAGCCAATTCTCTTACATAAAAACTCGTATACCAAATCCAAATATTGTAGGTCAGGCTCATCTTTGTTCACAACTGAGGGACTAAAAAGACCCAGCAACCTACTATTTGATATGCCATCTCTTCTTTGGAATTTAGGAAGAAATACCAGTCAGAGCAAAATGCCATTCATAGACATAAAATTAATTTCTGCTTGTTTTTAGGGATATATTTAAGATGAACATGGATTAAAAACAAACATCATTTGGTAATAGGAAAAATTAGATCTGACAATATAGCAAATTTGATAGTACAGCATTATCAATCATAATTCCAACATTCTTGGTAATAGGCTGAGAATGTGACTTTGGACCTGTTTTTCACTTCTTTGCCCTTTGCTTCTGCAGTCTATGCCTGCAGCTCACTTTTGTCTCTTTCTCCACATACTTTCTAACCAGATAAAGTATACTGTAGCAAAATACACTGAAATAATGCACCAGAAGTCCTTTATTTTCCCACAAGTATGAAAGTCAGATCTCTAATTTGATTTGCTGCAACCTCCTTTTATCTCTAGCTCTTTTCATTACTCAGATCTATCAGCTACTAGCAACAACAAAAAATCCTAAAATTACCTTGTCAGTCATATTTGCCTTAAGTTCTCAGTCTAAAGATACTTATTTTTTTTCTTCTACAACAAATTCAAGCTTGCTTTCCTTACTTTCAGATCACTGCACTGTGTGTATTCAGCCTTTATTCCTTGCCTTTAAACTCTTGACTTACACAGTGGCACCGGGCTAGGGGTCCAGTGTTCTGCTTCACTTATACCTATTCTTATATTTTGCATCATATTTTTCATTGAATTTTGAACTAATGCCTTTCACAAACAATTTAATGAGACTCCTCTGCTATTTCCTTTTAAAACCTATTTCAGGAATAATTTCCCAGGAGATTTCCATGAGTCCACTGGAGATGAAAAGAATTTCTATATATTTGCTTCACTTTTACAAATATGATAAGAGGCAAAATGCACATAAGTATATAAATATGTTCCACACATGCATATATACTTGAAGACATGAATATATATTTCTTGTGTGTATATATATATACATATATATATGAATTATATGAAAGGCATATGTGTAAAGAAGATTACATATTTAATTTGTTTGTGTCNATGCATATATACTTGCAGACATGAATATATATTTCTTGTGTGTATATATATATACATATATATATGGAGTATATGAAAGGCATATAAGGTTTGTGTCCTTCCATACTTTTCACTCTGCTGCTTTTCTTAGGGTCAGGGAATAAAGAAGGTTAATAACACCCCTTCCTCTATGTATCATCAGTCTGCAGTTTCCCCTGATCCACTTCTGTTCCTTGTCCTCAGTTCTCAGTATTTCAGGATAAATATCGTGTCATATGACATGTCCTCACACCTCCTAACATTGTGTGGCAGCAATCTCTCGGTGTTACAACAATATTAATAATTGCAGTGTCAGTAATGATAGTGAGAAGATCATTCCAAATTTTTTTAAAAAAGAAAAAGGATATGTGCAGTATCATGAACAGCAGACATACTACTTTTGGTCTACCGTGAAGATTATTGTGTTTTATTTTCTGTTAAGGGAATTATTGGGAAGCACTTAAGTCTATCATTGACTGTAATAGGAATTCAGAATAAAGCTATAATTTTACTTTAACAAATATAGATACATAAGTATCTGTGCTGAAAACTTTTCTTTGGAAAAGTATCTTCTACATTTGGTATATTGCAGTAAGTGCTGGCTTAATGACAAAACACACAAGCACGCTAATACTTAGTATAATAACGAATTATCTTAATGGCACTGTCTGCACTGCTACACATAGCAGACATAACGCTGACAATTTATTCTGATTAAGGAAGTTAAAGAGAACTAAAGTCTTACTATCAAGTGCTTTGGAAATAAGCTTTATAGAAAAGCTTTTTAACATATGAATAGAAGCTATTCACACAGAAGATCCTACCAAAGAAATTTTATGTTTGGACGCATGGGAGAGCAAATCAGCTGCCTGACCCTCAGCTGTCCTTTAAAGTAAATCCATCATGAGAGTATCCAACAGCCAAGGATATCAAGGTAGGAGCCAGGAAAAAAGCTAAAATTATTAAGAACCAGACAGGTAAAAAATAAATACTGGTATTTAGCAACAGGGTCATCTTGTTGCCAAGCAATTCCACTGGTGTTATCTCTCAGTCAAAGTAAATAGAAGGGGAGGTTAAAAGTAATATATTAAGCAGTGAAAATGAAATATGATTGTTTGAACATGTGAGTTCTCTCAAAAATGGAATAATATATTCAAAATCACTGTGCCAATTTAAGGAATGAGTGAATTTTATACTATTATAGAACAATAACTTAAAAGATTGAGTGTTACAATAGTAACTCTTCATAAACTATAAGCAGAAGCTTATTCTGTAGTTTAGAGAGACCAATGACAGTGAATGGTTGGTAATGATGAAAATAAGGAACTATTGGCTTTTTTTTTTTTTTTTGTGAAATCAGTGCTGTGATTTATTCCATGCTTATCATGTGGGTTGGAAAAATAATTAACTGCCTGAATCATTGTCATGTTCAACTGCGATCTGAAAATGGGTAAGCCTCCAGTAAACTTGCTAATGAAGTCAGAATTAAAGATTCAGGGTGGCAGAAGTTCAAATAAACACCACAAATCTTTGATAGTGTTAGAAATAAACTTGTATTTTCTTGCTGAGCATGTGGTTTTTTTATTATTTGGCAAGACACGCCATCTGCATGTCATTCGCGATGCCATTTATTTCCTGTTGCGAGGGGAGGGGACAGGCACAGACACATTCTCAGAGAGCTCCAAATCTCACTTGCGTCCCCATCCTCTACAAGTGCATGAAATGGCAGAATGATCGTTATTCTGCATTTTCCTTCACACTACCAGAGTGGCAGGCACTGTCAGAAGCTACATACTGCATTAGCACAAGCTGTTCTTTATAGTACAGTTTGAAGATTTTATTGAAAATCCTTTCAGATTTCTCAAATGAAAAAAACGAAAAGGGGGGGTGACAGAGATGTTATTCAAAAGTTTCAGTCTTTGACTTGCACTCCCCAAAATGACAAAGAAAATAAGAAGGACAAAATAACTCACAGTACTGTGTTCGGCCCAGGATTAAAAAAAAAAATTTGAAGATCCCCAAATATTTTTTTTCATGCATATTTTATTATTTTAAAGAGGAAACTCTCATAGTAGGGTCTTGCTATTATATCTGATTACATTTTTAAAAAGAAAGATACAGCCCACACTATTTTTGAGATTAAATAAAAACATTTTGAGATACAGGATTTCCAAATGAACCAAAGGTCATTTTTCCTTGGAATGCAGTCTCAGATTTTCATCATGTCTTATTATTTAAAAAGAAAATGTGTTTATGAGTTTATTTTGGTGGGATTTATTATAAAAATCAACATGGCTTTCCTCTGAAATATTCAAAATCTCTTTTTAATCTAGCAGATATCGAGAAGAGTGAGAGAAGTATAGTCATATGACATATATGTATATAGACATACATGCTTTGAAAAGATGATAACAAAACAATTAAGTTTATGCTCTGAACACATAAAAAAATCACCTTGTGTTTTCTGAAACAAATATGATAAAGGTTCAATTAAAAAAAAAAAAGAAGTTATAGTATAATTTTAATTCCAGTCTAGACAAAGACATACTCTAGAGAATTTACAGTTTTATGACTTTTATGACATTGGTCACAAGTCATGAAAGTTAATGGGAATGTTGACATCAACATTGCAATCAGAGTGAAATTTCCATGCCCAGGGAAAATTCCAGCTAGCCTGGGAATAGAATGGCAAATTTTACCCTGTTCACCTTATTGTATCCTTAACTTGTTTCAATACTCTGCATGGCTGAAAAAAAAAATATTTGAAGTCTCTCATTTTTCATTCATTCAAGTTTTATGACCACAACTGGGAGCAAAAATTATTATATAACATAATTTTAATTGATATATATCATGATGCAGATTATAATATATTAGCAATAGAACTGGCATGGGTATTTTACCAAAGACATAAGGCAGTAATCACAGTAATCTTATCCTTTGGTGATGGATGGGGAGAGAGGGGAAATTCTTGTATCTTATTTGAGCCAGCAGCTTTCTAATGAACAATCTCGCCATGAAATAAGGTAAATGCTGATGCAATTGACACTTGTTTTTTAACAGTTGCCACAAGTAGTATAAAATATAGAAATGAACCATCAAAAGTAGTTTTATAGATTGATTATTACATTTTGACAGGGAATATCAACAACCACTCAATTCTAGCATGAGTCCTAATGACTCTATCAACCCAGATATATTTCCTGCAATTTGTATTACCTTGATTTCTTTGCTAGTTCTTGAAAGATATACACAGCATTACTAAAGGGATTTAAAACATTATGGAGTTGTCCAAAGCACAGCTACATTCACAGAAGCAAATAATACAAACCAGAAGCATGCAGTGTGCTTTCTATAATGTGCAGAGCAATTCCTGCTCTTTTTTTGTTTGTCTTTTTGTGTAGTTATACTCTGGTTATATATTTTTATATAAGTTATAGAGGTCTTTAGGTTAGAAATAAACATTTGTACTATTAAAATATTTAATGTTAGACATAAGCCCAATATCATTGGGAAAACATGACAGAAAGATATTCTTATGAGATCTTTGACACTTCATTGAATTGATGATATTCGCATTTTTGGAGGACAATTTGAATTTATTTAAAAACTTTCCTAAAATTAAAATAACAATGTTCATCCTAATCATCATTTTTCATTCTTTGTGGGGATTTGGTATTGAGTCTCAGCGTATATATGAATCTGTCAGGATAAAGCTTAAAAAAATCTTATAGAAATAAAGTAATGATACACATAATCTTATTAAGATTTATAAATTACTCTGTCCAACTTTAGAAATCAATATAGGATTTTAAAAAAATCAAAAAGTCTAGATGATTCAATAGTGGAATATATAAAAATTTATGATGCAATTGTAATAAATCTGTAAAGAAGGTAATAATATTAACATTTAACTATGCAAGCAAAGTTATACATGTGCATGTGTGTGTATACACACCCAAATGTGTATATATGTGTGTATACCCTGTAGTTAAAATATAATTGATACTACATTGATACTGTAGGTTCCTTTACATATGCTTTAAAAAACCTTTGTGCTGCATCAGGAAGAGTGGTTCTGTGACTTCCTGCTTTGATAGTGCTTTAAAAGGTAGAGTGGCCACATGCGGCACAAATACAGCTTATATTTTAGATCTCTATGATCTGAAAGGAAATAATATCTCGGAATATCTCTTACATACTAAGAAAAAAAATCAGGTGTTCTGAGGTTGCCTAAACTAGAGCATCTAGAGGCACCCTGGGTATGCACTACCTCCAGAGTACGGCAGGTTCTAAATGTTCGTATCAATTATCCATGTTTTTCCTATTTTATTTCCACTTTTTCTACAAAGAAAGGGCTTATATATCTACCAAATGGGAGCCATAGATCTTTTTGGTGGAGGAACTGAAATATGCATGCTACAGCATGCAACCCAGCACAGATTCTGCGAGCTGCCTATCAAGATACTTTAGGGGCTGTACAGAAAACCAAGATTAGACTAAGGACTAATATTAAGTTGTTCTGCAAAATGAAAGCCAACATTCAGCCAAACTCCAGCTAAATTTTGTTGGTGGTGTTTTTTCTTTTCTTTTTTTTTTTTTTTTTTTTACATTGCCAAGCAGCGTGGTCCCTGTGTATTGAAAGGAAACTTTCTTAACTAAATACCCAACTATATGATTCCATAGAGAATGTGAATAGAGGTGAGGAAGATAAAAATATATTCTTGTTTCGATTAGAAACAGCTGTTGCAGATATGTTCTTCTCCACAGCTTTCATTTTAGAGGTTCTATTCGGAATTTGCTTTGTTTTGGTTTTTCTTTGTGCGTGTGACAGAGTTAAAAAGCTTTCCTAGGAGTAATTGACTGACCAGCGGTACCCTGAGGAGTGCATGAAAACAGAGAGAGCATTGCAAGGACTCTGACCTTGAAGAGAGTAAGAATAGGATTTATTCCTGCTAGCACGCAGGAAACAAGGTCCTGCACTACAGGGCAGAATTGGAAGCCCTTAAACTCAGAGAAGGGGCACCAGAGATGGCTAGGCGTTGTTGCTAAATAAAGGGCTGCTCAATAGCAGTTCAGAGAGCAAAAAATAGGGACACCCACAAGGACACACAGGCGCTGAGTGTCACAGTGTCACAAAATAAGCAAGAACTTTTGTGCTGTGTCTGCCGTGCTGGGGAAGGGACTCAAGGAAATCTCCAAACAAATTAAGAAGTGGAGAGTGATTCAGGTTAAACAAATGTAGTTGTTTTTTAATTCATAGGCAGTCCAAAAACCAACCAGTCCAACCGTCTGTCAAAATCTTTCAATCTGAAAAGTACTATGAAAGTTTGAATGTTTTCTAAATGAAAACAAAGGCAGATCAAGGCAGATCATAAGACCTTTTATTTCCAAGTTTTCATCAGCTGGGATCATTGTTCAAGGCTGTAAAAACTTGATCTATCTCAATTTTTTCTTCATTTTCTCTCCAATCGCAGAGAGAAAGCTAGAAAAATGTTTCACATGAGAAGCCAGCCTTATTTATCAAGTCTTTTCCCGAAGCCAAACTATCAAATCACAAAGAATGTGAAGTTCCTTAAACTATCTTATCTGATTGCCGTCTTATATTGCCATCACTCTTACTTCTGTCTTGAAGATATTTACTTCTAAAACTTCTACGGACATGGAGCACAATTTTCAAAACTATTTTAATAGAAATTCACATACATACATAAAAATCCTAATAGATACCAGACAAGTGTCATTACTACTAAATTAGCTGGTAAGTATAAAACATTTTCTGCCACACTGTACTCTGTTATTTATAACTATTTTCTGAAAATATCAATTCTATGCACTGTACTAGCTGGTAATTATGGTATATTGCTGCAGTGTAATTACACTTGTCTAATAAAAGTACAACGGTAAGAGTGGAGCCTGACTAGAGGCCCTACTTCCAGAAAGAATTAAGGTTTTCTCACAGTGGGTGAATAAGGGAAAGAAGTATTTACAGGCAAATGCATTTGTGTTACAAATGCTGCCTGTAAAATCCTTTTCTGATAGTTCCTGTAGACAAGAAAACATAAAGAATTCATTATTATAAGCCTCCTAACCTCTAGCTCACTACCTTCCATCAAATATATTGCATTAATTCCAGTGGGTTAAAACAGACAGTGCTATAACAACAAATTACATCTTGTCTTAAAAATATAAGCTGAACATTCGCTTTCTACAGCAATAATCATTGAATTATTCTGAATTTATGAGTGCCATAAAGAAGACAGGATCTCCTTTCCAAGTATTTTTATTTTTATTGTCGAGGATCTTATAGTGTACTGTATACCTTCTGAGAAATAGCATGCTCACTACTACTATATTTACTGGCAGAAGGAATTAAAATATAAAGGTAATCCCTAATTCAAGTTGAAGTAGTCAGTGGTTAGGATGGGGAAGTGCTGGAAAAAGAACTAAACTTGCATATTCAAGATTCCTTTCTGTGCTCTTGCACCATTAGGAGATATCTCAAGAATTCCTTAAGTTTTGGAAACACACACACTATGACAAAATGCTGGTTCTCAATGTGACAACCGAAAAGAGTCCCTTTGTGCTGCAGGATTAACACAACAGCACAACATGGCAAAGTAGATATATCCTTCAGCTGTTAAATCATTGCAAGCAAAATCAGTGCATGGTGAGTTTTAGTAGAACAGTGTATCTTTCTTTATCCACATCTCTCTCATTTGCCATCTACTGCCCCTTGCCACATTTGCTGTTCAAATTTGCGTTCGTTCCCTCATTAATGGTATCCTTTTTTTTTTTTGGTTGTTTTATGTATCAGCTAAGTCAAAAGACTTAGCAAATAAATAATTACATACATAAATAAAGAATATCTTACCAGTGATTCATGACTAATAAAGGGAATGGAAAATATATTTCAGAACTTCCAAATACTTACCTTCTATCTCTCCAGAAAAGAGTCAACACCAAACAGTTATTAAAGTTTTTTTGTTGTTGTTGTTTTTTCCCTCCAAATGGGCATACCTATGGGCAATTTCTATTACTGCTAGACAAGTTAAGAAAAGAAAAAGGTTAGCAAGTACTATACACTTGGTTAGGAGCAATGCAAAAACTTATGGTCTTTGGCAACCCAGAGTTTCAAGAATAATTTGGAATGATGTTAAGTAGTTCAAAAGTAATACTTTATAGCTCAAACACAAAGGAATCAATAACAATCTATAATTATTTGTTAATATATTTTCATTATTTGTGCTACTTAGGTATTAATAAATCCTCTAAGTATTAATAGAGCCATGTGCTGTACAAATGCAATGAAGAAGTGGCCTCCCACAAAGAACAAATATTCTAAATTTCTCTATACATTCAGGATGAAGACATAAAATACATTTAATTATAATTGGTTTTCTCATGTTTTCATTTCAAAGATTTGAGCATTAATTTTTAATTTAGCTATAAAACCTTTATTTTAAAGGGAAAACAACAGCAAGAATATTAAAAATCAGCATTATTAAAAAGCATAATTTTTATAGAAAATTGTGTGTACAAATCTTGAAAGTGAATATTATGCTAGTTTACAATGAAGGATATGTCTTCTCCTTATGAAATTTTCTTTTAAATTGCTCAAAGACTGCTTTCACACGTAGCATTTATATAAAGTGAACTAGGGAACAGATGTATAACAACATGAAACTGAAGTCCTAGAAACAATATATATGGGATGGGACATAAGTGACTGAAGAAGTCAGAAAGCCATCCACAACGCTACTAATGGTATGCTTGGTGATTTTGAATAATTAACTTTATTAGCTCCCTAGAAATGAGAACACTACATGCAGAGCTGCCTGCAATTACCATATGTCGGACAGCCCCCTAATGTGATGATACTTCACAACGTTAAAATCTTAAAAAGCATACTGCTGAGAACCCAGCTTTACAGAATAATTCCAGAAACAACTAAGGATTAGAGCTGAGCACCTGAGGATGTACCTTACATGGCAATAAAAAGTATATCATCAATGGATATGAAGTGCAAAGAGGCTGAATAGACCTCCTTATGTATCACCTGCAGAGCAGTAATGGGAGGGAATAACTGGAAACCTCAGTACCACTGCTGTCAAACTTCCATTTCAACCATGAGGACTACATACATACATTGTATTGTGAGAATGTAGGCATTAGGTAGAAGAGGTTAATGATATTAAAAAGTACATATGCTGTCTACATAGAAAAATCAGTTTCAGAGATCATGAGAAAAGAGATCTTTACATCTACCATGTACCTGAAAGACTGCAGACCCTTTAACTCTGAAATTTCCAATGAGTAAAGATATTATTTGATGCCAATTATTATGTATATATGACTAATAAATAATATGTTTATAATGTGTTAAACTATAAATATACATGTAGGGAGACAGATAGTGTATTCCAAATTGCCAAATGAAACACTAGCAGCTCAATATGTGATAAAGGAACAAGTTTGTGAAATTCCTGTATGCCATCAGATACAGAAATACCAAGAGTATAAAGCAGACAAACAAAGGTCAATTAAGGAGGATGCTCAGGGAAATCATTTCTATATCAATAGATACAGAAATATCAGTACATATTTATATATAATCTATATCAATATCTAGCTCTTTAGCAGTATTCCAAATTCTCATACTTAATACCTCTGAAGAACAGGCTTGTTCTGAATAACAATAGATGGTGACACAAAATATTTAATTCCTCTAGAAGCAAAATCAACTAAAGTTAACATCTGTTTCACTCAAAGCAAATGTGAAAGAAATTAGAGTGGTGCCATCAAGAGTTCCCTGTAAGGCCTCTGAGCTGATGGATTTTTTTCTGGGGAAGCTTAGGAGTGTTGTACAGTTCCTGAAAACTAAAAGACAGAGAAAGCCACTGGGGTAATAACAGCACTGAAGAGCAAGAACTACTTTCAGAATTATGGAGGCAGATGGCAGATCTAATCAAAAAAAGACAAAAACATTTAATTTATTTTCTAAGAAATCTAAAGAGTCAAAGGCCCTGTATTTGATTTGAAAAGACTATGGCAAAATGTCACCTTCAGACTTGATTCTGAAGACATGATCTTGTCTGTAGAGCAATGCACAAGAACACAAGTCAGTAGGAATTCTTATGGCAAGAAGTATTCAGCACACTCTTTTTACCTAAATGGTCATAACATCATAGATTATGGGGCACAGAATTGCAGAATTATTGAGATCATATATTTTCTTAAAGACTATATCTCAAATCATTACATAAAAGAGGTTTACTAAAAAGTGTCTTTTGTTGCAAACAAATACATGATATATCTTTGTTTTTGTTGTGAATCTGATTTCAAATGAGGCTACTACTTTTAGATAAACAGAAGGATGATTACTTGAGCAGAGCTATAAAGAGACATCTGATTCTTAATACTACCTTCATCTTCAACTAATGAGCAGAGAAAGACCCAGCCAGAGACACTACAGACAGCTATTGCCATAGATAGACTGTGCAAAGAGACATCATTGTCATCAGTTCAGAAGATCAAAAATGATTACACAATTTTAGTAAGCACAGTCTTTTGAGTGGTTACCATACCAATACATACTAAATTAGTGTTCCTTTATTTAGCATTTCTCTGGACAAAGAGTGAATTATTAAAATATTAATATGAGTCTGTTAACTATTCCAGTTTTGTACAGAGTGCAACAGCATGTGTCTTATGTACTTTATGAAACAGATAACCATTTCTGACCTTTACAATCATCTGCATAATAAGCAAAATTTAATACACTGTTGCATTTCTTAATGGTCCATAGCTTAAGCCATCATTACAGATGCCTGAAGCTCCCTATTTAACAAATATGGAATTAAAGATTAAAATATTGAATATAATAATTAGGAATGAACATTCTATCTACCTCATCTGAGTTAAAGTGAGAATTCTACTGTTTGTAATGAATTTAACCCACACTCCAGCTACTAATGAATTATTCCATTAATAATCTCTAAAGGATTTTTAGGTGCATAGTACGAATTGAGATTACCAAAAGTCATACAACTTCTTCAGAATTTCTCTTTGGGGGATCATGCAATTGACACAGATAATGGAGAAATATAGCTCTAGAGGATTTGCCTGTAGGTGGTCAAGAAAAACATAAAATGGTCAAGGTATTCTGAGATCTTAAGGTAAGTTGGTACATAAGAGTAAATTAACCATTTCCAGTATCAATAGTAAGTAAAAATAGCACAGCCTGAAAGTCTTAACCCTTATGTTCTTAATGTCTTACAAAAAAAACCCAAAAAACCAAAAGCACGTTGTTACAAAAATTGCTGGTGATAATAAGAGTATACATGTGAAGTTCTTTCCAATATGAAATATCCCGTCTTTAAGATCATGCACATATAATCCAGTAATAGGACTTAAATATCAAGTAAGAGAGTAAGAAAATAAGGGTTACATTAAAATACTCAGGAGGAAGGATAACAGTTACTGGGTTTTCAACAGAGGCATACTTTTATAACCGTTTCACACTGTATATACCGCAGCAAATAAGATGAAGACAAAAAATTTTGTCCCATTGGTAGAACTTTAGCTGTAACTGTTTCTAAGTTGTTCCTAATTTTTATTCTCTTGCTCCACTATATTATTTTATTCTTTAGTATTTTACTGCTGCACTTTTAATTGTTCTGTCAACCCAACTGTCTATGCCATCAGAATTTTAAAGCTATCTGTACTTTTAAGATTTCTCACTTTTTAACCCTTTCTGGTATACTGAAAGGAAACAAAACTATCACACTTTTTTTTTTTTTGATTATAGCTATATCAGGATTTCTTGGATTTAATAAGCACGCTACATTCCCACAGCTGAATTACAACAAAGGTTAACTAATACACTGCAGATTTGTTCCTACCTAATTGTGAAGTCCCCAGGTTCTGGAGAAGATACATACAATTTACAAAACAGTTAAGTACCTCTGATCTGAACATCCTGATTTTTCTCTTAACAGATTTGTGTACTAGCTTTGTTTTAAAAAGATTTCCACAGTATTTTCTTTTTAGTAAATCATTTACCTTTAGAAAACTCTTCAGATACTGCCAGTCATGCCAAAATCACTTCTACCATTGATTCCAATAAGGAAACCACTCTGTGTCTCTGTGTCTAAGACTGGATGGCTCTTTGAAAATGCCTGAAATCTGAAGACTTTTCCGCACATTAGCAACTGTACAATACTTGATCATTGTACTCTCTTTCACATCTCTCTTATTTTTCTAACAAGTTTGTAAATTGATTTTCTCTCACATATAGGCAAAGCTGCAAGCCCTTTCTGCATCATTTCTATCCAACTGCCACCCAAGACGTTCTTTTTTATTTACTAACTTCCCAGGCACAATCCTGACATCTCTCTACCAAGTGAACAATCTGTTTTGTGTGCATCATTGGCAGATAGTGGAAAAAGGGGAAATGACATTATTCTTATATAAAACAATGCTTTCACATACACTGTTAGTGCAAGTAATATTTTTTAAAAGAAAAAAAAAAGTAATTGAAAATCTAACTATTAAATGCTTCATCTCATATTCAGAGTTTTTATTTGTTTGTATTTCCTGTGGTGTAGTTTCACGAAAAAATTGACCACCACGGGAAGGGTTTGCAGCATGGGGTGCAGTAACAACTCTTGCAAGATAATCCTGAGGTGGAGCTGACACTCAGATTTAGCCAGTGTTAACAACCGCTGGAAATGGTAATCTGGTAAGGACTTCATGGCAGGATGTTCAAAAATTCCCCAAGCAACTCACAACTGTTTATTTGCAGTCTCAGCAGAGCAATGATGTACTGTACTGGAACAATATATGAATTACTCCGAGTCTGAAAAATAATCTGTTAAGGTTAGGACTGGAGCATTGGTTTCACACTGTAATGTGTGTGCATTGGCTGCTGACAGGTCATGCCTGTGCAGTGAAAAAATAGAGGACTTGTGTCTTCTGGGCTGTCATTAAAGCATATTTAAGTCTACAGGCTTGGACATGAGATATGCCTCTCCCAGCCTTATTGGTGCTCTCAGCTCCTGGTTTGCCACTCCTTGCAAAACAGCCCACTCTTGTTGCCCCTTTATGCCAACCATTTTTCCAGGGATGTTGACTCTAAGTCTACGACATTTATCATTTCTGGTGAGAAAGCCTCCACATGAAGAAAAGCCATGTATTCTCAATTAAAACCTAATTTTTTTTTTTTTCAGGAAGAATACTAATTTTGAAAAAAGAAGACCTCTCAGAACCTTTGTATTATACTCAATGATTCAGCACCAAGTAATGCTTCAAGAGTTATTTAGGAATAGATTGCTTATATGAAATGCATGCCTTTTATCTGAATGGCTATAACAGCCTCTGGGCCATTGATTTCATTTTAAAAACCCATTACGATTGATTGTATAGTTACAGAAGTCATTGAATACAGAAGAAGATCTAGCTAAATCTGTTTGTTTATGATAGTTAACTGTACTGGTATGAAGATCGTCATACTTTCAGTATTATGCACTATCAGAATCAATAGATTCATTTAAGTATCCAGAAGATTGTCTGAATGATTTTAAGAAGAAAATATCATGTACAGATGTGAATTGCCTTAGTTACTTCACTTACCTAGAGTTACACCTTTGTCTCCTTACCTTATGTGACCTATTTTCACAAGTGATGAAAGGATTTTCCATAATGTCATTGACATTATTAGTATAGAAACATGCCACTGCCATATATGAATAGATTAACATAGTTAACCCAAAGGAATATAGAGGGATGACCAGAACTGCTAAGTCTCATTTCCTGATGTCTACACAATAGACAGTTTGAAGGGACCCATAGACATCTACACTTTTATTTGCCACAAGCACTTTTAATACTGTTTTAATACTGTAGTATATATGTATGTTTAATATCTGTCTATAACAGAATCAGACCTACAATGAAAGACCATGCAGAAGAGGCCCATCCTCTGTATCCTAGCTTCTTTCAGTAGTAAGTGATTTTCATGGTGAATACTTTTTATTAAAAATTTCTTGTGTGCCTACAGGTATTGGTAGTGTCACCATATAGACATACATCCTCCCGTTTTACATGCAAACTTGAAAATAAGCTTAAATTAAGTCAATATTAAGAACTGGCCTGAAGGTCTCTTGACAAGGGCTAATGATAAACAGAACTGCACTCATCTGTGAGAAGCTGAAAAGTGGTATATTTCCAGGATTCATGTTAAATTTGTTCTTGACATCTTCATTAACATTCTGCAAGGGGAAATAGAATGCATGTTAATGAAACTGACAGTTAAACTGGAAAATGTTGCAAAAAGGACAGAGAAGCAGCGCAAAGACCAACAGGGATTTTAAATGTAGAAGATAAATTGTGAGTGGAAATTTGCAAACCATAACAATTCAATACTACCTACCATCCATCCATGGATGGAAGCATCAATGCCAAAAGACTTTTAGATGCTGAATTAAATGAGAGTGAAGTTGATAAGTCTTTGCTAGCGGAGATGAAGATCCATCCATGTACTGTGAGTTTAAATGCCCTCATATCTAGCCTAGTGGAGCAGGAAAATTATTCCTTGCCTTAATACAGATAGAGCCATAATTAAATATAATTTATGTATCAAAATTATATTTATATATCCAAGAAGGGTGTTGACTGATTAACAGACTTTGAAAATTGACTTAGGAAAAGTAAAATATTTAAATGTATGTGTTTTGGTAAGTGGTTACTGAGGGAGAACATCAGAGCAGTATAAAAATATCCTGTGAGGAATATCAAGAAAAAAGGAAGTTTTTCAAGTTTTCAAGTTACAAGTAAGTACAAAATCAGGGAGTAAACTGCATAAAATTATGAAACTGAAAATTCAGAACCAAGGTAGTACTTTACAAGAGTGAGGTCTATTAAATTTTGGGAATTGTCTGTCAATGAGAAGTAAGGAGATTTCCATTACTTTGGCCAACTTGCATTAAATAATCCAGTCCAATTTTACAATAGGGAATAATTACAAAGGCAAGGAGATGGACTAGATGACTCTGAAAACTCTTTTTCCATCCCGGGGTTTTATGACACAAAGAAAATCATCTGGAAATACAGATTGCAATGGGAATTGTCTTCTTTTTAATGGATAGAGATAAAAGCACTTTCCAGATAATGCCCTCTTCCTTTTATTTCCCCTCTCTGACTATGACATTATCACATACATTTTTTTTAAGAGAAACTAATAAGATGCATTTTAAAAGCAAAAGATAAAAAACAAAGGAAGAAAAAAGAAAAGTCATACTTTGCCTAAAACAGTAACATATTCTTTTCATCAGGGAAGAAACTACCTGTTTTTCTTTATGTAAATCTGTTGTATACACTTAAGGTAAAAATATTATATATATAAATATATATATTTATCTCCAAAGGGAATTCAAATGAGTGTAAAGAAAGCAAAAGATAACAGAAAAAAAAAAGGAAGAAAAATCAATGCACCAAATCACACACATTTAATTTGTCTAAAGCTAAAATCCATTTATGAGCCCAATATTCTGGATTTTTTTCATTAAAAAATATTATACCATGCTGGAAATACAGCAAATGCATTAGTTTTATTTATTCATACTTTCAAGACAATTCAGTTTTGCAAAACTACATTTCTCTACATATTTCAAATGCACAACAAACACACAGGTACTCTAGACAATTAAAACGGTGTATTCTCTTGAATTCTATGTCTACTCTACACCATAAACAGTTATGTAAAGAAACTAAAATTCAGGAAAGCTCGTTATGTTACAGTGGCTTATAACAGACTGGAGTGCAGTGGACTTTCCACTGTGAACATATTTTGTTCCTCTTCAAGTGATTAGCTGAGTTCATATTCTTTTCAGTGAAATGCATCCGTAAAGCACCTTTCCAAATCTCTCGAAGATATAAATAAATTACAATATCTGAATTAGATAGCATGTATAGTATGCCATATAGAAAATATTTGAGAGTCTCTGCTCTGCAGTTCTAGTAGCATCGTGACCATCTGCATTCCTTCAGTAGGGCTAAAAATAAATACTGATTTAGTTAAGTGGTGCATTTCCTAGAAACCCTGCAAATAATCTGCAGTGATGTCCAGCATGCTTCTGGGTAGGTTCATGGACCTTTTTGCATTGTTAGGATTGCCTACATGCTTTTATTTACAAAATACCTATATGTAGGAATGCTTAAAAATAACAAAATTACAATGAATATAATATATTTTAATATAACTTTTTATATATGCTTTCAATATATCATTATTTTAAAATCAATACACCTGTGCAGGTATTCTGATTATCCCTTTTATTAAATAACTTTTGCATTATTACCACCAATTTTAAAATTAAAATTCCTACCTCTTCATCAGCTTAGTTATCTCAGAAGTTTAGTGATATGACTATGCATACATAATTGTGACAGTAGACAGAATTCCACATAATGGTTCAAGCTCACTCCTCAGCCATGAGTCTGACCTTCAGAGCAAGGTTTTGAAAATCCTCTGGCGTGCTACAAATATCTTGTTATGTGAGTTTGTAAAGAAGGGTTCTTGTGCAAGTCTAGATACAAACACTGTTGTAATATTTAAACAGTTAAAAAAATCTGTAAGCTTTGGAATAACTCCTTTGAACTCTAATAATCAAGAAGCAATTAAATATACACTTAGATGCATCTATATTCAGGACCTGCTATATTTAAGCATGCATTTATGACCATTCACTTAGGCTATACTGAAAAAAATGGAAGAGAAATATGCCAAAAAAATGAGATATTTGACTTGCAAAAGATGGCAATCGACGCTACTTTCTCATGGGCAATATAGCAAGGCATTCTTTTAAGTGAAAAGACAAAAATATACCAGATCATTTGGAGAATTATAAATAAGGAAATAATTAATCCATGTTAGTACAAAATGTTTAACTTATACCTTTTTCAAGTTTCTTTATCTTTTAAGATGTTCTGAAGCTTCAGTAGATCCTGAAACTGTTTAAAAGATATTATAGATCTAATCTTTGGAAAATAACTGCTGATGTTATCTTCCAAGGTATGAGAGACTGTAAAGATAAAACAACAGGAAAAAAAAAAGTAGCTGCCTAAATAATTCTTTTAAAAAAGACAAAAATACATCCTGTAAAACCACATTAAGACAATAGATTTGACGAGGCAATGAAAGAACTACAGACCAACATGCACTGTCTCATCGTTATTTCTAGACAGCTTGAACTGTGAGTTATTAAAAACTCTATTAGCTATTCTTTATAACAATAATAAAACAGAAACGTGTTCAGTAGCTGGCATCAAGCACAAACTTTGCTGCTCAGATATCCTATAAATCTACACGTTGTTTACCATGCCTCATTCATGCATAAGGTTGCACAGACCTAAAAAATAAGTTAAAAGGGTGTCAGGAAAAGCAATTCCATCTTCAGGAGATGCAATATATTTATTCATGAAAACTACAGAGAAAACCATTATCAAAAGACAAGGGACAGCTCATAGGGGCACAATGTGCAAAGCTATCTCTGCTCTTCAGTTTGCCAAGGTTGTCATCTGAAGGTACATGATCAACTTGGGAAAGAGACCTTTAGAAACACTTCATTTTGGTTTCAGGCAAAAGTACGGCTTATTTTTGGTATAATGTCAAGTGAATCACTGACTTATCTCACAGTATCATGATTTAAATAGACAGTTCTAACCTGATTATAGTTAATCAAATTAATCTGCATTTGCAATATAGATTACATTTAAAAGTAACGTGATTTTAGATAGAATCAGTTTATCATTTTACAAAAAAAGGCTCCTGTTGTGTTAATATTGTATTACCAAACTCACCATGAATTATATTGAAAATCTTCATTGAAAACAGATAAGAATATTCAGCCACAGAGTTTCAGTCTTTCTAGTAGAAAGATCCTTAGATCCTACACAATATTTTAAACCGTATAAAATAAACACAGCGGGGGAATAATATTTTCTTAATGTATATGTATGCAAAAATCAGAAATCTGTTTGCACCATGCTTAAGCAACTAAGGGCTAGAATTTAGTTATGTATCAATATACAAAATAAATTATCAGCTTCATTATAAGTTAGTCGTGGGCAATTATGACTAGCAATTAGTATGTACATCTGTCACCCCAACTTAACAGTTGTTTGACATTTCAGCTAAATTAAGGTAGCTTGAAAATGCTACAGCTTGTTTTAAAATGCAGTAGAGATGTAAGTAGCTCTTATTGTGACTGCTATCTTGGTCGAGAACATTCACGCAATGTTTGTTCTGTGGGACATCCCTCTGTCCCACCAAAATTTCAGGGGAGACCTAGGTCCTGCTCCTTGTGTTCTGATCTCCACAGGATTTCTTTGAACTTGAGGAGTGAGAAAGGAACCATGACGTGTTCTTGGAGGTTCTTGATCTGTCTCAGTCATGTACTGGTTAATGATATATCTCAAAGATGTGTTTCTCAGTTCTTCAGTACTTTCTACCACTGACTTGGAAAAAAATTTTCCTTTCCTGAGTGTTTTCTGATTTTAAAACTCTTTTTGCTGAAACAAGTAGAAAACTACCTCCTGTCAGTGGAAGCATTTTATGTCTGTAAAGATTGTCATTTCTCTTTTGAGTTATTTGACTTTTTCATTTTTTTGTAAGATACAAAAATACAATATAATATTATTTCTAAAATCATTTTAAAATTAACATGTAACTTTTTCCATTAAAAATCATTTCCACTTCATTTACTTTTTTGATTTTTCTCAGATGAAATGTCAAAATTGATACAATCCATTAGAAAATATAACTTCAAATAATCAGTTTTAATTAGGAGAACATTCCACTGTAAATGTCTCAATTACCACTTCTTCTGGGTGCTTTCCTCAGCAACAGACCCAGACAAAACTTCATTTTCCTGAGTTACTCAACCATTTTGATAAAATCCAGTCTTGGAACCATCCAATTGTTCTCCTATTAATAATGCATAAAGCAGGTCTGACATTTTTTATCTGTTAAAATCCAAACATTTTGCTAAGTTTCTATTTTCTATGAAACAGTCATTAAAGTTGTCATTAAAGTTTTCTTTTTTTTTTGTAATTGCATAGTTCATCTTTCCAACAGCTTTCAATAGATTGCCATTTGCCTCATCATGTATACAATAAATGAGGATGTCTACTTGCTCTTCATCAGAGAATTCCTCTGATTACTTTTGTAATGAAAAAAAAAATCTGACCCTGTATTGACCTGGTGAAATCAAAGGATGAGGTTTCAAAGCACTTAATAACAAACTCCCACTGCTAAAAGATCCTTATTTTTGTCACTATAGAAACAATCATGACATGGATTTGATATTGTGATGACACAGAATTGGAGAGAAAGGCAGTCTTTCACCAAAAACAGATTTTTATTGCATAGCATAACTACAAAACAAGCCACATAACTGAAAACTCCTTTTCATCCTGCAATCTGAAGTATATCTTTGGACTTGATGGAAAATATACTATTAAGTTTTATTGTGGGTTGCTTTTTTTACCACAAATAAGGTATTTAGTGGAATATTGCACTGCTTCAGATCACAGTAATCATCCAAAGACAGCAGCATATGAAAGTAGAGCTAGCAGGCTGTATTTCACAAAAAGCTAAACAAAAGACCTGGGATTGGCTGATTTAACTTGAACTAACCATTCTCTCCAAAACATTATTAGCTTTCATGAAATAATTCATGCAGTTATCCTTCTTAAGTAGAATATTGATCCCAAGGATAGTGAGAAATTAGATATGAAGAAAGATAAGAAAAAGAGAAATCTTTTGTCTTCCAGAAATCCTTGAATACAGAAAACAAACACAAATAAATCTGTAGGGCTATGACTCACATTTTTGCCTGATTTTCACAAGGTCAATAATAGCTTCTTTTTCAAATAAGCAGAAGTAAATAGTATTCTAAAATTCAAATTTGACAGGCAGTTAATTTAATGAGACAACTCATCAGCTTTCAAGAAAGATATATTCCATATCTATTACTATGAAGTTTATGTACATATGAACAGTACAATCAGTAGGCAGGGTCACCTCCCTCCTCCTGATGCAGGTCAGGATCACATTGGTCTTCTTGGCCACGAGGGCACATTGCTGCCTCATGGGTAACTTGTTGTCAACCAGGACACACAAACTCCTCTCCGTGGAGCTGCTTTCCAGCAGGTCAACCCCCAATCTGTACTGGTGTCTGGTGTTATTCCTGGCCAGGTGCAGGACCCTGCACTTGTCCTTGTTGAACCTCATGAGATTCCTCCCTGTTGAACAGCACTGGATTCAGAACAGACCCCTGTGGGACACCACTGGCCACAGGCCTCCAACTAGACTCGGCCCCTTTATCACCACCCTCTTGGCTCTGCCATTCAGCCAGTCCTCAACCCACCTCACTGTCCACTCATCTAACACACACTTCCAGAGCTTTCCTATGAGGATGTTATGGGAAACTGTGTTGAAAGCCATGCTGAAGTCAAGATAGACAACATCCATGGCTCTCCCATTGTCCATCCAGCCAGTCATCCCATCATAGAAGGCTATCAAGTCAAACGTGCCTTCCCCTTGGTGAATCCATGCTGACTACTCCTAATCCCCTTCTTTTCCTTGACATGCCTAGAGATGGTCTCTAGGCTGAGCTGCTCCATCACCTTCCCAGGGATAGAGATGAGGCTGACCGGTCTGTAGTTTCCCGTCTCCTCCCTCTTGCCCTTTTTGAAGACTAGAGTGATGGTGGCTTTCCTCCAGTCCTCAGGCACCAATCCTACCCTTCATGACCTCTTGAAGATGACAGAGAGCAGCTGAGCAATAACTCCCACCAGGTCCTTCAGCACTCTTGGGTGCATACCATCCAGGGTCATAGATTTATGGGTGTCCAGTTTGCCTAAATAATCCCTAGCCCAATCCTCCTCAACCAGTGGAAAATCTTGCTCTCTTCTGGTTCTCTCTCTTATACTTGGGCTCTATAGTTCATGGGGACTAGTCTTAGCAGTAAAGACAGAAACAAAGAAAGAAGATATTTAGTAACTCTGCATCCTCTGTCACCAAGGTGCCCTAGGCACCCTCCCCATTCAGCAGCAGCAGACTAACATTTTCCCTAATCTTCTTCTTGCTGCTGATGTATTTATAGAAGTCCTTCCTGTTGTCCCTGACATTTCTCGCTAACTCTAATACTAAATGGGCTTTGGCCTTCCTCATTGCATCCCTGCATGCCCTCATAATGTTCCTATACTCTTCCATGTGACTTGACCTTTCTTCCACATTATATAGGCATGTTTTCTCATTAAGTTTACCCTTACAGCTCCTTACCCATCCACGCAGGTCTCCTGTCCTCCTTGCTCGACTTCTTTCTTGTAGGAATGCACTGATTCTGAGCTTGGAGAAACTGGTGTCCATCTCTTTCCTTCTAGGACCCTGGCCCAGAGGATTCCTCCAAGAAAACTCCCTGAAGAGTCAAAGTTAGCTCTTTCAAAAGTCCAGGGTTGCAATCCTACTTTTTGCCCGATTTTCTCCATGTAGGATCATGAATTCCAACATCTCATGGTCACTGCAGCCAAGACTGTCTCCAAACCTCACATTTCCAACTAGACAATCTCTGTTAGTATCAGATCTAGCTTAGTATCAGGTCTAGCAACGCCCCTCGCTTTGTTGACTCATCGACCACCTGGATCCCAAAGTTATCTGCAATGTTCTGCAGGAACCTCCTGGACTGTCTGTTGCTAGCTGTGTGATTATCCCAGGAGATATCAAGGTGGTTGAAAACCCACATAAAGACCAGGGCCTGGGATTGTGAAGCTTTGTTATGCTAAAGTCTTTGTTATGCTAAGTAAAGCCTTTGTTATGCTAAGTTGTCAAGACATTTGCCATTCTTTTGTAAATAACACATTTGTTCTTGGTAGTTATTTCCAACAGATCTCACCCAGCCATTATTTCACAATTAGGGAACATAAACATCTCCCACTATAAATAATATTTTAATGAAACAGTTGAATCACAATTTAAAACTTTTAAACAAAAGACTAATATTAATATTTCTTGGTATATAACTAATCTTCCACACTGATTAAGCATCTTGCTTAATGGCACACACATGATTGTCTATGTTGATGATCCAGATTCTCTGAAGAGAAACCAGAGGTTTACTACATTATGGAATCTCCTTATCTGTACAAAAAAATTGATGTTACCCCTTATGAAAGGGAAAAATACTAAAGGGGGTAATAATTACAATAATCAATTTTAGGAATTTTCATGTTACAAATGCTAGTTGTTTTTAAACCAAACTCTTGTTTTGCATATTATAATTGCTCTATTGTGTAGGCACAATGAACTAGAATACTGAGCCAATCTATATGCCAAAGCAATACTGTAACTTCAGTCTCTTATCAGCCATGGGGCTTCAGAGTGATCTAATGGTATTAATACATTCAAGCAGAACTCTGCAGAACTTTATTTGCCTCTTTGTTTGGCAAAGTTATCTGCAATGTTTTACTGAGCAAGCATTTCACCTCTTTACTGACTGGCATGAACTATTTAGTTTGTCAGATTTGGGACCTGAAGACTGTCTCTTACGACTTTGCTGAGCACAATGGGGGCTTGACCTCACAATTTGCGCCTTTGGGTATTACTGTAATACAAATATTATTATATTATTTAGCCAAAAATAATTTTGTCTTTAGTGATGCAAAATACTCCACCATGCCTGTATTCTTAAAACTTGTCTTCAACCCTTCTCTTAAGGAAGAGTAAACTTCCTAGATAGTTGCTACTTTCCTGCTATTAACTACAGTACAGAAATACAACTTGAGCATTCTTAATGGAACTCTCTGTTTTCTCTTCTGATCCTGACTGAACACGTTTTTAGCTCTCAATACTGATATCAACACATGATTGCACCCATGAGTGGTACTGTTGCATAAAAAAGTAGACATGACACAATCACATGAACTAGTCTATGGAGGGGTCACTCAAAAACTTACTGGATATAACTGCAGGGATTTGCTGATTTATGAGTCAAAGAAAAAAAAAAAGCTGAAGTTGTAGTAGCTTCTTGTCTCATTCATGAAGAGGGTTTCCTGCAAGCCATCAGAGCTCAAAACTTCTTCTAGCAGTACCGATGATGTTACAAAAGTTATGATTGAGTAAGTTACAATAATTGTATTGAATCTCTTTTGTCCTTCTTTCAGTTTGTATTCATATTGTGTGAAATCATCATTTTGTAAGAATTATCATTCCACAAAGATCCCAAAAGGCATTTATATTTTTTTCCTTAACAAATAGTTACTTAAAAATAGAACTATCTAGTACCTCAAACTGAGGAGCAAATGCCTTTATTTTGGACAATATTGAGTGAAAATCAGATGAAAATCTGTCTGCTTTCAGACAGATATGAGATGTCTTAAGAGATCTAAGGACAATAAAACTATACAAAACCTCTTATATAATGGAAGTCCAGCATTAATATCTTCACTTTTTGTTCCTCGGATTCTTCTTCTATTTTTATCATTATGAAGTTAAAAATTGCCTCTGCTTGCAAAAGTTCTCCAATATGCTTATTCAAATAGGCTTATTCTATGCTATACAAATATGGCTTAAATTATATTGTATTTTGATCAGTCTAACTTTTATGCTTATAAATATTATGGCTATTTTCTTTTCTGGAATCAATTATTTAGTCATGTGAAAAAAGTACTTTCACAAGAAATATTAATCACTGCCAAAACAATGAAGGAAATGAAGGAAATTTGTGATTCTCAAAACGTACATATGTTGGCCTATACATTTATCATATCTATCATTTTCTTCTACTAGATTTAATAATATTTTGATATATAATACTATAGATTACGTAAGATGAATTAATAGGGAGGGAAAATTGCCCCTCCCAACACACACCCCTACAGAAATGGTATTAGCTGGATATCAGCAAAAAAATTAAAATGTATACATCCCTACTCACTCAATTAACAAGTCCTTTGGGAAGATCATATTCATAGGACTAAGAGAAAGCTTCTAGTGTTTTTTTCTATTTACGCAATATCTTGTATCCCTGGTGATCTCCAGTTAACATGAACTGTGAGAAGTTTTGAATTATCACACTTAACTACTGAGATCTGGAGGAAAAGAGAACCCATTTCACAGATTTTGACACATCACATTGCAATGATCATTTCTTCACTTGCTCTGGAAAATGTCATAAAGAAATGGAAGCTTCAAGCTACCTGGTCAAAAGGCTGTGCTATGAGTCTCCTTCCTCCTAGTTCATCTTGCACTGTAGCATCCTTAGATCTCATTTTTCTCTAGAGAAGTAATTGCAGCTTTTAGAGATTTGATTCTACTCCTAAGAAAATAAGCTCCAGCTTCTGAACCAGTGGTGAAGGACAGGCTGCTTGCTATAGGAGAGGATAGATAGAATCATCACATTATACATGACAATGTTATGTTCAGTGGATGTTATGCTTAAATTAATTAATATTCTGTCCTTAATAAGTAATGCCAGTAAGAAAAGTATGTGTGAACGGGGCATTTAGCCCATATCTCAATGTGAATTATTCTGAACAGATCTTTTGAAAGTAGTTTTAGGAAAGAAAAAAAAAGAGTGAACCAAGTTTACCTTGTATTATCTGTATGATCTTTCATTCTAATTGATATCTGACAAAATCTATAGTACAACTAGTTTATTCCACAAAGTACTTACCTACATGCTTAAACTGGTACACTTGTATAAATCTGGAAAGATATAGGAATATGTTGCTATTCCCTCCCACACTTGCACTATTTAATAGCAATATTACCTTGCAAGGGAATATTAATGCATACAGAATATTTAATTTTCATTGATTTCCTTATGACCACTCACAATTGTAAGATGCTAAATTATTAAGAATTATAGAAAAAATTAGAACTTCTAATTTCTTCAGTAGACACACACACCTACATTGGAATACTTCAAAAAAACTACATTGATCAAAAACAGTGCTGTGTCTGAGCATGTCTGTTTTAATTGAAAAAAACAATAGCAGAATACCAAAGTTTTGGACAATATAACATTACAGAATACAATTTAGCAAATGCCTGACCTACATCATCATTGACAATACCTTATTTTAATTTTGAATTACAAAATTTAAAACATTTATTTTCCCTCATTTTTCCCCTTTATAAATGAATTATGTTTGTAGAATAACACATTTATAATTTGATGGCTAAATGTTTATGAATCTTTTTTTTTTTCATGGAGGAACATTCATAATAAGCATTTTTACTGCCACAACACATCAAGACTTTTCCCATAATCAAATAGCACGTAAATTCAAGCCCAGAACAATATTATTGCTATACATGTCGGTAATAGTAATTCCTTGAGTGACCTTATGTCTCTAGATTTGTATTTTCTTTGGCCTTTTTTTTTGCCAACAATGCTTCCAGTGTTCATTGTGAGACCAGGAATTTCAAACTCAACAGTTTTCCAGCCATTAGCCGCATAACAGGTGTCTCAAGTAACATCAGAATTCAAGCTGAATGAATCTGTACAAATAACTACAGCTCCCCACAGTGGCAATATCAAAAACAAAATGATTCTGATGTTGAATAAGTTAGGTGCTCACCCCACCCATTTCATTTCTAGAGCTTTTATTTATTTATTTATTGCTTTTGAGATTGACTATTCGCTTTCTAAATCATACCAATAGATTTGCAGTGTTTTCAGTTAAGTTATTTTGAATTAGCCCTGTGTAAAATCTAAGTTAGGCCAGTTACACACATCTGTGCATATCTAGAGGAGACTCTATGTTACAGAAAGCAGATTAACAGCGGAAACTGCAAATTTTTAAAGGTTGCGCATTCCACAGTGGCATTATTAGATTATTTTTACATTCCTGATAACATAAATTGTTAAAGACTTCAAAATTCAAACTGAATGTATAAAGTAAAAAATGAAAATTGATTTTGAAGAATGATTTTATATTTGTGTAATGTAAACTGTGAAGTCATATTCTAGGGAGAACTTTTAGCACCATTTATATATATAAGTATCCCAGATTTGTTTGTCTCTATGGTACGTAGTACACCTGAATGGTATTATACTTATTACGTGTATATTTTATATTTAAAAGATAAACTTATATGTGAAGACTGATGAAGAATGATGCATGTCTGTCAATGACAGAAATCAAGTAATAAATTAAAAAAATCCTTTGAAGCTATACGTGTCTTTTACTTCATTATCATATTATAATCAATTAAAATCAAGAAAGTACCTTTTATTATGACAGAATTTTATTTTTGTTGTTTTTCCTCAAAAATACATAGTGCTAAAATATTTAGAGTATTACTTTAACTGCAGACTGCTGAAATCATATTGAATCATGAATTCTGAACTCTACTGCAGGTGTTAGGTATGTTGAGTATGACAAACCTCTGAGTAACAAAATAGACAAAGATGAATCTGTAGAGTTTACAGTAATAAAACTTAAACCAACTGATATTAAAGTCAAAGATCCAACAAGGCCAATAGAAACATTAAGAAAAAATTCAGAAACTTTCAAACAAGATAGACAACAACTCTCACTGTCAGATGAAAACTGTTCTGTATCTTGCACAAGTCCCTCACTTGATTGATATGTGAGCAATTCTTCTGGGATACAGTAGTCACATCTGCTCATGCATATGAAAAAAAAAAATGTATATACAAAGATACAAAGATATGATCTTTAAGGCATTTCATAGCATCAAGCCTTGGAAAATGGTGGTTTTGAGGTGTAGAGATATACAGTGGATGCAAGGACTATTTAATTTCTAAGAAGAGAAGATGAACTATACAGAGGATGTTCATCACCTCTGTATCATCACCTCATCTCAGTCTTAAGGGAAATAAACAAAAGCAGCATAAAAAGCTATTGCTTTTTTTTTTTTTTCTGTGTTGTATAAATTTCATGTCAAATACAAAACATAAAACCTCAGTGAATTAAAGCAGATGCTAAATTTATTTTTATAGCTATCTAGAGACAAGAAGGTTACTATACTAAAGAGTTAGTTTACTTTTCAGAGAGAGAGTACAATAAAATTTTTACCTTCCATAGTTAAAGTTAAAAGAAAAATAGGCACGACAACATCAAAATGGGAAGTTTTCACAGCAAAAGTCAACCGCGGAAGAAAATCAAGCTTTTTTTCCTGATTATGACTAATGCTCACAGAATTTCTCTGACAGGTTTGCCTTCCTTATTGCCCCTACACCACAGAAAGTTGCAAAAACGACCTCTTTCTGTCCTTAATCCATCATTGTATGCATTGGCATTATAACTGAGGAAAGTGAAAAACAAATTGTAGAGGAACTTTCTGCAATACATACCTTAGAGCTACAGTTAATGCAGTCTTCCTTCCTCCTGTGTTCATTTTCCTTCCATAGAGTCCTATTATCATCTATGCATCCTTCCTGCCTAAGGCAAGCCTCCAGCTTGTTTATCGGTAGAAAAGCAAAGGGAAGTAGGATAGGAAAAAGATGGTAACTAACTGAGCTGAAGAATAAAACAATTTAGTAAATCACTAACCTTAGACTAAACAGTAAAGTTTAAAAAAACCCCGAGACCTTAAGATATTTGCCCACTTTCAAATAAAAAGCTTTCATTGTGTGTCATGAGCACTCTTCTACCTTTTTTTTTCCTTGACACACATCTTAATAACGCCTAATAATGAAGTTCCTTTCAGTAATATTGATTATATTGATAAAAATTGGTTTATATCAGCCAAAAAAAAGATGGTTAAATCTCACTTTACACAAGTATGGTTCCTATCTTTCATCAACAATATAATTTAACAAAATTAGTTTTGAAATTCTTTTGTAAAGTTTTCACACTAGGCGCAAATCAAGACATATTCTACATGCAGTTCATAGAGAAATTGTTTTCATCTGAATTTCAGTCACAATATTTTAAGCTTTTAGGAATGCTGCATTACCAGTGAGATAAACTAATATTGTGTGTGAAAAATGAAAATGTATGAAGAACAGAGTAGTTATATTTAAAGATAAATATGTTAAAGATAAGTATTACAATCTTGTCCTAGAAATGTTAATAACTTGCTAAAATAGTACAAGATCAAAAAAAGAAGAGAGAAAGAGATAGAGAGAGAAACCATGCTAGTGGTGCATTTGTACCTTTTTTTCTTAAGAATTGAAACTCTCCATCTACTCAGGAAGATTCCAGCACTGGAATGCTAGGCAATCTATCTGTAGCAAAATCACACAGAGCTCAAAATAGTTAGTCAAATAAGCCCTAACGATTTAATAGAAAATTCTTATCTCTTAAAGAATGACTGTGAAGTATGTCCTTTGATCAGAGCATCCTAGAAATCTCCCTGATTCCTTGACCTTTAATATATTTTTCCATAGAACCCTTTAGAAGAATCCCATGACGGCCTAATTCTCTGCCTGATATTGCCCGATATCACTCCATGCATTCGTGTGACCAGGATCTCTGAGACATAAGTCTCAGCCACAGTTTTCCTTGGTCCTGCTGATCTTGCATGTCTTCCTAGCAAGCAACACTGGTGCCTTTCTTAAAGATACACCTCAGCCCCCTCAACATGAACACAACACATAGAAGGGCTGTTTCACACTTTTAAGTTAAAAGAGAGCCAGATCCCAAAGTACCTTCCCCATATGAAAGTTTATGAAAGTTATGCTTGTCTTCACCTATGTATTATGAATTGAAGATAAGTTTGAAACAGAGGTGGGGTTCAGCACCAATCCTTATGTCCTGAGATTATCTGCACAGCAAGTCCAGACACCCCTGGTGTGAGACCTCATTATTCAGGAACTTGTTACAAGAATTTCAGTGATTCATCTCTAAAGCCTTTGGTAGAAACTAAACACAGGTTATCCCAAGATAATCTGTTCAGGGGAAAAGTCATAGAAAACTTTCAGCATATATATATTACCATTTCAAGCAATATTGAGTATGACATGGCCTCATCACAGGAAATCCTGTCCCATCACAGGAAATTTCGCTCTGAAACTGAGGTGCTAAAGCAAAAATAAAAGGCAAAAAGATATATATGTTCACAAGGGCATTGTAACTCAACTCATTTCTATTGAAAATAGACAATCTATGGGTCCAAGAGTGGAAGCAAGTCAAATAGTTCTGTCTTGGAAGAAAGTCCCCGTAATGGATTCCACAAGCTGTGTGAAGTAGTCTCTTCAGACTTCAGTCAGAGCCATAAATAAATAAATAAATAAAAGCTCATTTAAAGTGTTCTTTCTCCTCAGAGAGATACCTTTCCAGAGAAAAGGTATTTATCTTAACAGGAACATCAATATTTGGTCTAACAAAATAATCAGGTCTAGTTTAAACAACGTAGTAGTTGCATATCGGTAAAATGGAGTTCTGTAAAAAGTCAGTTGAAGAACTTTAATGCAAACAAAAACATTACCAATGGACAAAATGTATATGATCAGACATGAAATGGAAATCACTGGTCACTTTATAACAATAAAAAGATGCAACATATTTAACAGGAAGAGGCAGCTCATTAATCTGAGTTGGTTGGATTGCAGTGCCCAATAAAATGGAAGGGCAGTGCATAAAGACTAGTCACTCCATTTCTCATTTCTGGGTAACTAAGAACTCTAATGGGCTTTTAAAACACATTTTCTGGAATGTCAGAATATAATTAAAGCTTCACTTAATTCAAGTAAATAAATAAAATTCTCTTTCGAAGGGAATATTCATTTTGAATACATTTTGCAACAAGTTAGCACAGTTGGGCGTTCTGCTCTCATACAGTTGATGCTTAAAAGGGGAACATTAATACATTTGTGCCAATGACAGCTCATTTTCTGATGGAAGCTCTAATCTGACAGCACACAGTGCCTCAGTGACAAGATACACAAAAAAAAAATCTTAAATGAAAGCCTGAAATATGGATTTCCATTCCCTATCACAGGTTATAAAGCATGCAGTGTTAGAAGAATGTATGAATGTGAATAATGCAGGTAGCCTTAAGACTCACAGTAGATTTTTAGAATGTTTTTTTTTTTTTTCCCATTGCTATTATCTTTGCATAACAATGTGCTGGAACAGCATATGCTGATAGGTGAGTCCGCCCTGAGTGTATTACATTTACTGTATTATATCATACATAGGATTATTTTTTAGGCTTGAGTGCTCTTAACAGCAACATGAAATTGTTTGAACAGCTGCTTGAGCAGCTTCCACCACAGCAGTGGATTGGAATACTATATAATGGAATGTCTTTTTGCTTCTTCTGGAAAAATTATTTTTTGTTTTGAAGATAAAGCAAGATTCTGCTAAAGCCATGGAACAGCAATCAATGTAAATGCAACTGGATGCCACCAACTATTCTATGAACTATGCCATAAAAAGCATAGGTTATAAATTATGGGTTTAGTAACAGATTGCTTCTAAGAGAAAATTAATTTTCCTGTACTCTTATATTTTAACAAAAGGTTTTTTGAAGAATTGGAGGAAATTACACAATTTGAAGAAAAATAAAGACAACATACTGAAATATATCCAAAATATTTGCCAATTTAATCACATCTTAGAATTAACAGTAGTGTACAGTTTATAATCAATTTTATGATAACAAGTGTAATTTTATACATAAGAAACTCTTTTCATTAACTAAGTGAGGATAAAGTAGTTTAATGATGCTTTGAAACATTTCAAATATATTAATAGATCACTGCAATCATTTAAATATTGAACTGTTATATCACAACAGCTCCATACTAAATGTGCAGAAAGATGAAAAAATGTGAGTATACTAATGGAAAAAGAATAAAAGCAATTTTGAAACAGTTCCTGGATATTTTAGCTATGCTTGAGCACATTGTATTTTATTTATAGTGAAATTAGATTTTTTACTTCGTTCCTGAATAAGTTTAGAAATTACTTTTTCAAGTGCAAATATGTCTTTTTTAATGATAGCAAGGTTTGTATATCTGACAAATAGGTCATGATGCCATATTTTGCTCTCTTCAGCAAAGAAGGTGGAAGAAGGTAGAAGGCATCACAACATTTTAACATCAACACTAATGTTTATTGCTTATTGTAACAAACATTTGTTACTAGCCTACATAAATTCCCTAATTCAGCTAACTGTTTTAAATCCATGTGGTTCAACCCTTTAGTCACATATACATTCTAAACTGAAAATTTAATCTAAAATATGAAAGTGTTTATTTCTGTATTTCTCAATATTTGTTTGTGTTCTAACAATTTTCCTTTACATATTATTGTTTTTCTGAAGTTTGGATTTTAAAGTAGAATTCTCCAAATATTTTGTTCATATGGACAATTTAGCTCACAGATTGTGTAGAAGAATGGATTTCATTAGGTGTATTCCACTTAGATTCATTGGTATTTGTGTCCCTGAGCTGGGCAAATTGAAATGATTGATGTTTCTGGTATTGATGATCATTGTGAGGCAACATTATGCATCCCGCTGTGTGGGACTGCCTGTACATGTTCTACAAGAATTGATATGTTTACAATGATAAGCATTAACATCAGTGCATAAAATCACACACAGGGAGTAACTACTGTTTGAACATTCAGAGCACTGAAACAAATACTTTTCTGATTCTTCTTATGGTGGGAGAATGTGGGAGAATGCTTTGATTTACTATTTTATGAATTCCATTTAAACACTTTCTTTTGTATACTGCTCTCTAAATTTCAAATATTTCATATCTACCCTGTCATTGGACCACTGTAAGTAAAAAAGTAGTAAGACAGATAATGTGTAGTTTTCATCATGCTGCAATATGTAACTTATCCCAAATTTGCAATTACATATCCCTTGTAAGGATACAATTCAGGAGAAAAAAAAAGAGTATGTTGTAGAGAAACAATATTAGGATGGGAGAAACCAGAAAATGAGAAGAAAAAAAAAGAAGTCCTTCAGTGAAATTACATTAATCTTCCCTGATGGGTTTCAGTGTCTTTTTTATTTTTCTCCCTTCATTTCAATTATACATCAGTGTATATTTAATGTTGATATACTATTTAATTTTCTCTTTCCTTCTGCAGTATAGATCATTTCTGGAAGGAAGGAAGTGTAAAAACAGTAGTGAAAGCAAACATGCAGAAGACCCCATAGAGAAACATTGTATATTTGTAGTTAACTCCTGAGTTTCAAGCACTTTCTGAGTCTGTGGAAGCTAAGGACTGCAAATTCAGCAAAAGAATGCCTAGAAAAAAGTCCACATGCACAGCTGAATACAAGAAATGCCTTCCATTGTTTTATTAATAAAAATGAATTTCAGCCTTTTCTTAGATATGAAAGCACTTAGGAACCCCAGTTAGGTGAAACTGAGAAAAGACTTCAACATAAGAATTCAGAATCCTACTGAGGAAGACCGCTCGTGCATAAGCACATAAAGTGCTGTCACCTTTTCCTCAGAAACTACTTTTTTTTTTCCAAGTCAACCTCTATTCTAGTGGCTTTTTCCATTCTCTCATTTAGTAGCCTTGGTATTGTCTAAAAACTTTCAGAAGATCAAACTCGTTTGTAATAATTCAAGAACTTTCTGGTAACATACAACAGTTGATCAATGTGTCTAAAGAAGTGTTTTTTGGTTACCTGGTTAGAAAGTGGGCCCTTTTTGCCCTTGATGTTTATCCCAGCCATCTGCGAGCTTCTCTCATTTCACAAATCGTAGCCCTTTAGAGTGATTTCCAGACAGTCGTGCAAGGCAGGGTCAGGTGGGATGTAAAACATACACAAGAGATGCTTTATAGAAAGAACTGAGAAGTGCTGAAGCATTCCGAAGGGAAAATACCAGATTTTATACTGCTGCCGTATAAGTTAAGAGAGTGACTTTACCTAGTCTTTTCAAGCAAAGCATACACCAGAAAAACGTTTTAATTATCAGATGTGAGATCGAACGCACACAACTATTCTTAAAATGCATACTAAAAACCCGTGATCATCTATTCTTCAGTAAGGGTTCTGTTAAAAATTAATCTAAGTTAAAAATAATCAAGACACTTCATAAACCCTGTGCCTCATCTTTCTCCGAAGAATTTATAGGCAGGTTGTTTCTCCCTGGAAAAGCTATTTTGTTCAGAGGATACTGGTTAATCCTGTAGGTCAAGTACTAGAGAGCTGTGCAGACAACCTTAAAAAGAGTATCACAATGTTATTGAATCCTCTGGAGTTTTTTGTTAAATATAGATTTAAAATTGATTTATTGAAGGAACATGGTGCTACAGCATCCATAGAATTATTATATAAATCAGGAAAAATAGAGGTTTTGAAATTTTGATAATTTATTTGTGTTAAACAAGTGTACAGATTTTAGAGACTCAAGCCAGCGATGGGATGAGCTAACACAATAATACAGCATAAAATATAATTGTGGATCTCAAAATAATAACTTAAAAGACATGTTAAAATGTGATTATTTAGAATAGCTGCTTGAGAATTTTAGAAAATATCTACAGAAGCACTCTGCTTATTAAAATATCAGACAAAAATAGGTCAAAATAAAGTCTGAGGAAGCATTATCTCTGCTCATTACTAAAATTCACTTCATTTCAAATTTACTAAAATTTGAAGAATTTCAAAGAGTAGTGAAGTAAATTCTTCAAATTTTAGTAAATTATTATCTAGCAGCCACATAGTGCTGTAATAAGTTAGACATATATGCAAAGACACCTCTAAGTTTTATCATTGCTAGTAACAAAGAGTATATTGACATTGTTCTTTTTGTTGAATTTTTATGATTCTACTTTTATCTATCAATTTTAGATACTGCAGTAGCTTACAAGGTAAACAATTACTTAGGAAGCATACAACTACAATACTGACAAATATGATATCATGGAATCATAGAATCATAGAATCATAGAATGCCTAAGGTTGGAAGGGACCTCTAGAGGTCATCTAGTCCAGCCCCCCTGCACACGCAGGGCCACCTAGAGCACGTGGCACAGGGCTGCATCCAAGCAGGTCTTGAAGATCTCCAGAGAAGGAGACTCCACAACCTCTCTGGGCAGCCTGTTCCAGTGCTCTGTCACCCTCACTGTCAAGTAGTTCTTCCTTAAGTTCCCGTGCTTCAATGAAGCTTTATGCTTCAATTTATGGCCATTTCCTCTGGTTCTGTCAGTGACCACCAGTGAAAAGAGGCCAGCCCCATCCTCCTCATTGCCTCCCTTGAGGCACTTATAGACACAGATCAGGTCCCCTCTCAGCCTTCTCTTCTCCAGGCTGAACAGGCCCAGCTCTCTCAGCCTCTCCTCATAGGGCAGATGTTCCAGGCCCCTGATCATCCTCGTGGCCCTGCGCTGGACTCTCTCCAGCAGCTCCACATCCCTCTTGTACTGTGGGGCCCAGAACTGGACACAGTGCTCCAGATGTGGCCTCACCAGGGCTGAGTAGAGGGGCAGGATCACCTCCCTCGACCTGCTGGAGACGCTCCTCTTAATGCACCCCAGGATGCCATTGGCCTTCTTGGCCACGAGGGCACACTGCTGCCTCATGGTCAACCTGTCGTCCACCATGACGCCCAGGTCCTTCTCTGCAGAGCTGCTCTCCAGCAGGTCGGTCCCCAGCCTGTACTGGTGTCTGGGGTTATTTCTCCCCAGGTGCAGGACCGTGCACTTGGCCTTGTTGAATTTCATGAGGTTTTTGACCGCCCAGTTGTCCAGTCTGTCCAGGTCCCTCTGGATGGCAGCACAGCCCTCTGGAGTATCCGCTACTCCTCCCAGCTTCGTATCATCTGCAAACTTGCTGAGGGAGCACTCTGTGCCTTCATCCAGATCGTTGATAAATAAATTGAACAGGACTGGACCGAGGACTGACCCCTGGGGCACTCCGCTCAACACAGGCCTCCAACTAGACTCTGCACCGCTGATCACCACCCTCTGAGTTCTGCCATCTAGCCAGTTGCCAATCCACCTCACCGACCACTCATCCAGCCCACACCTCCGGAGCTTGTCCAGGAGGATGTTGTGAGGGACGGTGTCAAAAGCCTTGGTGAAGTCAAGGTAGATGACATCCACCGCTCTCCCCTCGTCTATCCAGCCAGTCATCCCATCATAGAAGGCTATCAGATTAGTCAAGCATGATTTCCCTTTCGCGAATCCATGCTGACTAGTCCTGAGCACCTTCTTGTCCTCCACGTGCCTGGAGACAACGGCCAGTATGAGCCGTTCCATCACTTTTCCAGGTACGGAGGTGAGGCTGACCGGCCTGTAGTTGCCCGGGTCCTCCTTCTTGCCTTTTTTGAAGACTGGCGTGACATTGGCCTTCTTCCAGTCCTCCGGCACCTCCCCCGTTCTCCAGGATCTTTCAAAGATGATGGAGAGCGGCTCGGCTACGACATCGGCCAGCTCACGCAGAACTCTGGGGTGCATCCCATCGGGGCCCATGGATTTGTTGGCATCGAGGTGTCTTAGGTGCTCTCTGACCCAATCTTCCTCTACCCTGGGCAAGTCTTCCTTTCTTCCAGCTTCTTCTCCTGTCACTAGGGCCTGGGACTCTACAGGGCTGCCCTTGGTAAACACTGAAGCAAAGCAGGCATTCAGCAGCTCTGCTTTTTCTGTGTTCTTCGTAACCAGGGTGCCCATCCCATTCACTAGAGGACCCACATTCCCCCTGATCTTCCTTTTACTGTTAATATATTTATAGAAGTTTTTCTTGTTATTTTTAACATCCCTTGCCAGGCTGCGTTCCAGCTGCGCCTTAGCTTTCCTAGTTGCATCTCTGCATTCCCTGACTATGCTCCTGTATTTTTCCCAGGGGGCCTGCCCTTTCTTCCACATTCTGTATACCACCTTCTTCTGCTTGAGCATTGCCACCAGCTCCTTGCTCATCCACGCAGGTCTCTTGCCCCCTCTGCCTGACTTCCTACGCACAGGGATGCACTGCTGCTGGGCACAGAGGAAGTAACGCTTGAATATCTGCTGCATTTTGGTTGATAAATTGCCTAAACAAAAGAGTAGCTGTAGAAAATCAGAATGGTGTTTCACATTAATTAATAAAACAAACTATCATTTTTTCATAATACTAGACACTAATAAGAATATGGTTTTCTCCAATGAAAGTTCTAGGGACNTGGGCACAGAGGAAGTAACGCTTGAATATCTGCTGCATTTTGGTTGATAAATGTCAAGTACAAAAGAGTAGCTGTAGAAAATCAGAATGGTGTTTCACATTAATTAATAAAACAAACTATCATTTTTTCATAATACTAGACACTAATCAGAATATGGTTTTCTCCAATGAAAGTTCTAGGGACATTTAGAAGCCCAATTCCACAGTCGACGTGGTTTTCTGAAACCTGGTTCCATGCCAGGAACTATTGCCAAAACTCTGACATAAAAAAAAAAAATTTTTGATCNACGTGGTTTTCTGAAACCTGGTTCCATGATAAATATTAATTTTCATTTTCCTATCAGAACATGGGAGAATGAAAATTTTCACCACTTCAACAACAAATGTTGTTTGATAGAAACATATGATGTTCATTAGAATTTTACTGAATGAGACAGCAAATATCCTGCAAAAGGAACAAAAGTTCAATATTGCCAAAACTCTGACATAATTATTCATAATTATTCTCTAAACTATAAAGGATATTAATAAAGTAATTCTGGCCACTTGAAATTCTGAAGCAGCCCAAGTATTCTTTGTTCTTACTTAAGTTTAGGAATAAGACCTTCTTTTCACTTCAAGTCTCCTTCAAAGCTGTATTTGTCTGTCTATCTAAAACAAAATAAAACAAAACAAAACAGCAATATACCCAATTAAAAGAGCTGATAACAATTATTCACTCTTTTCTGTTGGTTAGTCCTGTGGAATTCATTTCACTGACTTAAATGAATGCATTATGCCGTGTCACCACAACTATTTCCTTAGCATTGGATTACAAGCCTACATGCTTCATTGGATATACCGCCCTAATGGGTCTGCTGCTGCAGCACTGAGTCCACCCATCTACAGGAGATGACTCACAGAACATTTCTTTTTAATTCAGATGGTAGGACTTGTTTTTAAAGTTTCATTTTATTCTGATTATAATCAAGATTTAGCAGCTTCTGTACATATTGTCATTCTTCCTTTGGTCTCAAAAAGGAGAAAAGGCTACTTACCTGAAGGAAGCCTTTGTTTTAAAGTCTCTTTGTTGTATCTCTCTAATAAAAGTAGTTTGTAATGGCTTTGCTTGTATACAGTCAGTAGTACAGTGATATAAGTAGTTCTTTCAAAAGCATCTTTTGAACGGTCTGTGTCTGACCAATCATATCATAATATGGTACTTCAGGTTTTGAAATATATACAACAACTAATTAATTACAGCTTCCTATTTTTTGATCTCACCACAGAGCTTCTGTATAAATGTAGAAGTATTTAAAAAAGGCTGCCACATTAGCTAGGTACTAACACTGACTTGTGCACAATGAGAATATGAAAGTTTTAGCTTGAAAGAAGGCATGATTCTGAATCATTCAACAATGATGGAAAAAGGATGTTCGTTATGACAGGGAAACTATCTTCTGTTAATTTATCATTTAAAAACTCTTTCTAATTTATACTTTCAATGTACAAACTAAACTAAAATACATTGCTTTTGCACCTGTCTTCCTACTATCAAAAACTAATTATTTGTCATTTTTGTACCTAGCTTTCTCCAAACACATAATTACAGAGGGGATTTCAGACATAATTCTTGCAATAAAAAACAAGCTTGGAAACTGCCTGAATATAACAGAAATAGAAAGTGAATTCCCTTTGTAAATCCATTTTTTTTGTACTCTGGCCTATAACACAGAGGTTTTATTTGCAGTATGTTGTTTCATATTTCAATTACAAGGAATTTAACTAAATACATTCAGTGTTATGAATGACAGTAACAAGAATTGTTTCTAGGTGAAAGTTTTTTCTGTATAAACTCAACTCCTACTGGAGAGGTACTATAGCTGACATGTCTCTGACTGCTTCTATGATAGATATGTTTTCTTCACACAGCCAAGTAATCTTGGCCTTTACAGAACTCACATACCTTTTTCATATGTTACTCACCTATATGTATATAATATTTTCATCTCATAACTAGTCTTAATTTCTTTACCTCAGCACTAACACCTACATGGCACACTGGAATGCACATAAGGCAAAGGCTGGCAGGAAGATTGGAGATCAAAAAAACACTCAACTCCTTCATACACTCCCACAAATTGAGCTTCATAGACATTCATGAAGAACCTACCTCATTCCTCAGAGACCTTGAATTCAATTTACTTTTTTTCTTTTTTAATTAAGATTAAGCTTTGTATACTCTGCTCTATCAACTTACGAAACTTGGTTTTAGTCCTGGTAGAACTTAAAAATAAGATTTTCTGCCTCCCACCATCACTCAAAAACAAACAAACAAACAAAACCAAAACACATAAGTATTAATTAGGTAGGGAGAAAGGGACAATATCATACTACTAGCAATAAGGGAAGAACAATAGTCACCACTGCTTCTAAAGACAGAGCAATAAGCATAGTTTCCAGTAAAGCTGCTCTTTCATATTCAATTAAATGCAGACTGTGTATTATAGCACAATTTCAGGTAAGTGCGTTCATACTTAGTTCTTAAAAAGGAAAGTTATGATTCTCTCTTAAGTAAAAACTAAACAGCAGCAAGAAAGGAGAACAATATTTTCAGCGTGATTTGTAACCATTTTGTCTAAGAATGCAAATAAAAAGATAATCTTTCAAATTGATCTTTTTCTTGGTTACAGTATCATTTATTGTATATAGGCAATCTAAGTAAAATTTTAGAAAAAATCAGCTATTATTTTCACTAAATACTCAAAATTGGAGAGTTCTTTGATAATTTTAGAAGAAAATTTTGATGTTGTAATGAGAAAAGATGATTTCTCAAATAATGAGAGTTAAATAATGACAGATCCAGTTAAAAAGTCTAGTTAAAGATATATTCTAATAGAAAACAATTCTAAACTTCTAAAGGTTGATAGTTCAATGAAAGTATCAGATTAATTCTTCAGTAGTTCTCAAAAAGTGTTAGAAATTATTTAAAAATGAACTTCAATTAAAATAATGTATATCAAAATGTCATGGTACAGATCCTTTCTAATCTTCATTTTGTATATCCTGTGAATTATCATCTCCCAGTAGAAACAGAGAGTATTGAGAAAGGAAAAAATTATAAGATCTTAAAAAAAAAGATGCCCATATGTGAAATAGTCAAAACAATATGAATCAGTAAAAAACAATTCTACATTTCTCAGGTGGCATTGTTTTATTTTTAAAATATAGGCAAAAAGGTGCTATTTTATTATTTATTATCGAAGGACTGGGAATCACATTAAAATGTGACCATTTCACTTCCTCCTGGCTGCTCAAAATAGACTAACAGTGGGTTTAAAAATGCTATTTCCAGACTGCCTCACACTAAAATCAGCACAAAAGATTGCTCTGAAAAAGGCAATCAGTCTTCAGATTGCTGCCAGCCGCCACTATTGAACTCTTAACTGTCACTATCACTAAGATGTACTTGAAGAGCTATTTGAATCCATGATGTTACACAGAATTAAGGTCATTACAAAACCATCCAGGTAGGTTTAGATAATTAGATCCTATAAGTAAAATCCCAAAGCTAGAAATCCATCTACAGGCCGGTATCAGCTTAATGTGGGCATAGCCATTAAGGCTGAAATGACCACTGGATGCCATAGAAATCTCTGTTTAGGAGAGACTGGCAAAATAGATTCTTTCATTTTTGTTTCTTTTTGTTTGTCTTTTTCCTCTCTGTTTCTTGATTTTTATGTACTTCCCTATGTAGCTTGCAGAAAACAGCGCAAATCAATTTTGCAGTGTACATGGTAGAAGAACAGCTGCCCTTTTAGAGATGAGGTCAGGCCAGTCACTTCTGCTGTTATGCTTTGCAATCTACATGAGAATATCACCTAGCGCAAAAGGAGTCAGCACAGACCATGTAAATAAGGGATCTGATATGACAGATGCAATATTTTGTGAACGTGGAATATAGAATGTCTATTATGCTGAAAGATGTTTTATGAAAGCTGGCTGCCACTAGTTAACCCTGCCACCGTCTCTGAAGATCAGAATTACAAATGTCAAATTAAAGTCACAGTCAATAGCATAAACGAAATAAAATGATCATTTCTTTGACAGCAGAGTTACTTATCCAAAAAAAAAAAAAAAGGACATAAAAATTAGGAACTGGTATTTGAGCTGTGACTACTAATCATCACAGAGAACAGTTTCTCTCACTTGCTGGTAAGGGACAACCTTACAGACTTTTTCTTAACTCGCATTTGGCTGTTACTGAGAAATTAATGTGTTTGAACAGGAGTGATGCTACAACTTGCTGCACTGATGCACTGATCCAAGGTATTCTGCATCCATCTCCACCATTTCTTTTATTAACCACAGGAATCAACACATTAGCTTGAATCATCTGGTTTTTTTCAATTTACTCACTGCTATTTAATGGACATAATTTGAGATAGGTGTGTGTTTGTGAGTTACTGGAAGCATGAACAAGAAACGCAGTTGTAAACTCAGAAGGAGTACTGACATTATTACCTTGAAAAGGCTAAGGAGGATTTATGCCATTTCCACGTTTTGAGACCCACCCAAAATATATTTTTCATAAATATTAGTCATTCCATTGGGATATAGCATTGGTAACATAGAAAAATACTTGACAAAAACACTTGTGTTAGTTGCATAAAAGGGAAAAATATATTTAAAATATACACTGAACAAAAACTGTCCAGAATTAAAATAAAATAACAACAGAATGACATGTTTATAAATATAACACAGGATTTGATATCAGGACTAATTCGATAACCTGAATATCAAGGCTGGTAAATTTAAATTACAACAACTCAGGTTATAAGTAACTCAGAATGACTAGCTGGAAGCTGGAGATAGTCAATACTCATAAGTTGTTCAAGTTCAAAGTTACTTAGAAGTTATAACAGCATGACCTTACACAAGTAAGTCTCAAGACCTTATAAAATCGTTAGCATCCATAGAAGATGGAGAGTTGTATACCTAATGTATACAATATATGTACAATATATACAATGTATGTAATAGATGTATACCTAAGAAATCATCATATTCAGCCTTTATTCTCAATATACATAAAAAAGAAATGGGAATGTAACTAGTAAGAACTTTATGCTTTTAATATTGTTCAAAATATAAACATATACCAATGGGTCTTCAGTTAGATGTGTAGGAGGCATCTTTGTACTACTGACAAATTCCTTTTTCTTTTTTCTGTGAAAGGTGAGCTGGGGAAGGAGCACAAACTATGAACAATAAGTTTGGCAAATGATAAAAGATAGCATAGTCTTTGGCATAGTCTTCAATCTCTAAACATTCAAGTATACATATATATTTTTAAGAAAGTCGCAATTTAGAAAACAGAATAAACTCATGGAGCAAAGTCATGACACTCATGTCTAAGAAGTCCATCTCATTGATAGTTTTCCTCACAAAAACTGTATTATTTCATTTACAAATGTTATAATGCAGTCAAGCATTGTAGGAAATAGGATGTGAGAAGAGGAGGATTTGCAAAGCCGCCTTGTGCTGCTCCTGCAGAGTTGTGCTCTGGCTTTTACTCTCTGTATTGTGGGAGCCCTATACAGAACTCTGATACTGGCATTATTTTCATTAATAGCTTTATGCATCTCATCTCTAGATCTTTGTCTACAAATAAGAATGAACTTATTTCTGTATAATTGTCTCAATTGTCTCAGTTTGGTCACCACCAAAATCTTAGATTCTGCTGTAGCTTTAAATTTTGAGGTTTCTTGTCATTTTTTCTCATTGCTCGGGGACTGGAGAGAGCCAAGTTCTTTCTTTTCAGCTTTTGCCTGTTCTCCTGCAGAGCTACAGGCAAAGATTCTGAGGGAAGACCTTTGCTACCTTGCAAAAATGATGAGGAAGATTCAAAAAAAGTGAACTTTACTCACCTTTGGCATGAGGGAAAATCTGTATCAATTCACCTTTTCTAAACAAGAAATCAAGCATGATTAACTACCTCAGAATCACATGCTTTCTTTGTCTCATCTGAATAGGTAGCATTATTACCAGTAATTCAATATTCAAACCAATAGGGGTTTAAATCCTGATGTGGACTGGATGATATATACACATGCATATGGGGCTAATAAAATGCTATATTCTTTAACAGTGAATCAAACCTTTTTTTCATGAATTTAAATGTAGCCATTAAAAGTGTGATCCAAACTAAAATGCTAATGTAAAAATAGGCCTAAAAGAAAAAGAAAAAATATAAACACTAAAACATAAAGTCCTCCATAAGCATAATATTATCTATTCTTCTTCTCTGTTGCTTTTGTACTGTAGAGATCTCAGAGCCCTGGAAACCCCTGCTGTCAGGTCTGATAGGGGCCAGAGGCTGAGGTCATGGATGCACCAGACTGAATGGTTGTGTTTTGTTGCAGTGAGCAGCAAAGAGGACAAAGTAGTCAACTCAGAAGAATGCTCTCTACTTCAGATAAAATCAAAGTCTATAGGAAAAAGAAAGTCATCAGAATTTTTTTAACAGTTGATTCTGCTGTTTGTGTGTGTGAGTGTTTGGTGTACATAGGGGAATACAGGTGATGTCAACATAAACCTGAATATACACAAAATTTATACAGGCACTGTGTTCTGTAGCTTGTGGTATAGATTATAAGCAGATGCACAACAAACTTCATAAATATTATCCTTTTCACAAATATTTCTATGCAAGTTCACACCCTGCACTTATAGAATTTTTAGGAAGAGTCAAATCAAATGCTTATGAATTCATATTTTGATAGATTTTGAATTTAAAAGTACTTTTTCCCCCATTTGATTCATGGAATAATGCAGAACTCTAAATCTTGTTTCCACTGAGTAAATTTAGCCTACTTCCATTATTCTGCTAAAACTATTTCCAGATAACATCTCAATGTGATGAGAAGAGATATAAAAGGTAAATTCATAATCTAGGTAGACTTAAGAAGAAAAGTAGGAATCTTTACTGGAGAATTTTACTCAGTTATATTCATCTGCAATTATTTATGTAATTTCTGCATAAAACAATCAAAATCCACCGCCATCCTTCATCTGGTAGGAGAATTTACCCTCACTTCATTTTACAAATGAATGATGACTTGTTGTACAAAGAGTGCTACAGGCTATCCTGATATGAATGACATAATCAGTGATGTGCTAAGTTGATTAAATAAATCCTTCTTCAAACAGAACCAGTTATACAAAAAAAAGTGTCAGATGTATATTTTCTGCTGGGATTTGTACAACCATCTGGCCTTGTAACTTTCAGATGGAAATTTCACATTAAGTTCTCACACTGTCATGCTAAGGTATTTGAAAGACCTGTGTTTGTGGTTTTTTTTTAAGTATATGTGTGATAGATGAAGTCTCCTCAGCACTTGTGGCCTTTGGCTGACTAAGTGCAAGTGCATTTTTAGATAGTATGAGATCTATTACGTTGGCAAATATTACCTTAATAAATTCTTTCTATTGAAATTTACTGCATGACTAATGAAAATTGTATCTTCAAAGACATTTGTAGAAAGTCTGAATTCCACAGCACATAGCAATCTTTAATGACATAATAAAGGCTCTTTCTCTTTTTTTTTTTTTTTTTTTTCGTTTTTACTTTTGGGTTTAGTTGCCCTATTTAACTTTAACACATAAGGCAGTTTCTCAAACTTGTTCTTTTATTGTTTCAGAACAAGTTGTTAGAAACGAATACTGAAAATCATGACAAGAACAAATATACCAGAATGAAGGACCTTGAAAATCTAAATTTAGGATGACAGGATCACAAATAGAGATAGAAAACCACAAGCAAAACAGTCAAATACATATAAGTGTGTGTGTGTGTGCATGTATGTTCTAATGATGTCTCAACTCAAACACTTGACAAAATTGAATACAGTTGAATAGTCCTAATGCATAAAAGTAAAATATAATAGTCCTATAAATAGTTGATGAAAATATTATGGAAAACTGAGAAATTCATAGCAAAATTTGCTACCTTTATAAAATTCCTAGAGTATGACATCAGGGACAGACAGTATTTTCTGAGTCAAAGAGAGGCCAAAGGTTTTCTCTAGGAGTGGAAATCCTGACAGATTTGTTTTCTCTTCTGTAAAATGGGAAAATAATGATTTTAGGAAACATGCATTTATATATCTTAACTTCAGTTAAGATCTTAGGTCTGAAAGTATCATGATTATTAAAGGTCAGGTTAAGACGTGACTGTTTTGGTGCAGGCAAACATATTAACAATATCTTGTTACATTAGGATGAAATGTATTAGCTTGATTTTCTTTTTTTTCTCTCGTTTTTCTCATTTTTTCCCTTTTTCTCCTATTCTCTCCTATTTTTTATTTTTTCTTCCTCTTTCTATATAATCCAAGATGTTACTTTTGAAAGTGTTTTGTCTGTTAAGTATTTTTTTTAATATAAAGAACAAACATCTCCTTTCACTATCCCATCACCATATAAGCTATTGTGTTGGCTCCAAATCAGCTGTTTTCTCTTCTATACTTTTCTGACCTCCTAAACTCTCTCCAGAAGGTTTCCTTGTCCATCTTGATTAAAATAACTCCTTCAGATGATCCACAAGTGAGTCAGATATTTTTAAAACAATATAATCCGTACCAGCCTGTAGCCTATACCTCTCTCAGAGAAACTCTTCTTACTCGGGATTGCAATATGTTCTTATCAAAACCTGCAACTCTTAGGAAAAGCTCTATCACTTGACCAGAGAAATCACAGATTTTGTCCCCTGGGCCTGATCCCACTAAACAACTTGATTAGGCTCTCTATTTGACTCCCTGGAGAGTGAAAATGAAATGAGGATGTACAGAGGTGGAAATCCTAGACAATATCACAACACTTCTGGCTGTAGAAGACTTGGTTTGGTAATGACCGCCTCTGAACTTTACATAGTATTCAATTCCTGAATTCCATGCTAACTTACTGAGTCACATAAGGCTTATAGCTTATTTCAGTTGTTTGGAGAAGAACATGTTCTTCATGAAAAAACCTTCTCCTCTTACTTTGTTCAGCTGTAAAAGTTGAAGTACAAGATACTTCATACTTATATATGCTTGTCTTTTAACTGATAATTGATTGGGAAATAATTCTCCCCACTCCCTTGCCTTGCCTTCGTTTCCCTTCCCTTTCTCTCCTTTCCCTTCCCATCATTTGGACCAGAGTTGCCTCTGAGGCCTCGCAGTCTGTATAAATTAGCTACTTACTATGCCAAACAGTATGTTTACTGAGTAGCTTCGTATTTAGGGTAATGATCTGTAAACTCAAAAACAGCTTGACTAATTTTCTTCTTCCTTAGCAGAAAAACACATTTGAGAGTTATTCAGCAAAAAATAATTACTAGATGACTACATAGTATTAGAACACAAAGAATCTAACCTAGGTCTTATAGTTCCAAAGACTGTGGCCTTGAGGTATGAGAAAACTTGTTTTCAGTCCTATATTCTTTCAACAATGACACCAGAGGACAAAATGCTGATTATTCAATTACTTGTTCAATATTATACACACTATAATCATCACAAATGTAGACAATAATAATTAATGATAAGTAATTTTCTTCAGCTAAGATTTAAAGACATTGACCTAGGTCAATAATTGGAAGCTGTTAAAAGAAATAAACATTGAAAGTAAATTAAAATCAGAGTATTTAGTAGAGAAACTTTAGTTACTTCCTGATAAGTTTGTTGGTAAAAGTAAAATATTTTCAGAGGCTTTTGTTTTGTAAAATATTGCTGGAAGTAACACGAGTGGTCAACACAATCCTTTTTAACAGAGCACTGCTTAAAAAGTAGCCTTTTGAAAGTAAAATTACTTTTTCCAAGCTTAGTTCACTGTCTTTTTATGATACATAGAGTCACAATATGTAATATTAACATTGGAAGAAATATTAAATAACAATTCTGCATCTACTTTATACTTACTTTAGGTTTAGATATTCCATCTGCTACTTGCATTCCAGATTAATAACAGATCTCCATAGCAGTTTTGTTGCATTCTGAATTCATCTTTGTAAGTTTGTTCCAGAGAGTAGTTTGCTTTTACAAAGATATCAGGCGGAGCTTGTTGGCTGTTTTCACAATTGACACAAATCAAGCAAGCTAAAGAAAGCAAACTGTGCTCTTGTTAAAACTCCAGGAGTTTCTTACCAAAAACTAGTCATCAGGCATTAAACAAATAAATAATACAAAAGAATTAGCTACCTGGAAATTAAAAATCCTGTTGCAAAGTTATAATGTGGCAGAAGATAAACGCAGACAGAGAACATAAATATTGGAAGGAGTATTATTTGTTGATAGTTAAATTTGTACTAATTACTTTTACTATTTCTTAAATCAGTTGCTCATTTTTTGTTACCTTACACAATTGTTTTGGCCATGAATTAATTCATATTGAAACAAGTTTTTGAACTGCAGGTTTCACACTTTATTTATCATAAAGAGAGTTTCAAATAATTCACTGCTCTAATAATTCTGATTTTTAGTAACTAAAACTAACAGCATGTAAAAACCTAGAATCGAAACAAGCATTTGGCAATTTGTAAAAAGCAGATCTGCCTTATCTATGTTGCAATTTTCTACATTGCAATATTACTATATATCATAACCTCTATATCAGCATTTTGCCTCATATCTTCAGACTTCCGTTGAGGAAGGAAGAGGCCAAATCTTTTCAACTGTTGTTGATTCAGAAAGTATTTAAAAGTTAATTTCTTCACAAATTTTTGAGCTTACCTAAATTATGTAGTCTGCCCAGTATGATGGCAGCATGTAATATCTTTCAAGAACTTTAGATTAAGAACTTTTAATTATAGTGACAGAATATTCTCATTAAAAATCTGTATGTGCAGGTTTAATAAAGTTAGCTCAAAATAAATAAATAGCTGCAAAGATGGAAAGGTTATTTACCTTTTCTTTCCTCTCTCATGGCTCACAGTGAAAATCATATGTATATTTTTTTCTCCTTTAAGTCACATTTTATAGCATGATAACATGCCTTGAGAAGATTAAAGGAAATATTTATAGTGTGAACTGGAGTTTACCACTAAAGTCTTCCATTTTTTTTGTATAAAGCATTAATGATATACCCTTTTTGTACTTGTTTCAGAGATTTTAAATATTGAGTCTTGTTAGATCAGCAGGAAAAAGGCCAGTACAAAAATGCATGACTTGTGGTGGGATTTTAAGCACTAAAAGTGATCAAAGCTTTCTCATCCCACTTTTGCATGTTTTTAAAGTGTATTTTCCTAAGTCAAGTATTCCCATAATCTTTAAAAGCATATTAGATCTATGTTTTCAACTTAGCTATTACACTAATTGTGTCTGGAACAACATCTTATATATATATATAAACCACAGAAAATGTTAACATACAATTAGATTCGCTTACATTTGTGAACTATGACTCACTTCATATGGCCTTAAAAATATTCCAGGCTTACTGTCCCCTCACAAAGGTACTGTACTCTATGTTCCCCAAGTCCTTCAGCTCAAGGAAAAGCTCTCAAAACTTCAATTTTATTGTCATTATGAAACTAGTTTTTCACAGACATTATAACCTTCTGAGCCTGAAATAGTCTGTTGCAAAAGCTCTCAGTCTTTTCAAGAGCTTATGGTTTTTTTACAAGCTTTGCTTTTATGAGCAATATCAGTTGCTACATCAAGGCCAACTACAGCTAGAATCAGAAGATAAAATCAGCATTAGACATACTGGCTCCTCCACAAAAGCTTTTTTTTTTTATATAGGTTTGGAGAAATTAGAATATTACACTTTGATATCAAATCTTCTAGCATATAAATGATTATATAGCAAAGGAACTATTCATACTGCTTTTTTTCAAAACAGTTACAACTCTTTTGCAAAATAAAGATCAGGGTAATTAGCAAAACCCTATTAACTGAAAAAGCAAGAGTCAAAAACAAAAAGGAGGCCAGGAGAATTTCAGCCTTTAATGTACAGAGTAGACTCAGTTTTATATATTCTTTTTAGTGTTTTGTTGCTTCTCCTCAAAAATCTCAAACACATTTTTTTCTCTTTTTTTTTTTCTATCCTGTCCTGCCAATATATTTTTTTCAAATTCCATACTGCCTCTAATGTATCCTGAATAGGAAATGCAAAATACTGGTACAATTTTGCACAGTGAAAAGCTGTTATGTTAGGAAGATTTTTTAGCAGATATTGAATTCTCAAGGTTCCAGGTAGTCCCAGTTGTAAAAGCAGGCATATATGTGAATCACCTCAATATTTTTCTTCATGCCAGAAGCCTTCACCAATCTCACCAGAGCACAGTGGGGCTTACCTAGGCCCCATGCAGTCAGCCTACAACCTGGCTATTACTTTTAAATGGACTAGAGAGTGTACTGCATAGAGGAAGCATTTGTCGAGGTGGTTTTAGGGCTTGAGTTTACAGACTCACTATCCTGTGAGTGAACAGTACCTTGGGGTTCCTCCAGTAACCTTAAACTGCATATAACTCAAACCACCTTAAGAAAAAGTTAAAAAAAAATCTATTTATAGCGCCCAAAAGAGACAGTGGAGTTGCAAACGTTTAAGAAAATACATGAAAAAAAATATATTTTTTGCAGCTCATATTTTAGAGGAAGCAATACAATTGTGAATTTGTTTTAAAACAAACTCATTATTGCTTGTGCTAAGAAATTAAAAAACAAATGAATTATCACACCATACATAGATTTTAATCAGTACTCACTTTTTCAAATTCTCTCAGATATTTTGTAACTTTAATCTGATTTTGAAGATCCACAAACTTCTCAACAGAAGTAAAGTTAAAGAAATCACAATAGCCAGCAGAGCACATGTTCCCATGACCAGAAGCCTAGTATGGATATTTATAGCTACCAAACCCAGGGCAAAGCATGCCATTACATAAAGTCTCTCTATCAGTTTGAGATTCAGAAGCTGAGAAGACACTTTGATTTTACCAGTCACATCAAACAAACCACGCAGGACAGGATCAATCAATGCTTCCTTCCTTGGTTATTCAGGATGGTATAAAGACCTCATGAATCAAAAGGTGACCACAAACTACACAGTGAACAAATAAAACAAGATTGATCAGCATGTGACCAAACCTAAAAGAATTTGTTGAAATGCATTAACAATTCCAGGATTTAGACTGGAATTATAACCTTTATAATTACCCATCAGCTTCATGTCACAATCACCAAGATCTTCATCAGCCAATGACTACTGCCCAAATGTGACTTTGTTATAGACAATGTCTCTATTCCAGTGTGATTAAATTTTTTCAGCATTTCATTGTTGTGTCATGTTTGTGAAACCACAGCATGTGTGAAGAGGTTAGACCTGATTCTTCCTCAGAGCTTCCATATACATTACAAGCATCAATATGTGATTTTAGATTATTAATTTGTTCTCTTGCACATTATGCAATGGCCTGGTTACAAAAGACACAGAAAAAGCAGAGTTATTGAATGTCTTCTTTGCATCAGTGTTTACCAGGGGCAGCCCTGTGGAATCCCAAGCTCTAGAAGATGCCTGGAGAGAGGAAGACTTGCCCTGGGTAGAGGAAGATTGAGTCAGAGGGCACTTAGGGAAACTTGATACCCACAGATCCATGGGTCCTGATGGGATGCACCCAAGAGTGCTGCATGACCTGATGGATGTTACTTCTAAGCCATTCTCTATCATCTTCAAAAGGTCCTGGAGAATGGGGGACGTGCCACAAGAAAAGAAAAAAGCCAACATCACACCAGTCTTCAAAAATGGCAAGAAGGAGGACCCAGGCAACTACAGGCCAGTCAATCTCACCTCCATCCCTGGAAAAGTGATAGAACAGCTTATCCTGGTTGTTGTCTCTAAGTATGTAGAGGGCATGGGCAGGGTATGTAGAGTAGTCAGCATGGATTCACCAAGGGGGAATCATGCTTGACCAACCTGATAGCCTTCTGTGATAGAATTCCCGGCCCTCGTAGATGAGGGGAGAGCAGTGGATGTCATCCATCTGGACTTCACCAGCACAGAGTGCTCCCTCAGCAAGTTTGCTGATGATACCAAACTGGGAGGAGCAGCCGATACCTCAGAGGGCTGTGCTGCCATCCAGAGGGACCTGGACACGCTGGGCAACTGGACGGAGAGAAACCTCATGAAATTCAACAAGGTCAAGTGCACGGTCCTGCACCTGGGGAGAAATAACCCCAGACACCAGTACAGGCTGGGGACCGACCTTCTGGAGAGCAGTTCTGCAGAGAAGGACCTGGGCGTCATGGTGGATGACAGGTTGACCATGAGGCAGCAGTGTGCCCTCGTGGCCATGCAGGCCAACGGGATCCTGGAGTGCATTAAGAAGAGCATCTCCATCAGGTCGAGGAAGGTGATCCTGCCCCTCTACTCAGCCCTGGTGAGGCCACATCTGGAGCACTGTGTCCAGTTCTGGGCCTCCCAGTACAAGAGGGATGTGGAGCTGCTGGAGAGAGTCCAGCATAGGGCCACGAGGTTGATCAGGGGCCTGGAATATCTGCCTATGAGGAAAAGCTGAGAGAGCTGGGTCTGTTCAGCTGGGCCCAGTCTCCCCAGAAGAGAAGGCTGAGAGGGTGTCTAATCAGTGTAAATAAAGCACCTCAAGAGAGGGAGTGAGGAGGATGGCGTCAGTCTCTTTTCAGTGGTGGCCACCGATAGGACTAGAGGAAACAGCCACAAATTGAAACACCAAAAACTCCACAGGAATTTAAGGAAAAAATTCTTAACTCTGAGGGTGTGGAGCACTGGAACAGGTTGCCAAGAGAGCTTGTGGAGTTTCCTTCTCTGGAGATGTTTAAAATCCACTTGGAAGGGTTTTGAAGGATTTGAAGGATTCGAAGGATTGGGGCACATCCCTGCTCCACATGCTCTAAGTGACTCTGCGTGTGCATGGGGATTGGACTAGCTGATGTCTAAAGGTCCCTTTCAACCTTAAGGATTCATTGATTCTATGATCATTTCTGTTGAAATAAGCCTAGGCTGTGGAATAAAACAAAAAGGTATGTGTTTTGATTGAACCCTAGGATATATTAAAATGATTTTCATGCACAAGTTTAAAGATCTGTTTGGAACCAGTTGTGGAAGTACCTCATATTGGTTGTTGAGGACTGTTACATGGTGACTTCTGTACTTTTGATGGATACAGATGTCAGAACAGTCTTGGAACTATTTTGTGACCAGTACACCCAAAAATTCTGGCAATGAGAAGCGAGTTGGGGCAGTAAGAGGAAAGCAGATAATCATAAGAAAAAATATGAAATGCAACATTCAAAGAGAATAATTTAGTTTCTTAGTAATGGGTCAAACAATTCTTAGGTTCAGTATGAGCATGAAGTTTAAACCTGGACAAAAGCTTTCCTGCTGCCTTGAATTTCTGATGGACTGTGAGTCTGATCTAGCTTTCAACATTAGTAATGCTGGAAATGCAACATGGAAAGAAAAAGAACTAGCTTTGTCAGTGTTCCGGATGGGCTCAGGATTCGGCAATAATCACACGAGAACGAGGTGACTACATCAAGCATTTATTCAGGTGAAAGCACATAAAAGCAGCAAGGATGCTCACGAGGCGATATCTACCCGTGGGATACAGGACCCAAACAACCTGTTTTATGCCTGGTGCTTCCTGGCATGCAGGGTCAGCACGACCCAGCAGTCAGGCCGGGGGGTGGACAAACGCCGCCTTCAGTTGCGCAGCTCTCCCCGCTGGGTGCGCAGGGGCGTGTGCCAGCTGGAGAACCCAGTCCTCAATTCGAGGGTCCTACCTTCCTCCTCTTCTTCCTCATTTCCGGGTGTTTCACCTCCAAAGCTAGTTTGGAGGACAGCTGTGGTTAAGTTGGCTATGAGCCCGGTCAAGCGGCCGCCTTCAACAGGTTTTCGGAGGGGGCTGAGCAGCTGCATCCATGCTCCTTACCTAGGCAGGCAAACACCTTTTCTCAAGGTCTGGTCTCTGCTTCCCACAGGAGATTTTTTATGACTCTACAGATCATAGAAATTTCCATCTCCAATACAGTCAGGGATAAACTACTAGTGCACATATGACAAAAAAAGAATGATAAGAAAATGATAAGAAATGATAAGAATGATAACCAAATGATAAGAAAACTTGAGCACTAAAATCTATTTGCTGAATTCAGACCAAAAACATGCAGATAATCAGAGTTGGTCTTACTGTGAAGTCTAAATGTTAGAAAAAAAAAATGTCTGGCAAAGCAAATGATGAAGGGAATATTTCAACTACTCAAAAATGGTTGAAGGCTGTCAGCTCAAAAGATCAAAAGTACCTAGAAATGCCAAATTAAAGATCAGCTTACTTCAAAAGGAAGAAAAAAAAATCTAAAGAAAATGGCAAACAAGTATATAAGCTTCATGTTACAAAATATTTAAAATCAGAAGAATAACTGTCTGGAAGACTTAACAGGGAAAATATTGAATGATTCTTCATCTGAATAGTTTAAAAAGAACTGGAGAAGAATATGCTCTGGTCTGATTCCTAGATCTGGATGTACCTTAAACTAATCCATCCCTAATATCTTATTTAAAAAAAAAACTGCATAGCAGCATCTTCCAAAGATCAAAATATATTTTCATTTAAGTACAAGGTTTTAGACATTTAAGATAGATGTTAAGAGATCTTTAGCACTGTTCCAGTTCTATTCATTAGCTATCAGTAAAAGTGCTTTTTTAAAAGCATAAGCTTTTAAACAAGCTTTTTACTTGCCCACATTTGCCTCTGACCCTCAAGACACAAAGGAAGAGACATCAAGATTAAAGATCAATTTCAATTCTCTTTTGCTGTTCTGACATAATTAACATATAAAGACCTGAAGTGGAAGCAGACTGAACTATCCAATAGCTCTAGAGATCTGCATTTTAAAGCAGAAGCAATGTGACAAACATTAAATTGATATTTGTGAGATTAATATATTTAATTGAACTTAGAAGACAGGACAAGTGTTTTCCTTTAACATCATCTCTGAAATGCATTTTCCTTTGACAATCCCAATCGCAAATAGCCTAAGATAGCAAAAACCTAATAAATTTTACATTTAACGTGACAAAGAGAGTAATTGTTACGAAACTTATCTCCATAAATGAGAAACCAAGAGCTGGCTCATGAAGAGGTCAAAACAAAACTGAGATCCAGTAAGGGAGGGTTATCCATGAGCTACAGACCTCCACAGCACAGTGCAACTGCACTCTGAGCTAAAAGGTTACTGGCTTATACGAGGCGCTATCTTTGGATATCTGACAAATTATAAGACATGTATATGACACTGAATATTTGAACTGTGGGGCCTTAGAATTCAGAGAGACTAGGCAGACTTAAAGCTGAGCAAATGTAAGGAGAGGAGCATTCTACCTCATATAGGAATGTTGGAGAAGAAAATAACTCCAAATGGCTCTTCTGATACTTTCTCCATACGAGAGATGGAACACAATATAGATCTTAGGTGAACAAAGGATAACATAGAATATAGAATTCTTAAAGGACATAAGTGTCAATATTTACTGAGAGAAGCATAGATTTAAATGCTTATTTAAGGAATCTCATTAGCCAAGTGCTGCATTCACAGGATACATTGGATATAATTTAACACAAAAGT